>CM054133.1:9909820-10237320 GCA_028751855.1 Ambrosia trifida | reverse complement strand
CATCAGAACTCCGCAGTTAAGCGTGCTTGGGCGAGAGTAGTACTAGGATGGGTGACCCCGTGGGAAGTCCTCGTGTTGCAACCCCGTTTTAAATTCTTTATTTTTTTTTATTTTTTATCTTTTTGATAATAAAACGTCGTGAGACGGCACTCCCGGGTCTAAAGGTGGTCGTCCGGTGACACGGATCAATTTCTTTTGGAGCAAACGCGTTGACCGGGCCACGGAGCGTCCGGGTGACCGTGGTCGACGCAGCGGGCCTACGGTGCGCCCGGGAGCGGGAACGGGGGGAGCACGGGCGACGGTATACGTCGAGGCATGCTAACGGGGTGCCCGGTAGCGTGAAAGGTGGGCACGTGGAGCGTCCGGGCGATCGTATGCGCCGAAACGGGCCTACGGGTGATGGTTTGTGACCAAGTAGCCAAGGTGAGGAAAGGGATATAAGAATAAAGCGGTGGTATTATTTTGGTTGCGATTATACCAGCACTAATGCACCGGATCCAATCAGAATTCCGCAGTTAAGCGTGCTTGGGCGAGAGTAGTACTAGGATGGGTGACCCCCTGGGAAGTCCTCGTGTTGCAACCCCTTTTTAAATTCTTTATTTTTTTTTATTTTGTATCTTTTTGATAATAAAACGTCGTGAGACGGCACTCCCGGGTGTAAAGGTGGTCGTCCGGTGACACGGATCAATTTGTTTTGGAGCAAACGCGTTGACCGAGCCACGGAGCGTCTGGGTGACCGTGGTCGACGCAGCGGGCCTACGGTGCGCCCGGGAGCGGGAACGGGGGGAGCACGGGCGACGGTATACGTCGAGGCATGCTAACGGTGTGCCCGGTAGCGTGAAAGGTGGGCACGTGGAGCGTCCGGGCGATCGTATGCGCCGAAACAGGCCTACGGGTGATGGTTAGTGACCAAGTAGCCAAGGTGAGGAAAGGGATATAAGAATAAAGCGGTGGTATTATTTCGGTTGCGATCATACCAGCACTAATGCACCGGATCCCATCAGAACTCCGCAGTTAAGCGTGCTTAGGCGAGAGTAGTACTAGGATGGGTGACCCCCTGGGAAGTCCTCGTGTTGCAACCCCTTTTTAAATTCTTTTTTTTTTTTTTTATCTTTTTGATAATAAAACGTCGTGAGACGGCACTCCCGGGTCTAAAGGTGGTCGTCCGGTGACACGGATCAATTTCTTTTGGAGCAAACGCGTTGACCGGGCCACGGAGCGTCCGGGTGACCGTGGTCGACGCAGCGGGCCTACGGTGCGCCCGGGAGCGGGAACGGGGGGAGCACGGGCGACGGTATACGTCGAGGCATGCTAACGGGGTGCCCGGTAGCGTGAAAGGTGGGCACGTGGAGCGTCCGGGCGATCGTATGCGCCGAAACGGGCCTACGGGTGATGGTTTGTGACCAAGTAGCCAAGGTGAGGAAAGGGATATAAGAATAAAGCGGTGGTATTATTTTGGTTGCGATTATACCAGCACTAATGCACCGGATCCAATCAGAATTCCGCAGTTAAGCGTGCTTGGGCGAGAGTAGTACTAGGATGGGTGACCCCCTGGGAAGTCCTCGTGTTGCAACCCCTTTTTAAATTCTTTATTTTTTTTTATTTTGTATCTTTTTGATAATAAAACGTCGTGAGACGGCACTCCCGGGTGTAAAGGTGGTCGTCCGGTGACACGGATCAATTTCTTTTGGAGCAAACGCGTTGACCGGGCCACGGAGCGTCCGGGTGACCGTGGTCGACGCAGCGGGCCTACGGTGCGCCCGGGAGCGGGAACGGGGGGAGCACGGGCGACGGTATACGTCGAGGCATGCTAACGGTGTGCCCGGTAGCGTGAAAGGTGGGCACGTGGAGCGTCCGGGCGATCGTATGCGCCGAAACGGGCCTACGGGTGATGGTTAGTGACCGCGTAGCCAAGGTGAGGAAAGGGATATAAGAATAAAGCGGTGGTATTATTTCGGTTGCGATCATACCAGCACTAATGCACCGGATCCCATCAGAACCCCGCAGTTAAGCGTGCTTGGGCGACAGTAGTACTAGGATGGGTGACCCCTGGGAAGTCCTCGTGTTGCAACCCCTTTTTAAATTCTTTATTTTTTTTATTTTTTATCTTTTTGATAATAAAACGTCGTGAGACGGCACTCCCGGGTCTAAAGGTGGTCGTCCGGTGACACGGATCAATTTCTTTTGGAGCAAACGCGTTGACCGGGCCACGGAGCGTCCGGGTGACCGTGGTCGACGCAGCGGGCCTACGGTTCGCCCGGGAGCGGGAACAGGGGGAGCACGGGCGACGGTGTACGTCGAGGCATGCTAACGGTGTGCCCGGTAGCGTGAAAGGTGGGCACGTGGAGCGTCCGGGGCGATCGTATGCGCCGAAACGGGCCTACGGGTGATGGTTAGTGACCAAGTAGCCAAGGTGAGGAAAGGGATATAAGAATAAAGCGGTGGTATTATTTCGGTTGCGATCATCTCAGCACTAATGCACCGGATCCCATCAGAACTCCGCAGTTAAGCTTGCTTGGAGGAGAGTAGTACTAGGATGGGTGACCCCCTGGGAAGTCCTCGTGTTGCAACCCCTTTTTAAATTATTTATTATTTTTTTTATCTTTTTGATAATAAAACGTCGTGAGACGGCACTACCCGGGTCTAAAGGTGGTCGTCCGGTGACACGGATCAATTTCTTTTGGAGCAAACGCGTTGACCGGGCCACGGAGCGTCCGGGTGACCGTGGTCGACGCAGCGGGCCTACGGTGCGCCCGGGAGCGGGAACGGGGGGAGCACGGGCGACGGTATACGTCGAGGCATGCTAACGGTGTGCCCGGTAGCGTGAAAGGTGGGCACGTGGAGCGGCCGGGCGATCGTATGCGCCGAAACGGGCCTACGGGTGATGGTTAGTGACCAAGTAGCCAAGGGGAGGAAAGGGATATAAGAATAAAGCGGTGGTATTATTTCGGTTGCGATCATACCAGCACTAATGCACCGAATACCATCAGAACTCCGCAGTTAAGCGTGCTTGGGCGAGAGTAGTACTAGGATGGGTGACCCCGTGGGAAGTCCTCGTGTTGCAACCCCGTTTTAAATTCTTTATTTTTTTTATTTTTTATCTTTTTGATAATAAAACGTCGTGAGACGGCACTCCCGGGTCTAAAGGTGGTCGTCCGGTGACACGGATCAATTTCTTTTGGAGCAAACGCGTTGACCGGGCCACGGAGCGTCCGGGTGACCGTGGTCGACGCAGCGGGCCTACGGTGCGCCCGGGAGCGGGAACGGGGGGAGCACGGGCGACGGTATACGTCGAGGCATGCTAACGGGGTGCCCGGTAGCGTGAAAGGTGGGCACGTGGAGCGTCCGGGCGATCGTATGCGCCGAAACGGGCCTACGGGTGATGGTTTGTGACCAAGTAGCCAAGGTGAGGAAAGGGATATAAGAATAAAGCGGTGGTATTATTTTGGTTGCGATTATACCAGCACTAATGCACCGGATCCCATCAGAACTCCGCAGTTAAGCGTGCTTGGGCGAGAGTAGTACTAGGATGGGTGACCCCCTAGGAAGTCCTCGTGTTGCAACCCCTTTTTAAATTCTTTATTTTTTTTTTATTTTGTATCTTTTTGATAATAAAACGTCGTTAGACGGCACTCCCGGGTCTAAAGGTGGTCGTCCGGTGACACGGATCAATTTCTTTTGGAGCAAACGCGTTGACCGGGCCACGGAGCGTCCGGGTGACCGTGGTCGACGCAGCGGGCCTACGGTGCGCCCGGGAGCGGGAACGGGGGGAGCACGGGCGACGGTATACGTCGAGGCATGCTAACGGTGTGCCCGGTAGCGTGAAAGGTGGGCACGTGGAGCGTCCGGGCGATCGTATGCGCCGAAACGGGCCTACGGGTGATGGTTAGTGACCAAGTAGCCAAGGTGAGGAAAGGGATATAAGAATAAAGCGGTGGTATTATTTCGGTTGCGATCATACCAGCACTAATGCACCGGATCCCATCAGAACTCCGCAGTTAAGCGTGCTTGGGCGAGAGTAGTACTAGGATGGGTGACCCCCTGGGAAGTCCTCGTGTTGCAACCCCTTTTTAAATTCTTTATTTTTTTTTATTTTTTATCTTTTTGATAATAAAACGTCGTGAGACGGCACTCCCGGGTCTAAAGGTGGTCGTCCGGTGACACGGATCAATTTCTTTTGGAGCAAACGCGTTGACCGGGCCACGGAGCGTCCGGGTGACCGTGGTTGACGCAGCGGGCCTACGGTGCGCCCGGGAGCGGGAACGGGGGGAGCACGGGCGACGGTATACGTCGAGGCATGCTAACGGTGTGCCCGGTAGCGTGAAAGGTGGGCACGTGGAGCGTCCGGGCAATCGTATGCGCCGAAACGGGCCTACGGGTGATGGTTAGTGACCAAGTAGCCAAGGTGAGGAAAGGGATATAAGAATAAAGCGGCGGTATTACTTCGGTTGCGATCATACCAGCACTAATGCACCGGATCCCATCAGAACTCCGCAGTTAAGCGTGCTTGGGCGAGAGTAGTACTAGGATGGGTGACCCCCTGGGAAGTCCTCGTGTTGCAACCCCTTTTTAAATTCTTTTTTTTTTTTTATCTTTTTGATAATAAAACGTCGTGAGACAGCACACCCGGGTCTAAAGGTGGTCGTCCGGTGACACGGATCAATTTCTTTTGGAGCAAACGCGTTGACCGGGCCACGGAGCGTCTGGGTGACCGTGGTCGACGCAGCGGGCCTACGGTGCGCCCGGGAGCGGGAACGGGGGGAGCACGGGCGACGGTATACGTCGAGGCATGCTAACGGTGTGCCCGGTAGCGTGAAAGGTGGGCACGTGGAGCGTCCGGGCGATCGTACCGCCGAAACGGGCCTACGGGTGATGGTTTGTGACCAAGTAGCCAAGGAGAGGAAAGGGATATAAGAATAAAGCGGTGGTATTATTTTGGTTGCGATTATACCAGCACTAATGCACCGGATCCCATCAGAACTCCGCAGTTAAGCGTGCTTGGGCGAGAGTAGTACTAGGATGGGTGACCCCCTAGGAAGTCCTCGTGTTGCAACCCCTTTTTAAATTCTTTATTTTTTTTTTATTTTGTATCTTTTTGATAATAAAACGTCGTGAGACGGCACTCCCGGGTCTAAAGGTGGTCGTCCGGTGACACGGATCAATTTCTTTTGGAGCAAACGCGTTGACCGGGCCACGGAGCGTCCGGGTGACCGTGGTCGACGCAGCGGGCCTACGGTGCGCCCGGGAGCGGGAACGGGGGGAGCACGGGCGACGGTATACGTCGAGGCATGCTAACGGTGTGCCCGGTAGCGTGAAAGGTGGGCACGTGGAGCGTCCGGGCGATCGTATGCGCCGAAACGGGCCTACGGGTGATGGTTAGTGACCAAGTAGCCAAGGTGAGGAAAGGGATATAAGAATAAAGCGGTGGTATTATTTCGGTTGCGATCATACCAGCACTAATGCACCGGATCCCATCAGAACTCCGCAGTTAAGCGTGCTTGGGCGAGAGTAGTACTAGGATGGGTGACACCCTCGGAAGTCCTCGTGTTGCAACCCCTTTTTAAATTCTTTTTTTTTTTTATCTTTTTGATAATAAAACGTCGTGAGACGGCACTCCCGGGTCTAAAGGTGGTCGTCCGGTGACACGGATCAATTTCTTTTGGAGCAAACGCGTTGACCGGGCCACGGAGCGTCCGGGTGACCGTGGTCGACGCAGCGGGCCTACGGTGCGCCCGGGAGCGGGAACGGGGGGAGCACGGGCGACGGTATACGTCGAGGCATGCTAACGGTGTGCCCGGTAGCGTGAAAGGTGGCCACGTGGAGCGTCCGGGCGATCGTATGCGCCGAAACGGGCCTACGGGTGATGGTTAGTGACCAAGTAGCCAAGGTGAGGAAAGGGATATAAGAATAAAGCGGTGGTATTATTTCGGTTGCGATCATACCAGCACTAATGCACCGGATCCCATCAGAACTCCGCAGTTAAGCGTGCTTGGGCGAGAGTAGTACTAGGATGGGTGACCCCCTGGGAAGTCCTCGTGTTGCAACCCCTTTTTAAATTCTTTATTTTTTTTTATTTTTTATCTTTTTGATAATAAAACGTCGTGAGACGGCACTCCCGGGTCTAAAGGTGGTCGTCCGGTGACACGGATCAATTTCTTTTGGAGCAAACGCGTTGACCGGGCCACGGAGCGTCCGGGTGACCGTGGTCGACGCAGCGGGCCTACGGTTCGCCCGGGAGCGGGAACAGGGGGAGCACGGGCGACGTTGTACGTCGAGGCATGCTAACGGTGTGCCCGGTAGCGTGAAAGGTGGGCACGTGGAGCGTCCGGGCGATCGTATGCGCCGAAACGGGCCTACGGGTGATGGTTAGTGACCAAGTAGCCAAGGTGAGGAAAGGGATATAAGAATAAAGCGGTGGTATTATTTCGGTTGCGATCATACCAGCACTAATGCACCGGATCCCATCAGAACTCCGCAGTTAAGCGTGCTTGGGCGAGAGTAGTACTAGGATGGGTGACCCCCTGGGAAGTCCTCGTGTTGCAACCCCTTTTTAAATTCTTTATTTTTTTTTATTTTTTATCTTTTTGATAATAAAACGTCGTGAGACGGCACTCCCGGGTCTAAAGGTGGTCGTCCGGTGACACGGATCAATTTCTTTTGGAGCAAACGCGTTGACCGGGCCACGGAGCGTCCGGGTGACCGTGGTTGACGCAGCGGGCCTACGGTGCGCCCGGGAGCGGGAACGGGGGGAGCACGGGCGACGGTATACGTCGAGGCATGCTAACGGTGTGCCCGGTAGCGTGAAAGGTGGGCACGTGGAGCGTCCGGGCGATCGTATGCGCCGAAACGGGCCTACGGGTGATGGTTAGTGACCAAGTAGCCAAGGTGAGGAAAGGGATATAAGAATAAAGCGGTGGTATTATTTTGGTTGCGATCAAACCAGCACTAATGCACCGGATCCCATCAGAACAGCACAGTTAAGCGTGCTTGGCGAGAGTAGTACTAGGATGGGTGTCCCCCTGGGAAGTCCTCGTGTTGCAACCCCTTTTTAAATTCTTTATTTTTTTTTATTTTTTATCTTTTTGATAATAAAACGTCGTGAGACGGCACTCCCGGGTCTAAAGGTGGTCGTCCGGTGACACGGATCAATTTCTTTTGGAGCAAACGCGTTGACCGGGCCACGGAGCGTCCGAGTGACCGTGGTCGACGCAGCGGGCCTACGGTGCGCCCGGGAGCGGGAACGGGGGGAGCACGGGCGACGGTATACGTCGAGGCATGCTAACGGGGTGCCCGGTAGCGTGAAAGATGGGCACGTGGAGCGTCCGGGCGATCGTATGCGTCGAAACGGGCCTACGGGTGATGGTTAGTGACCAAGTAGCCAAGGTGAGGAAAGGGATATAAGAATAAAGCGGTGGTATTATTTCTGTTGTGATCATACCAGCACTAATGCACCGGATCCCATCAGAACTCCGCAGTTAAGCGTGCTTGGGCGAGAGTAGTACTAGGATGGGTGACCCCCTGGGAAGTCCTCGTGTTGCAACCCCTTTTTAAATTCTTTATTTTTTTTATTTTTTATCTTTTTGATAATAAAACGTCGTGAGACGGCACTCCCGGGTCTAAAGGTGGTCGTCCGGTGACACGGATCAATTTCTTTTGGAGCAAACGCGTTGACCGGGCCACGGAGCGTCCGGGTGACCGTGGCCGACGCAGCGGGCCTACGGTGCGCCCGGGAGCGGGAACGGGGGGAGCACGGGCGACGGTATACGTCGAGGCATTCTAACGGTGTGCCCGGTAGCGTGAAAGGTGGCCACGTGGAGCGTCCGGGCGATCGTATGCGCCGAAACGGGCCTACGGGTGATGGTTAGTGACCAAGTAGCCAAGGTGAGGAAAGGGATATAAGAATAAAGCGGTGGTATTATTTCGGTTGCGATCATACCAGCACTAATGCACCGGATCCCATCAGAACCCCGCAGTTAAGCGTGCTTGGGCGACAGTAGTACTAGGATGGGTGACCCCTGGGAAGTCCTCGTGTTGCAACCCCTTTTTAAATTCTTTATTTTTTTTTTATTTTTTATCTTTTTGATAATAAAACGTCGTGAGACGGCACTCCCGGGTCTAAAGGTGGTCGTCCGGTGACACGGATCAATTTCTTTTGGAGCAAACGCGTTGACCGGGCCACGGAGCGTCCGGGTGACCGTGGTCGACGCAGCGGGCCTACGGTTCGCCCGGGAGCGGGAACAGGGGGAGCACGGGCGACGTTGTACGTCGAGGCATGCTAACGGTGTGCCCGGTAGCGTGAAAGGTGGGCACGTGGAGCGTCCGGGCGATCGTATGCGCCGAAACGGGCCTACGGGTGATGGTTAGTGACCAAGTAGCCAAGGTGAGGAAAGGGATATAAGAATAAAGCGGTGGTATTATTTCGGTTGCGATCATACCAGCACTAATGCACCGGATCCCATCAGAACTCCGCAGTTAAGCGTGCTTGGGCGAGAGTAGTACTAGGATGGGTGAACCCCTGGGAAGTCCTCGTGTTGCAACCCCTTTTTAAATTCTTTATTTTTTTTTATTTTTTATCTTTTTGATAATAAAACGTTGTGAGACGGCACTCCCGGGTCTAAAGGTGGTCGTCCGGTGACACGGATCAATTTCTTTTGGAGCAAACGCGTTGACCGGGCCACGGAGCGTCCGGGTGACCGTGGTTGACGCAGCGGGCCTACGGTGCGCCCGGGAGCGGGAACGGGGGGAGCACGGGCGACGGTATACGTCGAGGCATGCTAACGGTGTGCCCGGTAGCGTGAAAGGTGGGCACGTGGAGCGTCCGGGCGATCGTATGCGCCGAAACGGGCCTACGGGTGATGGTTAGTGACCAAGTAGCCAAGGTGAGGAAAGGGATATAAGAATAAAGCGGTGGTATTATTTTTTGTTGCGATCAAACCAGCACTAATGCACCGGATCCCATCAGAACAGCACAGTTAAGCGTGCTTGGCGAGAGTAGTACTAGGATGGGTGACCCCCTGGGAAGTCCTCGTGTTGCAACCCCTTTTTAAATTCTTTATTTTTTTTTTATTTTTTATCTTTTTGATAATAAAACGTCGTGAGACGGCACTCCCGGGTCTAAAGGTGGTCGTCCGGTGACACGGATCAATTTCTTTTGGAGCAAACGCGTTGACCGGGCCACGGAGCGTCCGGGTGACCGTGGTCGACGCAGCGGGCCTACGGTGCGCCCGGGAGCGGGAACGGGGGGAGCACGGGCGACGGTATACGTCGAGGCATGCTAACGGTGTGCCCGGTAGCGTGAAAGATGGGCACGTGGAGCGTCCGGGCGATCGTATGCGTCGAAACGGGCCTACGGGTGATGGTTAGTGACCAAGTAGCCAAGGTGAGGAAAGGGATATAAGAATAAAGCGGTGGTATTATTTCGGTTGCGATCATACCAGCACTAATGCACCGGATCCCATCAGAACTCCGCAGTTAAGCGTGCTTGGGCGAGAGTAGTACTAGGATGGGTGACCCCCTGGGAAGTCCTCATGTTGCAACCCCTTTTTAAATTCTTTTTTTTTTTTTTTATCTTTTTGATAATAAAACGTCGTGAGACGGCACTCCCGGGTCTAAAGGTGGTCGTCCGGTGATACAGATCAATTTCTTTTGGAGCAAACGCGTTGACCGGGCCACGGAGCGTCCGGGTGACCGTGGTCGACGCAGCGGGCCTACGGTGCGCCCGGGAGCGGGAACGGGGGGAGCACGGGCGATGGTATACGTCGAGGCATGCTAACGGTGTGCCCGGTAGCGTGAAAGGTGGGCACGTGGAGCGTCCGGGCGATCGTACCACCGAAACGGGCCTACGGGTGATGGTTAGTGACCAAGTAGCCAAGGTGAGGAAAGGGATATAAGAATAAAGCGGTGGTATTATTTCTGTTGCGATCATACCAGCACTAATGCACCGGATCTCATCAGAACTCCGCAGTTAAGCGTGCTTGGGCGAGAGTAGTACTAGGATGGGTGACCCCCTGGGAAGTCCTCGTGTTGCAACCCCTTTTTAAATTCTTTATTTTTTTTTATTTTTTATCTTTTTGATAATAAAACGTCATGAGACGGCACTCCCGGGTCTAAAGGTGGTCGTCCGGTGACACGGATCAATTTCTTTTGGAGCAAACGCGTTGACCGGGCCACGGAGCGTCCGGGTGACCGTGGTCGACGCAGCGGGCCTACGGTGCGCCCGGGAGCGGGAACGGGGGGAGCACGGGCGACGGTATACGTCGAGGCATGCTAACGGTGTCCCCGGTAGCGTGAAAGGTGGGCACGTGGAGCGTCCGGGCGATCGTATGCGCCGAAACGGGCCTACGGGTGATGGTTAGTGACCAAGTAGCCAAGGTGAGGAAAGAGATATAAGAATAAAGCGGTGGTATTATTTCGGTTGCGATCATACCAGCACTAATGCACCGGATCCCATTAGAACTCCGCAGTTAAGCGTGCTTGGGCGAAAGTAGTACTAGGATGGGTGACCCCCTGGGAAGTCCTCGTGTTGCAACCCCTTTTTAAATTCTTTATTTTTTTTATTTTTTATCTTTTTGATAATAAAACGTTGTGAGACGGCACTCCCGGGTCTAAAGGTGGTCGTCCGGTGACACGGATCAATTTCTTTTGGAGCAAACGCGTTGACCGGGCCACGGAGCGTCCGGGTGACCGTGGTCGACGCAGCGGGCCTACGGTGCGCCCGGGAGCGGGAACGGGGGGAGCACGGGCCACGGTATACGTCGAGGCATGCTAACGGTGTGCCCGGTAGCGTGAAAGGTGGGCAAGTGGAGCGTCCGGGCGATCGTATCCGCCGAAACGGGCCAACGGGTGATGGTTAGTGACCAAGTAGCCAAGGTGAGGAAAGGGATATAAGAATAAAGCGGTGGTATTATTTCGGTTGCGATCATACCAGCACTAATGCACCGGATCCCATCAGAACTCCGCAGTTAAGCGTGCTTGGGCGAGAGTAGTACTAGGATGGGTGACCCCCTGGGAAGTCCTCGTGTTGCAACCCCTTTTTAAATTCTTTATTTATTTTTTATTTTTTATCTTTTTGATAATAAAACATCGTGAGACGGCACTCCCGGGTCTAAAGGTGGTCGTCCGGTGACACGGATCAATTTCTTTTGGAGCAAACGCGTTGACCGGGCCACGGAGCGTCCGGGTGACCGTGGTCGACGCAGCGGGCCTACGGTGCGCCCGGGAGCGGGAACGGGGGGAGCACGGGCGACGGTATACGTCGAGGCATGCTAACGGTGTGCCCGGTAGCGTGAAAGGTGGGCACGTGGAGCGTCCGGGAGATCGTATGCGCCGAAACGGGCCTACGGGTGATGGTTAGTGACCAAGTAGCCAAGGTGAGGAAAGAGATATAAGAATAAAACGGTGGTATTATTTCGGTTGCGATCATACCAGCACTAATGCACCGGATCCCATCAGAACTCCGCAGTAAAGCGTGCTTGGGCGAGAGTAGTACTAGGATGGGTGACCCCCTGGGAAGTCCTCGTGTTGCAACCCCTTTTTAAATTCTTTATTTTTTATTATTTTTTATCTTTTTGATAATAAAACGTCGTGAGACGGCACTCCCGGGTCTAAAGGTGGTCGTCCGGTGACACGGATCAATTTCTTTTGGAGCAAACGCGTTGACCGCGCCACGTAGCGTCCGGGTGACCGTGGTCGACGCAGCGGGCCTACGGTGCGCCCGGGAGCGGGAACGGTGGGAGCACGGGCGACGGTATACGTCGAGGCATGCTAACGGTGTGCCCGGTAGCGTGAAAGGTGGGCACGTGGAGCGTCCGGGCGATCGTATGCGCCGAAACGGGCCTACGGGTGATGGTTAGTGACCAAGTAGCCAAGGTGAGGAAAGGGATATAAGAATAAAGCAGAGGTATTATTTCGTTTGCGATCATACCAGCACTAATGCACCGAATCCCATCAGAACTCCGCAGTTAAGCGTGCTTGGGCGAGAGTAGTACTAGGATGGGTGACCCCCTGGGAAGTCCTCGTGTTGCAACCCCTTTTTAAATTCTTTATTTTTTTTTATTTTTTATCTTTTTGATAATAAAACGTCGTGAGACGGCACTCCCGGGTCTAAAGGTGGTCGTCCGGTGACACGGATCAATTTCTTTTGGAGCAAACGCGTTGACCGCGCCACGTAGCGTCCGGGTGACCGTGGTCGACGCAGCGGGCCTACGGTGCGCCCGGGAGCGGGAACGGTGGGAGCACGGGCGACGGTATACGTCGAGGCATGCTAACGGTGTACCCGGTAGCGTGAAAGGTGGGCACGTGGAGCGTCCGGGCGATCGTATGCGCCGAAACGGGCCTACGGGTGATGGTTAGTGACCAAGTAGCCAAGGTGAGGAAAGGGATATAAGAATAAAGCGGAGGTATTATTTCGTTTGCGATCATACCAGCACTAATGCACCGAATCCCATCAGAACTCCGCAGTTAAGCGTGCTTGGGCGAGAGTAGTACTAGGATGGGTGACCCCCTGGGAAGTCCTCGTGTTGCAACCCCTTTTTAAATTCTTTATTTTTTTTTATCTTTTTGATAATAAAACGTCGTGAGACGGCACTCCCGGGTCTAAAGGTGGTCGTCCGGTGACACAGATCAATTTCTTTTGGAGCAAACGCGTTGACCGGGCCACGGAGCGTCCGGGTGACCGTGGTCGACGCAGCGGGCCTACGGTGCGCCCGGGAGCGGGAACGGGGGGAGCACGGGCGACGGTATACGTCGAGGCATGCTAACGGTGTGCCCTGTAGCGTGAAAGGTGGGCACGTGGAGCGTCCGGGCGATCGTACCGCCGAAACGGGCCTACGGGTGACGGTTAGTGACCAAGTAGCCAAGGTGAGGAAAGAGATATAAGAATAAACCGGTGGTATTATTTCGGTTGCGATCATACCAGCACTAATGCACCGGATCTCATCAGAACTCCGCAGTTAAGCGTGCTTGGGCGAGAGTAGTACTAGGATGGGTGACCCCTTGGGAAGTCCTTGTGTTGCAACCCCTTTTTAAATTCTTTATTTTTTTTTATTTTTTATCTTTTTGATAATAAAACGTCGTGAGACGGCACTCCCGGGTCTAAAGGTGGTCGTCCGGTGACACGGATCAATTTCTTTTGGAGCAAACGCGTTGACCGGGCCACGGAGCGTCCGGGTGACCGTGGTCGACGCAGCGGGCCTACGGTGCGCCCGGGAGCGGGAACGGGGGGGAGCACGGGCGACGGTATACGTCGAGGCATGCTAACGGTGTACCCGGTAGCGTGAAAGGTGGGCACGTGGAGCGTCCGGGCGATCGTATGCGCCGAAACGGGCCTACGGGTGATGGTTAGTGACCAAGTAGCCAAGGTGAGGAAAGGGATATAAGAATAAAGCGGTGGTATTATTTCGGTTGCGATCATACCAGCACTAATGCACCGGATCCCATCAGAACTCCGCAGTTAAGCGTGCTTGGGCGAGAGTAGTACTAGGATGGGTGACACCCTGGGAAGTCCTCGTGTTGCAACCCCTTTTTAAATTCTTTATTTTTTTTTTATTTTTTATCTTTTTGATAATAAAACGTCGTGAGACGGCACTCCCGGGTCTAAAGGTGGTCGTCCGGTGACACGGATCAATTTCTTTTGGAGCAAACGCGTTGACCGGGCCACGGAGCGTCCGGGTGACCGTGGTCGACGCAGCGGGCCTACGGTGCGCCCGGGAGCGGGAACAAGGGGAGCACGGGCGACGGTATACATCGAGGCATGCTAACGGTGTGCCCGGTAGCGTGAAAGGTGGGCACGTGGAGCGTCCGGGAGATCGTATGCGCCGAAACGGGCCTACGGGTGATGCTTAGTGACCAAGTAGCCAAGGTGAGGAAAGAGATATAAGAATAAAACGGTGGTATTATTTCGGTTGCGATCATACCAGCACTAATGCACCGGATCCCATCAGAACTCCGCAGTAAAGCGTGCTTGGGCGAGAGTAGTACTAGGATGGGTGACCCCCTGGGAAGTCCTCGTGTTGCAACCCCTTTTTAAATTCTTTATTTTTTTTTATTTTTTATCTTTTTGATAATAAAACGTCGTGAGACGGCACTCCCGGGTCTAAAGGTGGTCGTCCGGTGACACGGATCAATTTCTTTTGGAGCAAACGCGTTGACCGCGCCACGGAGCGTCCGGGTGACCGTGGTCGACGCAGCGGGCCTACGGTGCGCCCGGGAGCGGGAACGGTGGGAGCACGGGCAACGGTATACGTCGAGGCATGCTAACGGTGTGCCCGGTAGCGTGAAAGGTGGGCACGTGGAGCGTCCGGGCGATCGTACCGCCGAAACGGGCCTACGGGTGATGGTTAGTGACCAAGTAGCCAAGGTGAGGAAAGGGATATAAGAATAAAGCGGTGGTATTATTTCGGTTGCGATCATACCAGCACTAATGCACCGGATCCCATC
This sequence comes from Ambrosia trifida, assembly GCA_028751855.1. Taxonomy (NCBI): domain Eukaryota; kingdom Viridiplantae; phylum Streptophyta; class Magnoliopsida; order Asterales; family Asteraceae; genus Ambrosia; species Ambrosia trifida. The sequence goes on along the minus strand of CM054133.1, from coordinate 10,222,884 downwards.
AGAACTCCACAGTTAAGCGTGCTTGGGCGAGAGTAGTACTAGGATGGGTGACCCCCTAGGAAGTCCTCGTGTTGCAACCCCTTTTTAAATTCTTTATTTTTTTTATCTTTTTGATAATAAAACGTCGTGAGACGGCACTCCCGGGTCTAAAGGTGGTCGTCCGGTGACACAGATCAATTTCTTTTGGAGCAAACGCGTTGACCGGGCCACGGAGCGTCCGGGTGACCGTGGTCGACGCAGCGGGCCTACGGTGCGCCCGGGAGCGGGAACGGGGGGAGCACGGGCGACGGTATACGTTGAGGCATGATAACGGTGTGCCCGGTAGCGTGAAAGGTGGGCACGTGGAGCGTCCGGGCGATCGTATGCGCCGAAACGGGCCTACGGGTGATGGTTAGTGACCAAGTAGCCAAGGTGAGGAAAGGGATATAAGAATAAAGCGGTGGTATTATTTCGGTTGCGATCATACCAGCACTAATGCACCGGATCCCATCAGAACTCCGCAGTTAAGCTTGCTTGGGCGAGAGTAGTACTAGGATGGGTGACCCCCTGGGAAGTCCTCGTGTTGCAACCCCTTTTTAAATTCTTTATTTTTTTTTTATCTTTTTGATAATAAAACGTCGTGAGACGGCACTCCCGGGTCTAAAGGTGGTCGTCCGGTGACACAGATCAATTTCTTTTGGAGCAAACGCGTTGACCGGGCCACGGAGCGTCCGGGTGACCGTGGTCGACGCAGCGGGCCTACGGTGCGCCCGGGAGCGGGAACGGGGGGAGCACGGGCGACGGTATACGTCGAGGCATGCTAACGGTGTGCCCGGTAGCGTGAAAGGTGGGCACGTGGAGCGTCCGGGCGATCGTACCGCCGAAACGGGCCTACGGGTGATGGTTAGTGACCAAGTAGCCAAGGTGAGGAAAGGGATATAAGAATAAAGCGGTGGTATTATTTCGGTTGCGATCATACCAGCACTAATGCACCGGATCCCATCAGAACTCCGCAGTAAAGCGTGCTTGGGCGAGAATAGTACTAGGATGGGTGACCCCCTGGGAAGTCCTCGTGTTGCAACCCCTTTTTAAATTCTTTATTTTTTTTTATCTTTTTGATAATAAAACGTCGTGAGACGGCACTCCCGGGTCTAAAGGTGGTCGTCCGGTGACACAGATCAATTTCTTTTGGAGCAAACGCGTTGACCGGGCCACGGAGCGTCCGGGTGACCGTGGTCGACGCAGCGGGCCTACGGTGCGCCCGGGAGCGGGAACGGGGGAGCACGGGCGACGGTATACGTCGAGGCATGCTAACGGTGTGCCCGGTAGCGTGAAAGGTGGGCACGTGGAGCGTCCGGGCGATCGTACCGCCGAAACGGGCCTACGGGTGATGGTTAGTGACCAAGTAGCCAAGGTGAGGAAAGGGATATAAGAATAAAGCGGTGGTATTATTTCGGTTGCGATCATACCAGCACTAATGCACCGGATCTCGTCAGAACTCCGCAGTTAAGAGTGCTTGGGCGAGAGTAGTACTAGGATGGGTGACCCCCTGGGAAGTCCTCGTGTTGCAACCCCTTTTTAAATTCTTTATTTTTTTTATTTTTTATCTTTTTGATAATAAAACGTCGTGAGACGGCACTCCCGGGTCTAAAGGTGGTCGTCCGGTGACACGGATCAATTTCTTTTGGAGCAAACGCGTTGACGGGGCCACGGAGCGTCCGGGTGACCGTGGTCGACGCAGCGGGCCTACGGTGCGCCCGGGAGCGGGAACGGGGGGAGCACGGGCGACGGTATACGTCGAGGCATGCTAACGGTGTCCCCGGTAGCGTGAAAGGTGGGCACGTGGAGCGTCCGGGCGATCGTATGCGCCGAAACGGGCCTACGGGTGATGGTTAGTGACCAAGTAGCCAAGGTGAGGAAAGGGATATAAGAATAAAGCGGTGGTATTATTTCGGTTGCGATCATACCAGCACTAATGCACCGGATCCCATTAGAACTCCGCAGTTAAGCGTGCTTGGGCGAAAGTAGTACTACGATGGGTGACCCCCTGGGAAGTCCTCGTGTTGCAACCCCTTTTTAAATTCTTTATTTTTTTTATTTTTTATCTTTTTGATAATAAAACGTCGTGAGACGGCACTCCCGGGTCTAAAGGTGGTCGTCCGGTGACACGGATCAATTTCTTTTGGAGCAAACGCGTTGACCGGGCCACGGAGCGTCCGGGTGACCGTGGTCGACGCAGCGGGCCTACGGTGCGCCCGGGAACGGGAACGGGGGGAGCACGGGCGACGGTATACGTCGAGGCATGCTAACGGTGTGCCCGGTAGCGTGAAAGGTGGGCACGTGGAGCGTCCGGGCGATCGTATCCGCCGAAACGGGCCTACGGGTGATGGTTAGTGACCAAGTAGCCAAGGTGAGGAAAGGGATATAAGAATAAAGCGGTGGTATTATTTCGGTTGCGATCATACCAGCACTAATGCACCGGATCTCATCAGAACTCCGCAGTTAAGCGTGCTTGGGCGAGAGTAGTACTAGGATGGGTGACCCCCTGGGAAGTCCTCGTGTTGCAACCCCTTTTTAAATTCTTTATTTATTTTTTATTTTTTTATCTTTTTGATAATAAAACGTCGTGAGACAGCACTTCCGGGTCTAAAGGTGGTCGTCCGGTGACACGGATCAATTTCATTTGGAGCAAACGCGTTGACCGGGCCACGGAGCGTCCGGGTGACCGTGGTCGACGCAGCGGGCATACGGTGCGCCCGGGAGCGGGAACGGGGGGAGCACGGGCGACGGTATACGTCGAGGCATGCTAACGGTGTGCCCGGTAGCGTGAAAGGTGGGCACGTGGAGCGTCCGGGCGATCGTATGCGCCGAAACGGGCCTACGGGTGATGGTTAGTAACCAAGTAGCCAAGGTGAGGAAAGGGATATAAGAATAAAGCGGTGGTATTATTTCGGTTGCGATCATACCAGCACTAATGCACCGGATCCCATCAGAACTCCGCAGTTAAGCGTGCTTGGGCGAGAGTAGTACTAGGATGGGTGACCCCCTGGGAAGTCCTCGTGTTGCAACCCCTTTTTAAATTCTTTATTTTTTTTTTATTTTTTATCTTTTTGATAATAAAACGTCGTGAGACGGCACTCCCGGGTCTAAAGGTGGTCGTCCGGGGACACGGATCAATTTCTTTTGGAGCAAACGCGTTGACCGGGCCACGGAGCGTCCGGGTGACCGTGGTCGACGCAGCGGGCCTACGGTGCGCCCGGGAGCGGGAACGGGGGGAGCACGGGCGACGGTATACGTCGAGGCATGCTAACGGTGTGCCCGGTAGCGTGAAAGGTGGGCACGTGGAGCGTCCGGGAGATCGTATGCGCCGAAACGGGCCTACGGGTGATGGTTAGTGACCAAGTAGCCAAGGTGAGGAAAGAGATATAAGAATAAAACGGTGGTATTATTTCGGTTGCGATCATACCAGCACTAATGCACCGGATACCATCAGAACTCCGCAGTAAAGCGTGCTTGGGCGAGAGTAGTACTAGGATAGGTGACCCCCTGGGAAGTCCTCGTGTTGCAACCCCTTTTTAAATTCTTTATTTTTTTTATTTTTTATCTTTTTGATAAAAAAACGTCGTGAGACGGCACTCCCGGGTCTAAAGGTGGTCGTCCGGTGACACGGATCAATTTCTTTTGGAGCAAACGCGTTGACCGCGCCACGGAGCGTCCGGGTGACCGTGGTCGACGCAGCGGGACTACGGTGCGCCCGGGAGCGGGAACAGTGGGAGCACGGGCGACGGTATACGTCGAGGCATTCTAATGGTGTGCCCGGTAGCGTGAAAGGTGGGCACGTGGAGCGTCCGGGCGATCGTATGCGCCGACACGGGCCTACGGGTGATGGTTAGTGACCAAGTAGCCAAGGTGAGGAAAGGGATATAAGAATAAAGCGGTGGTATTATTTCGGTTGCGATCATACCAGCACTAATGCACCGGATCCCATCAGAACTCCGCAGTTAAGCGTGCTTGGGCGAGAGTAGTACTAGGATGGGTGACCCCCTGGGAAGTCCTCGTGTTGCAACCCCTTTTTAAATTCTTTATTTTTTTTTTATTTTTTATCTTTTTGATAATAAAACGTCGTGAGACGGCACTCCCGGGTCTAAAGGTGGTCGTCCGGTGACACGGATCAATTTCTTTTGGAGCAAACGCGTTGACCGGGCCACGGAGCGTCCGGGTGACCGTGGTCGACGCAGCGGGCCTACGGTGCGCCCGGGAGCGGGAACGGGGGGAGCACGGGCGACGGTATACGTCGAGGCATGCTAACGGTGTGCCCGGTAGCGTGAAAGGTGGGCACGTGGAGCGTCCGGGAGATCGTATGCGCCGAAACGGGCCTACGGGTGATGGTTAGTGACCAAGTAGCCAAGGTGAGGAAAGAGATATAAGAATAAAACGGTGGTATTATTTCGGTTGCGATCATACCAGCACTAATGCACCGGATACCATCAGAACTCCGCAGTAAAGCGTGCTTGGGCGAGAGTAGTACTAGGATAGGTGACCCCCTGGGAAGTCCTCGTGTTGCAACCCCTTTTTAAATTCTTTATTTTTTTTTATTTTTTATCTTTTTGATAAAAAAACGTCGTGAGACGGCACTCCCGGGTCTAAAGGTGGTCGTCCGGTGACACGGATCAATTTCTTTTGGAGCAAACGCGTTGACCGCGCCATGGAGCGTCCGGGTGACCGTGGTCGACGCAGCGGGACTACGGTGCGCCCGGGAGCGGGAACAGTGGGAGCACGGGCGACGGTATACGTCGAGGCATTCTAATGGTGTGCCCGGTAGCGTGAAAGGTGGGCACGTGGAGCGTCCGGGCGATCGTATGCGCCGACACGGGCCTACGGGTGATGGTTAGTGACCAAGTAACCAAGGTGAGGAAAGGGATATAAGAATAAAGCGGTGGTATTATTTCGGTTGCGATCATACCAGCACTAATGCACCGGATCCCATCAGAACTCCGCAGTTAAGCGTGCTTGGGCGAGAGTAGTACTAGGATGGGTGACCCCCTGGGAAGTCCTCGTGTTGCAACCCCTTTTTAAATTCTTTATTTTTTTTTATCTTTTTGATAATAAAACGTCGTGAGACGGCACTCCCGGGTGTAAAGGTGGTCGTCCGGTGACACAGATCAATTTCTTTTGGAGCAAACGCGTTGACCGGGCCACGGAGCGTCCGGGTGACCGTGGTCGACGCAGCGGGCCTACGGTGCGCCCGGGAGCGGGAACGGGGGGAGCACGGGCGACGGTATACGTCGAGGCATGCTAACGTTGTGCCCGGTAGCGTGAAAGGTGGGCACGTGGAGCGTCCGGGCGATCGTACCGCCGAAACGGGCCTACGGGTGATGGTTAGTGACCAAGTAGCCAAGGTGAGGAAAGGGATATAAGAATAAAGCGGTGGTATTATTTCGGTTGCGATCATACCAGCACTAATGCACCGGATCTCATCAGAACTCCGCAGCTAAGCGTGCTTGGGCGAGAGTAGTACTAGGATGGGTGACCCCCTGGGAAGTCCTCGTGTTGCAACTCCTTTTTAAATTCTTTATTTTTTTTTATTTTTTATCTTTTTGATAATAAAACGTCGTGAGACGGCACTCCCGGATCTAAAGGTGGTCGTCCGGTGACACGGATCAATTTCTTTTGGAGCAAACGCGTTGACCGGGCCACGGAGCGTCCGGGTGACCGTGGTCGACGCAACGGGCCTACGGTGCGCCCGGGAGCGGGGACGGGGGGAGCACGGGCGACGGTATACGTCGAGGCATGATAACGGTGTGCCCGGTAGCGTGAAAGGTGGGCACGTGGAGCGTCCAGGCGATCGTATGCGCCGAAACGGGCCTACGGGTGATGGTTAGTGACCAAGTAGCCAAGGTGAGGAAAGGGATATAAGAATAAAGCGGTGGTCTTATTTCGGTTGCGATCATACCAGCACTAATGCACCGGATCCCATCAGAACTCCGCAGTTAAGCTTGCTTGGGCGAGAGTAGTACTAGGATGGGTGACCCCCTGGGAAGTCCTCGTGTTGCAACCCCTTTTTAAATTCTTTATTTTTTTTTATCTTTTTGATAATAAAACGTCGTGAGGCGACACTCCCGGGTCTAAAGGTGGTCGTCCGGTGACACAGATCAATTTCTTTTGGAGCAAACGCGTTGACCTGGCCACGGAGCGTCCGGGTGACCGTGCTCGACGCAGCGGGCCTACGGTGCGCCCGGGAGCGGGAACGGGGGGAGCACGGGCGACGGTATACGTCGAGGCATGCTAACGGTGTGCCCGGTAGCGTGAAAGGTGGGCACGTGGAGCGTCCGGGCGATCGTACCGCCGAAACGGGCCTACGGGTGATGGTTAGTGACCAAGTAGCCAAGGTGAGGAAAGGGATATAAGAATAAAGCGGTGGTATTATTTCGGTTGCGATCATACCAGCACTAATGCACCGGATCCCATCAGAACTCCGCAGTTAAGCGTGCTTGGGCGAGAGTAGTACTAGGATGGGTGACCCCCTGGGAAGTCCTCGTGTTGCAACCCCTTTTTAAATTCTTTATTTTTTTTTTTATCTTTTTGATAATAAAACGTCGTGAGACGGCACTCCCGGGTCTAAAGGTGGTCGTCCGGTGACACAGATCAATTTCTTTTGGAGCAAACGCGTTGACCGGGCCACGGAGCGTCCGGGTGACCGTGGTCGACGCAGCGGGCCTACGGTGCGCCCGGGAGCGGGAACGGGGGGAGCACGGGCGACGGTATACGTCGAGGCATGCTAACGGTGTGACCGGTAGCGTGAAAGGTAGGCACGTGGAGCGTCCGGGCGATCGTACCGCCGAAACGGGCCTACGGGTGATGGTTAGTGACCATGTAGCCAAGGTGAGGAAAGGGATATAAGAATAAAGCGGTGGTATTATTTCGGTTGCGATCATACCAGCACTAATGCACCGGATCTCATCAGAACTCCGCAGTTAAGCGTGCTTGGGCGAGAGTAGTACTAGGATGGGTGACCCCCTGGGAAGTCCTCGTGTTGCAACCCCTTTTTAAATTCTTTATTTTTTTTTATTTTTTATCTTTTTGATAATAAAACGTCGTGAGACGGCACTCCCGGGTCTAAAGGTGGTCGTCCGGTGACACGGATCAATTTCTTTTGGAGCAAACGCGTTGACCGGGCCACGGAGCGTCCGGGTGACCGTGGTCGACGCAGCGGGCCTACGGTGCACCCGGGAGCGGGAACGGGGGGAGCACGGGCGACGGTATACGTCGAGGCATGCTAACGGTGTGCCCGGTAGCGTGAAAGGTGGGCACGTGGAGCGTCCGGGAGATCGTATGCGCCGAAACGGGCCTACGGGTGATGGTTAGTGACCAAGTAGCCAAGGTGAGGAAAGAGATATAAGAATAAAACGGTGGTATTATTTCGGTTGCGATCATACCAGCACTAATGCACCGGATACCATCAGAACTCCGCAGTAAAGCGTGCTTGGGCGAGAGTAGTACTAGGATAGGTGACCCCCTGGGAAGTCCTCGTGTTGCAACCCCTTTTTAAATTCTTTATTTTTTTTTTATTTTTTATCTTTTTGATAATAAAACGTCGTGAGACGGCACTCCCGGGTCTAAAGGTGGTCGTCCGGTGACACGGATCAATTTCTTTTGGAGCAAACGCGTTGACCGGGCCACGGAGCGTCCGGGTGACCGTGGTCGACGCAGCGGGCCTACGGTGCGCCCGGGAGCGGGAACGGGGGGAGCACGGGCGACGGTATACGTCGAGGCATGCTAACGGTGTGCCCGGTAGCGTGAAAGGTGGGCACGTGGAGCGTCCGAGCGATCGTATCCGCCGAAACGGGCCTACGGGTGATGGTTAGTGACCAAGTAGCCAAGGTGAGGAAAGGGATATAAGAATAAAGCGGTGGTATTATTTCGGTTGCGATCATACCAGCACTAATGCACCGGATCCCATCAGAACTCCGCAGTTAAGCGTGCTTGGGTGAGAGTAGTACTAGGATGGGTGACCCCCTGGGAAGTCCTCGTGTTGCAACCCCTTTTTAAATTCTTTATTTATTTTTTATTTTTTATCTTTTTGATAATAAAACGTCGTGAGACAGCACTCCCGGGTCTAAAGGTGGTCGTCCGGTGACACGGATCAATTTCTTTTGGAGCAAACGCGTTGACCGGGCCACGGAGCGTCCGGGTGACCGTGGTCGACGCAGCGGGCCTACGGTGCGCCCGGGAGCGGGAACGGGGGGGAGCACGGGCGACGGTATACGTCGAGGCATGCTAACAGTGTGCCCGGTAGCGTGAAAGGTGGGCACGTGGAGCGTCCGGGCGATCGTATGCGCCGAAACGGGCCTACGGGTGATGGTTAGTAACCAAGTAGCCAAGGTGAGGAAAGAGATATAAGAATAAAGCGGTGGTATTATTTCGGTTGCGATCATACCAGCACTAATGCACCGGATCCCATCAGAACTCCGCAGTTAAGCGTGTTTGGGCGAGAGTAGTACTAGGATGGGTAACCCCCTGGGAAGTCCTCGTGTTGCAACCCCTTTTTAAATTCTTTATTTTTTTTTATTTTTTATCTTTTTGATAATAAAACGTCGTGAGACGGCACTCCCGGGTCTAAAGGTGGTCGTCCGGTGACACGGATCAATTTCTTTTGGAGCAAACGCGTTGACCGGGTCACGGAGCGTCCGGGTGACCGTGGTCGACGCAGCGGGCCTACGGTGCGCCCGGGAGCGGGAACGGGGGGAGCACGGGCGACGGTATACGTCGAGGCATGCTAACGGTGTGCCCGGTAGCGTGAAAGGTGGGCACGTGGAGCGTCCGGGAGATCGTATGCGCCGAAACGGGCCTACGGGTGATGGTTAGTGACCAAGTAGCCCAGGTGAGGAAAGAGATATAAGAATAAAACGGTGGTATTATTTCGGTTGCGATCATACCAGCACTAATGCACCGGATACCATCAGAACTCCGCAGTAAAGCGTGCTTGGGCGAGAGTAGTACTAGGATTGGTGACCCCCTGGGAAGTCCTCGTGTTGCAACCCCTTTTTAAATTCTTTATTTTTTTTTTATTTTTTATCTTTTTGATAAAAAAACGTCGTGAGACGGCACTCCCGGGTCTAAAGGTGGTCGTCCGGTGACACGGATCAATTTCTTTTGGAGCAAACGCGTTGACCGCGCCACGGAGCGTCCGGGTGACCGTGGTCGACGCAGCGGGACTACGGTGCGCCCGGGAGCGGGAACGGTGGGAGCACGGCCGACGGTATACGTCGAGGCATTCTAACGGTGTGCCCGGTAGCGTGAAAGGTGGGCACGTGGAGCGTCCGGGCGATCGTATGCGTCGAAACGGGCCTACGGGTGATGGTTAGTGACCAAGTAGCCAAGGTGAGGAAAGGGATATAAGAATAAAGCGGTGGTATTATTTCGGTTGCGATCATACCAGCACTAATGCACCGGATCCCATCAGAACTCCGCAGTTAAGCTTGCTTGGGCGAGAGTAGTACTAGGATGGGTGACTCCCTGGGAAGTCCTCGTGTTGCAACACCTTTTTAAATTCTTTTTTTTTTTTTATCTTTTTGATAATAAAACGTCGTGAGACGGCACTCCCGGGTCTAAAGGTGGTCGTCCGGTGACACAGATCAATTTCTTTTGGAGCAAACGCGTTGACCGGGCCACGGAGCGTCCGGGTGACCGTGGTCGACGCAGCGGGCCTACGGTGCGCCCGGGAGCGGGAACGGGGGGAGCACGGGTGACGGTATACGTCGAGGCATGCTAACGGTGTGCCCGGTAGCGTGAAAGGTAGGCACGTGGAGCGTCCGGGCGATCGTACCGCCGAAACGGGCCTACGGGTGATGGTTAGTGACCAAGTAGCCAAGGTGAGGAAAGGGATATAAGAATAAAGCGGTGGTATTATTTCGGTTGCGATCATACCAGCACTAATGCACCGGATCTCATCAGAACTCCGCAGTTAAGCGTGCTTGGGCGAGAGTAGTACTAGGATGGGTGACCCCCTGGGAAGTCCTCGTGTTGCAACCCCTTTTTAAATTCTTTATTTTTTTTTATTTTTTATCTTTTTGATAATAAAACGTCGTGAGACGGCACTCCCGGGTCTAAAGGTGGTCGTCCGGTGACACGGATCAATTTCTTTTGGAGCAAACGCGTTTACCGGGCCACGGAGCGTCCGGGTGACCGTGGTCGACGCAGCGGGCCTACGGTGCGCCCGGGAGCGGGAACGGGGGGAGCACGGGCGACGGTATACGTCGAGGCATGATAACGGTGTGCCCGGTAGCGTAAAAGGTGGGCAGGTGTAGCGTCCGGGCGATCGTATGCGCCGAAACGGGCCTACGGGTGATGGTTAGTGACCAAGTAGCCAAGGTGAGGAAAGGGATATAAGAATAAAGCGGTGGTATTATTTCGGTTGCGATCATACCAGCACTAATGCACCGGATCCCATCAGAACTCCGCAGTTAAGCTTGCTTGGGCGAGAGTAGTACTAGGATGGGTGACCCCCTGGGAAGTCCTCGTGTTGCAACCCCTTTTTAAATTCTTTATTTTTTTTATCTTTTTGATAATAAAACGTCGTGAGACGGCACTCCCGGGTGTAAAGGTGGTCGTCCGGTGACACAGATCAATTTCTTTTGGAGCAAACGCGTTGACCGGGCCACGGAGCGTCCGGGTGACCGTGGTCGACGCAGCGGGCCTACGGTGCGCCCGGGAGCGGGAACGGGGGGAGCACGGGCGACGGTATACGTCGAGGCATGATAACGATGTGCCCGGTAGCGTGAAAGGTGGGCACGTGGAGCGTCCGGGCGATCGTATGCGCCGAAACGGGCCGACGGGTGATGGTTAGTGACCAAGTAGCCAAGGTGAGGAAAGGGATATAAGAATAAAGCGGTGGTATTATTTCGGTTGCGATCATACCAGCACTAATGCACCGGATCCCATCAGAACTCCGCAGTAAAGCGTGCTTGGGCGAGAGTAGTACTAGGATGGGTGACCCCCTGGGAAGTCCTCGTGTTGCTACCCCTTTTTAAATTCTTTATTTTTTTTATTTTTTATCTTTTTGATAATAAAACGTCGTGAGACGGCACTCCCGGGTCTAAAGGTGGTCGTCCGGTGACACGGATCAATTTTTTTGGAGCAAACGCGTTGACCGGGCCACGGAGCATCCGGGTGACCGTGGTCGACGCAGCGGGCCTACGGTGCGCCCGGGAGCGGGAACGGTGGGAGCACGGGCGACGGTATACGTCGAGGCATGCTAACGGTGTGCCCGGTAGCGTGAAAGGTGGGCACGTGGAGCGTCCTGGCGATCGTATGCGCCGAAACGGGCCTACGGGTGATGGTTAGTGACCCAGTAGCCAAGGTGAGGAAAGGGATATAAGAATAAAGCGGTGGTTTTATTTCGGTTGCGATCATACCAGCACTAATGCACCGGATCCCATCAGAACTCCGCAGTTAAGCGTGCTTGGGCGAGAGTAGTACTAGGATGGGTGACCCCCTGGGAAGTTCTCGTGTTGCAACCCCTTTTTAAATTCTTTATTTTTTTTTATCTTTTTGATAATAAAACGTCGTGAGACGGCACTCCCGGGTCTAAAGGTGGTCGTCCGGTGACACAGATCAATTTCTTTTGGAGCAAACGCGTTGACCGGGCCACGGAGCGTCCGGGTGACCGTGGTCGACGCAGCGGGCCTACGGTGCGCCCGGGAGCGGGAACGGGGGGAGCACGGGCGACGGTATACGTCGAGGCATGCTAACGGTGTGCCCGGTAGCGTGAAAGGGGGGCACGTGGAGCGTCCGGGCGATCGTACCGCCGAAACGGGCCTACGGGTGATGATTAGTGACCAAGTAGCCAAGGTGAGGAAAGGGATATAAGAATAAAGCGGTGGTATTATTTCGGTTGCGATCATACCAGCACTAATGCACCGGATCCCATAGAAACTCCACAGTTAAGCGTGCTTGGGCGAGAGTAGTACTAGGATGGGTGACCCCCTGGGAAGTCCTCGTGTTGCAACCCCTTTTTAAATTCTTTATTTTTTTTATTTTTTATCTTTTTGATAATAAAACGTCGTGAGACGGCACTCCCGGGTCTAAAGGTGGTCGTCCGGTGACACGGATCAATTTCTTTTGGAGCAAACGCGTTGACCGGGCCACGGAGCGTCCGGGTGACCGTGGTCGACGCAGCGGGCCTACGGTGCGCCCGGGAGCGGGAACGGGGGGAGCACGGGCGACGGTATACGTCGAGGCATGATAACGGTGTGCCCGGTAGCGTGAAAGGTGGGCACGTGGAGCGTCCGGGCGATCGTATGCGCCGAAACGGGCCTACGGGTGATGGATAGTGACCAAGTAGCCAAGGTGAGGAAAGGGATATAAGAATAAAGCGGTGGTATTATTTCGGTTGCGATCATACCAGCACTAATGCACCGGATCCCATCAGAACTCCGCAGTTAAGCTTGCTTGGGCGAGAGTAGTACTAGGATGGGTGACCCCCTGGGAAGTCCTCGTGTTGCAACCCCTTTTTAAATTCTTTATTTTTTTTTTATTTTTTATCTTTTTGATAATAAAACGTCGTGAGACGGCACTCCCGGGTCTAAAGGTGGTCGTCCGGTGACACGGATCAATTTCTTTTGGAGCAAACGCGTTGACCGGGCCACGGAGCGTCCGGGTGACCGTGGTCGACGCAGCGGGCTTACGGTGCGCCCGAGAGCGGGAACGGGGGGAGCAGGGGCGACGGTATACGTCGAGGCATGCTAACGGGGTGCCCGGTAGCGTGAAAGGTGGGCACGTGGAGCGTCCGGGCGATCGTATGCGCCGAAACGGGCCTACGGGTGATGGTTAGTGACCAAGTAGCCAAGGTGAGGAAAGGGATATAAGAATAAAGCGGTGGTATTATTTCGGTTGCGATCATACCAGCACTAATGCACCGGATCCCATCAGAACTCCGCAGTAAAGCGTGCTTGGGCGAGAGTAGTACTAGGATGGGTGACCCCCGGGGAGTCCTCGTGTTGCAACCCCTTTTTAAATTCTTTATTATTTTTTATTTTTTATCTTTTTGATAATAAAACGTCGTGAGACGGCACTCCCGGGTCTAAAGGTGGTCGTCCGGTGACACGGATTAATTTCTTTTGGAGCAAACGCGTTGACCGGGCCACGGAGCGTCCGGGTGACCGTGGTCGACGCAGCGGGCATACGGTGCGCCCGGGAGCGGGAACGGGGGGAGCACGGGCGACGGTATACGTCGAGGCATGCTAACGGTGTGCCCGGTAGCGTGAAAGGTGGGCACGTGGAGCGTACGGGCGATCGTATGCGTCGAAACGGGCCTACGGGTGATGGTTAGTGACCAAGTAGCCAAGGTGAGGAAAGGGATATAAGAATAAAGTGGTGGTATTATTTCGGTTGCGATCATACCAGCACTAATGCACCGTATCCCATCAGAACTCCGCAGTTAAGCGTGCTTGGGCGAGAGTAGTACTAGGATGGGGGACCCCCTGGGAAGTCCTCGTGTTGCAACCCCTTTTTAAATTCTTTATTTTTTTTTTATTTTTTATCTTTTTGATAATAAAACGTCGTGAGACGGCACTCCCGGGTCTAAAGGTGGTCGTCCGGTGACACGGATCAATTTCTTTTGGAGCAAACGCGTTGACCGGGCCACGGAGCGTCCGGGTGACCGTGGTCGACGCAGCGGGCCTACGGTGCGCCCGGGAGCGGGAACGGGGGGAGCACGGGCGACGGTATACGTCGAGGCATGATAACGGTGTGCCCGGTAGCGTAAAAGGTGGGCACGTGGAGCGTCCGGGCGATCGTATGCGCCGAAACGGGCCTACGGGTGATGGTTAGTGACCAAGTAGCCAAGGTGAGGAAAGGGATATAAGAATAAAGCGGTGGTATTATTTCGGTTGCGATCATACCAGCACTAATGCACCGGATCCCATCAGAACTCCGCAGTTAAGCTTGCTTGGGCGAGAGTAGTACTAGGATGGGTGACCCCCTGGGAAGTCCTCGTGTTGCAACCCCTTTTTAAATTCTTTTTTTTTTTTTATCTTTTTGATAATAAAACGTCGTGAGACGGCACTCCCGGGTCTAAAGGTGGTCGTCCGGTGACACAGATCAATTTCTTTTGGAGCAAACGCGTTGACCGGGCCACGGAGCGTCCGGGTGACCGTGGTCGATGCAGCGGGCCTACGGTGCGCCCGGGAGCGGGAACGGGGGGAGCACGGGCGACGGTATACGTCGAGGCATGCTAACAGTGTGCCCGGTAGCGTGAAAGGTGGGCACGTGGAGCGTCCGGGCGATCGTACCGCCGAAACGGGCCTACGGGTGATGATTAGTGACCAAGTAGCCAAGGTGAGGAAAGGGATATAAGAATAAAGCGGTGGTATTATTTCGGTTGCGATCATACCAGCACTAATGCACCGGATCCCATCAGAACTCCGCAGTTAAGCGTGCTTGGGCGAGAGTAGTACTAGGATGGGTGACCCCCTGGGAAGTTCTCGTGTTGCAACCCCTTTTTAAATTCTTTATTTTTTTTTATCTTTTTGATAATAAAACGTCGTGAGACGGCACTCCCGGGTCTAAAGGTGGTCGTCCGGTGACACAGATCAATTTCTTTTGGAGCAAACGCGTTGACCGGGCCACGGAGCGTCCGGGTGACCGTGGTCGATGCAGCGGGCCTACGGTGCGCCCGGGAGCGGGAACGGGGGGAGCACGGGCGACGGTATACGTCGAGGCATGCTAACAGTGTGCCCGGTAGCGTGAAAGGTGGGCACGTGGAGCGTCCGGGCGATCGTACCGCCGAAACGGGCCTACGGGTGATGATTAGTGACCAAGTAGCCAAGGTGAGGAAAGGGATATAAGAATAAAGCGGTGGTATTATTTCGGTTGCGATCATACCAGCACTAATGCACCGGATCCCATCAGAACTCCGCAGTTAAGCGTGCTTGGGCGAGAGTAGTACTAGGATGGGTGACCCCCTGGGAAGTTCTCGTGTTGCAACCCCTTTTTAAATTCTTTATTTTTTTTTATCTTTTTGATAATAAAACGTCGTGAGACGGCACTCCCGGGTCTAAAGGTGGTCGTCCGGTGACACAGATCAATTTCTTTTGGAGCAAACGCGTTGACCGGGCCACGGAGCGTCCGGGTGACCGTGGTCGACGCAGCGGGCCTACGGTGCGCCCGGGAGCGGGAACGGGGGGAGCACGGGCGACGGTATACGTCGAGGCATGCTAACAGTGTGCCCGGTAGCGTGAAAGGTGGGCACGTGGAGCGTCCGGGCGATCGTACCGCCGAAACGGGCCTACGGGTGATGATTAGTGACCAAGTAGCCAAGGTGAGGAAAGGGATATAAGAATAAAGCGGTGGTATTATTTCGGTTGCGATCATACCAGCACTAATGCACCGGATCCCATAGAAACTCCGCAGTTAAGCGTGCTTGGGCGATGGTAGTACTAGGATGGGTGACCCCCTGGGAAGTCCTCGTGTTGCAACCCCTTTTTAAATTCTTTATTTTTTTTATTTTTTATCTTTTTGATAATAAAACGTCGTGAGACGGCACTCCCGGGTCTAAAGGTGGTCGTCCGGTGACACGGATCAATTTCTTTTGGAGCAAACGCGTTGACCGGGCCACGGAGCGTCCGGGTGACCGTGGTCGACGCAGCGGGCCTACGGTGCGCCCGGGAGCGGGAACGGGGGGAGCACGGGCGACGGTATACGTCGAGGCATGATAACGGTGTGCCCGGTAGCGTAAAAGGTGGGCACGTGGAGCGTCCGGGCGATCGTATGCGCCGAAACGGGCCTACGGGTGATGGTTAGTGACCAAGTAGCCAAGGTGAGGAAAGGGATATAAGAATAAAGCGGTGGTATTATTTCGGTTGCGATCATACCAGCACTAATGCACCGGATCCCATCAGAACTCCGCAATTAAGCTTGCTTGGGCGAGAGTAGTACTAGGATGGGTGACCCCCTGGGAAGTCCTCGTGTTGCAACCCCTTTTTAAATTCTTTTTTTTTTTTTTATCTTTTTGATAATAAAACGTCGTGAGACGGCACTCCCGGGTCTAAAGGTGGTCGTCCGGTGACACAGATCAATTTCTTTTGGAGCAAACGCGTTGACCGGGCCACGGAGCGTCCGGGTGACCGTGGTCGATGCAGCGGGCCTACGGTGCGCCCGGGAGCGGGAACGGGGGGAGCACGGGCGACGGTATACGTCGAGGCATGCTAACGGCGTGCCCGGTAGCGTGAAAGGTAGGCACGTGGAGCGTCCGGGCGATCGTACCGCCGAAACGGGCCTACGGGTGATGGTTAGTGACCAAGTAGCCAAGGTGAGGAAAGGGATATAAGAATAAAGCGGTGGTATTATTTCGGTTGCGATCATACCAGCACTAATGCACCGGATCTCATCAGAACTCCGCAGTTAAGCGTGCTTGGGCGAGAGTAGTACTAGGATGGGTGACCCCCTGGGAAGTCCTCGTGTTGCAACCCCTTTTTAAATTCTTTATTTTTTTTTTATTTTTTATCTTTTTGATAATAAAACGTCGTGAGACGGCACTCCCGGGTCTAAAGGTGGTCGTCCGGTGACACGGATCAACTTCTTTTGGAGCAAACGCGTTGACCGGGCCACGGAGCGTCCGGGTGACCGTGGTCGACGCAGCGGGTCTACGGTGCGCCCGGGAGCGGGAACGAGGGGAGCACGGGCGACGGTATACGTCGAGGCATGATAACGGTGTGCCCGGTAGCGTAAAAGGTGGGCACGTGTAGCGTCCGGGCGATCGTATGCGCCGAAACGGGCCTACGGGTGATGGTTAGTGACCAAGTAGCCAAGGTGAGGAAAGGGATATAAGAATAAAGCGGTGGTATTATTTCGGTTGCGATCATACCGGCACTAATGCACCGGATCCCATCAGAACTCCGCAGTTAAGCTTGCTTGGGCGAGAGTAGTACTAGGATGGGTGACCCCCTGGGAAGTCCTCGTGTTGCAACCCCTTTTTAAATTCTTTATTTTTTTTATCTTTTTGATAATAAAACGTCGTGAGACGGCACTCCCGGGTGTAAAGGTGGTCGTCCGGTGACACAGATCAATTTCTTTTGGAGCAAACGCGTTGACCGGGCCACGGAGCGTCCGGGTGACCGTGGTCGACGCAGCGGGCCTACGGTGCGCCCGGGAGCGGGAACGGGGGGAGCACGGGCGACGGTATACGTCGAGGCATGATAACGGTGTGCCCGGTAGCGTGAAAGGTGGGCACGTGGAGCGTCCGGGCGATCGTATGCGCCGAAACGGGCCGACGGGTGATGGTTAGTGACCAAGTAGCCAAGGTGAGGAAAGGGATATAAGAATAAAGCGGTGGTATTATTTCGGTTGCGATCATACCAGCACTAATGCACCGGATCCCATCAGAACTCCGCAGTAAAGCGTGCTTGGGCGAGAGTAGTACTAGGATGGGTGACCCCCTGGGAAGTCCTCGTGTTGCAACCCCTTTTTAAATTCTTTATTTTTTTTATTTTTTATCTTTTTGATAATAAAACGTCGTGAGACGGCACTCCCGGGTCTAAAGGTGGTCGTCCGGTGACACGGATCAATTTTTTTGGAGCAAACGCGTTGACCGGGCCACGGAGCATCCGGGTGACCGTGGTCGACGCAGCGGGCCTATGGTGCGCCCGGGAGCGGGAACGGTGGGAGCACGGGCGACGGTATACGTCGAGGCATGCTAACGGTGTGCCCGGTAGCGTGAAAGGTGGGCACGTGGAGCGTCCGGGCGATCGTATGCGCCGAAACGGGCCTACGGGTGATGGTTAGTGACCCAGTAGCCAAGGTGAGGAAAGGGATATAAGAATAAAGCGGTGGTATTATTTCGGTTGCGATCATACCAGCACTAATGCACCGGATCCCATCAGAACTCCGCAGTTAAGCGTGCTTGGGCGAGAGTAGTACTAGGATGGGTGACCCCCTGGGAAGTTCTCGTGTTGCAACCCCTTTTTAAATTCTTTATTTTTTTTTATCTTTTTGATAATAAAACGTCGTGAGACGGCACTCCCGGGTCTAAAGGTGGTCGTCCGGTGACACAGATCAATTTCTTTTGGAGCAAACGCGTTGACCGGGCCACGGAGCGTCCGGGTGACCGTGGTCGACGCAGCGGGCCTACGGTGCGCCCGGGAGCGGGAACGGGGGGAGCACGGGCGACGGTATACGTCGAGGCATGCTAACAGTGTGCCCGGTAGCGTGAAAGGTGGGCACGTGGAGCGTCCGGGCGATCGTACCGCCGAAACGGGCCTACGGGTGATGATTAGTGACCAAGTAGCCAAGGTGAGGAAAGGGATATAAGAATAAAGCGGTGGTATTATTTCGGTTGCGATCATACCAGCACTAATGCACCGGATCCCATAGAAACTCCGCAGTTAAGCGTGCTTGGGCGATGGTAGTACTAGGATGGGTGACCCCCTGGGAAGTCCTCGTGTTGCAACCCCTTTTTAAATTCTTTATTTTTTTTATTTTTTATCTTTTTGATAATAAAACGTCGTGAGACGGCACTCCCGGGTCTAAAGGTGGTCGTCCGGTGACACGGATCAATTTCTTTTGGAGCAAACGCGTTGACCGGGCCACGGAGCGTCCGGGTGACCGTGGTCGACGCAGCGGGCCTACGGTGCGCCCGGGAGCGGGAACGGGGGGAGCACGGGCGACGGTATACGTCGAGGCATGATAACGGTGTGCCCGGTAGCGTGAAAGGTGGGCACGTGGAGCGTCCGGGCGATCGTATGCGCCGAAACGGGCCTACGGGTGATGGATAGTGACCAAGTAGCCAAGGTGAGGAAAGGGATATAAGAATAAAGCGGTGGTATTATTTCGGTTGCGATCATACCAGCACTAATGCACCGGATCCCATAAGAACTCCGCAGTTAAGCTTGCTTGGGCGAGAGTAGTACTAGGATGGGTGACCCCCTGGGAAGTCCTCGTGTTGCAACCCCTTTTTAAATTCTTTATTTTTTTTTTATTTTTTATCTTTTTGATAATAAAACGTCGTGAGACGGCACTCCCGGGTCTAAAGGTGGTCGTCCGGTGACACGGATCAATTTCTTTTGGAGCAAACGCGTTGACCGGGCCACGGAGCGTCCGGGTGACCGTGGTCGACGCAGCGGGCCTACGGTGCGCCCGGGAGCGGGAACGGGGGGAGCACGGGCGACGGTATACGTCGAGGCATGCTAACGGTGTGCCCGGTAGCGTGAAAGGTGGGCACGTGGAGCGTACGGGCGATCGTATGCGTCGAAACGGGCCTACGGGTGATGGTTAGTGACCAAGTAGCCAAGGTGAGGAAAGGGATATAAGAATAAAGCGGTGGTATTATTTCGGTTGCGATCATACCAGCACTAATGCACCGTATCCCATCAGAACTCCGCAGTTAAGCGTGCTTGGGCGAGAGTAGTACTAGGATGGGTGACCCCCTGGGAAGTCCTCGTGTTGCAACCCCTTTTTAAATTCTTTTTTTTTATTTTTTATCTTTTTGATAATAAAACGTCGTGAGACGGCACTCCCGGGTCTAAAGGTGGTCGTCCGGTGACACGGATCAATTTCTTTTGGAGCAAACGCGTTGACCGGGCCACGGAGCGTCCGGGTGACCGTGGTCGACGCAGCGGGCCTACGGTGCTCCCGGGAGCGGGAACGGGGGGAGCACGGGCGACGGTATACGTCGAGGCATGCTAACGGAGTGCCCGGTAGCGTGAAAGGTGGGCACGTGGAGCGTCCGGGCGATCGTATGAGTCGAAACGGGCCTACGGGTGATGGTTAGTGACCAAGTAGCCAAGGTGAGGAAAGTGATATAAGAATAAAGCGGTGGTATTATTTCGGTTGCGATCATACCAGCACTAATGCACCGGATCCCATCAGAACTCCACAGTTAAGCGTGCTTGGGCGAGAGTAGTACTAGGATGGGTGACCCCCTGGGAAGTCCTCGTGTTGCAACCCCTTTTTAAATTCTTTATTTTTTTTATTTTTTATCTTTTTGATAATAAAACGTCGTGAGACGGCACTCCCGGGTCTAAAGGTGGTCGTCCGGTGACACGGATTAATTTCTTTTGGAGCAAACGCGTTGACCGGGCCACGAGGGTCCGGGTGACTGTGGTCGACGCAGCGGGCCTACGGTGCGCCCGGGAGCGGGAACGGGGGGAGCTCGGGTGACGGTATACGTCGAGGCATGCTAACGGTGTGCCCGGTAGCGTGAAAGGTGGGCACGTGGAGCGTCTGGGCGATCGTATGCGTCGAAACGGGTCTACGGGTGATGGTTAGTGACCAAGTAGCCAAGGTGAGGAAAGGGATATAAGAATAAAGCGGTGGTATTATTTCGGTTGCGATAATACCAACACTAATGCACCGGATCCCATCAGAACTCCGCAGTTAAGCGTGCTTGGGCGAGAGTAGTACTAGGATGGGTGACCCCCTGGGAAGTCCTCGTGTTGCAAACTCTTTTTAAATTCTTTATTTTTTTTATTTTTTATCTTTTTGATAATAAAACGTCGTGAGACGGCACTCCCGGGTCTAAAGGTGGTCGTCCGGTGACACGGATTAATTTCTTTTGGAGCAAACGCGTTGACCGGACCACGGAGCGTCCGGGTGACCGTGGTCGACGCAGCGGGCCTACGGTGCGCCCGGGAGCGGGTACGGGGGGAGCACGGGCGACGGTATACGTCGAGGCATGCTAACGGTGTGCCCGGTAGCGTGAAAGTTGGGCACGTGGAGGGTCCGGGCGATCGTATGCGTCGAAACGGGCCTACGGGTGATGGTTAGTGACCAAGTAGCCAAGGTGAGGAAAGGGATATAAGAATAAAGCGGTGGTATTAATTCGGTTGCGATCATACCAGAACTAATGCACCGGATCCCATCAGAACTCCGCCGTTAAGCGTGCTTGGGCGACAGTAGTACTAGGATGGGTGACCCCCTTGGAAGTCCTCGTGTTGCAACCCCTTTTTAAATTCTTTATTTTTTTTATTTTTTATCTTTTTGATAATAAAACTTTGTGAGACGGCACTCCCGGGTCTAAAGGTGGTCGTCCGGTGACACGGATTAATTTCTTTTGGAGCAAACGCGTTGACCGGGCCACGGAGCGTCCGGGTGACCGTGGTCGACGCAGCGGGCCTACGGTGCGCCCGGGAGCGGGAACGGGGGAGCACGGGCGACGGTATACGTCGAGGCATGCTAACGGTGTGCCCGGTATCGTGAAAGGTGGGCACGTGGAGCGTCCGGGCGATCGTATGCGTCGAAACAGGCCTACGGGTGATGGTTAGTGACCAAGTAGCCAAGGTGAGGAAACGGATATAAGAATAAAGCGGTGGTATTATTTCAGTTGCGATCATACCAGCACTAATGCACCGGATCCCATCAGAACTCCGCAGTTAAGCGTGCTTGGGCGAGAGTAGTACTAGGATGGGTGACCCCTGGGAAGTCCTCGTGTTGCAACCCCTTTTTAAATTCTTTATTTTTTTTTATTTTTTTATCTTTTTGATAATAAAACGTCGTGAGACGGCACTCCCGGGTCTAAAGGTGGTCGTCCGGTGACACGGATTAATTTCTTTTGGAGCAAACGCGTTGACCGGGCCACGGAGCGTCCGGGTGACCGTGGTCGACGCAGCGGGCCTACGGTGCGCCCGGGAGCGGGAACGGGGGGAGCACGGGCGACGGTATACGTCGAGGCATGCTAACGGTGTGCCCGGTAGCGTGAAAGGTGGGCAGGTGGAGCGTCCGGGCGATCGTATGCGTCGAAACTGGCCTACGGGTGATGGTTAGTGACCAAGTAGCCAAGGTGAGGAAAGGGATATAAGCATAAAGCGGTGGTATTATTTCGGTTGCGATCATACCAGCACTAATGCACCGGATCCCATCAGAACTCCGCCGTTAAGCGTGCTTGGGCGAGAGTAGTACTAGGATGGGTGACCCCCTGGGAAGTCCTCGTGTTGCAACTCCTTTTTAAATTCTTTATTTTTTTTATTTTTTATCTTTTTGATAATAAAACGTCGTGAGACGGCACTCCCGGGTCTAAAGGTGGTCGTCCGGTGACACGGATTAATTTCTTTTGGAGCAAACGCGTTGACCGGGCCACGGAGCGTCCGGGTGACCGTGGTCGACGCAGCGGGCCTACGGTGCGCCCGGGAGCGGGTACGGGGGGAGCACGGGCGACGGTATACGTCGAGGCATGCTAACGGTGTGCCCGGTAGCGTGAAAGTTGGGCACGTGGAGGGTCCGGGCGATCGTATGCGTCGAAACGGGCCTACGGGTGATGGTTAGTGACCAAGTAGCCAAGGTGAGGAAAGGGATATAAGAATAAAGCGGTGGTATTAATTCGGTTGCGATCATACCAGAACTAATGCACCGGATCCCATCAGAACTCCGCCGTTAAGCGTGCTTGGGCGACAATAGTACTAGGATGGGTGACCCCCTTGGAAGTCCTCGTGTTGCAACCCCTTTTTAAATTCTTTATTTTTTTTATTTTTTATCTTTTTGATAATAAAACGTCGTGAGACGGCACTCCCGGGTCTAAAGGTGGTCGTCCGGTGACACGGATTAATTTCTTTGGGAGCAAACGCGTTGACCGGGCCACGGAGCGTCCGGGTGACCGTGGTCGACGCAGCGGGCCTACGGTGCGCCCGGGAGCGGGAACGGGGGAGCACGGGCGACGGTATACGTCGAGGCATGCTAACGGTGTGCCCGGTATCGTGAAAGGTGGGCACGTGGAGCGTCCGGGCGATCGTATGCGTCGAAACAGGCCTACGGGTGATGGTTAGTGACCAAGTAGCCAAGGTGAGGAAATGGATATAAGAATAAAGCGGTGGTATTATTTAAGTTGCGATCATACCAGCACTAATGCACCGGATCCCATCAGAACTCCGCAGTTAAGCGTGCTTGGGCGAGAGTAGTACTAGGATGGGTGACCCCCGGGAAGTCCTCGTGTTGCAACCCCTTTTTAAATTCTTTATTTTTTTTTATTTTTTTATCTTTTTGATAATAAAACGTCGTGAGACGGCACTCCCGGGTCTAAAGGTGGTCGTCCGGTGACACGGATTAATTTCTTTTGAAGCAAACGCGTTGACCGGGCCACGGAGCGTCCGGGTGACCGTGGTCGACGCAGCGGGCATACGGTGCGCCCGGGAGCGGGAACGGGGGGAGCACGGGCGACGGTATACGTCGAGGCATGCTAACGGTGTGCCCGGTAGCGTGAAAGGTGGGCACGTGGAGCGTCCGGGCGATCGTATGCGTCGAAACGGGCTACGGGTGATGGTTAGTGACCAAGTAGCCAAGGTGAGGAAAGGGATATAAGAATAAAGTGGTGGTATTATTTCGGTTGCGATCATACCAGCACTAATGCACCGGATCCCATCAGAACTCCACAGTTAAGCGTGCTTGGGCGAGAGTAGTACTAGGATGGGTGACCCCCTGGGAAGTCCTCGTGTTGCAACCCCTTTTTAAATTCTTTATTTTTTTTATTTTTTATCTTTTTGATAATAAAACGTCGTGAGACGGCACTCCCGGGTCTAAAGGTGGTCGTCCGGTGACTCGGATTAATTTCTTTTGGAGCAAACGCGTTGACCGGGCCACGAGGGTCCGGGTGACTGTGGTCGACGCAGCGGGCCTACGGTGCGCCCGGGAGCGGGAACGGGGGGAGCTCGGGTGACGGTATACGTCGAGGCATGCTAACGGTGTGCCCGGTAGCGTGAAAGGTGGGCACGTGGAGCGTCCGGGCGATCGTATGCGTCGAAACGGGTCTACGGGTGATGGTTAGTGACCAAGTAGCCAAGGTGAGGAAAGGGATATAAGAATAAAGCGGTGGTATTATTTCGGTTGCGATAATACCAACACTAATGCACCGGATCCCATCAGAACTCCGCAGTTAAGCGTGCTTGGGCGAGAGTAGTACTAGGATGGGTGACCCCCTGGGAAGTCCTCGTGTTGCAAACTCTTTTTAAATTCTTTATTTTTTTTATTTTTTATCTTTTTGATAATAAAACGTCGTGAGACGGCACTCCCGGGTCTAAAGGTGGTCGTCCGGTGACACGGATTAATTTCTTTTGGAGCAAACGCGTTGACCGGACCACGGAGCGTCCGGGTGACCGTGGTCGACGCAGCGGGCCTACGGTGCGCCCGGGAGCGGGTACGGGGGGAGCACGGGCGACGGTATACGTCGAGGCATGCTAACGGTGTGCCCGGTAGCGTGAAAGTTGGGCACGTGGAGGGTCCGGGCGATCGTATGCGTCGAAACGGGCCTACGGGTGATGGTTAGTGACCAAGTAGCCAAGGTGAGGAAAGGGATATAAGAATAAAGCGGTGGTATTAATTCGGTTGCGATCATACCAGAACTAATGCACCGGATCCCATCAGAACTCCGCCGTTAAGCGTGCTTGGGCGACAATAGTACTAGGATGGGTGACCCCCTTGGAAGTCCTCGTGTTGCAACCCCTTTTTAAATTCTTTATTTTTTTTATTTTTTATCTTTTTGATAATAAAACGTCGTGAGACGGCACTCCCGGGTCTAAAGGTGGTCGTCCGGTGACACGGATTAATTTCTTTGGGAGCAAACGCGTTGACCGGGCCACGGAGCGTCCGGGTGACCGTGGTCGACGCAGCGGGCCTACGGTGCGCCCGGGAGCGGGAACGGGGGAGCACGGGCGACGGTATACGTCGAGGCATGCTAACGGTGTGCCCGGTATCGTGAAAGGTGGGCACGTGGAGCGTCCGGGCGATCGTATGCGTCGAAACAGGCCTACGGGTGATGGTTAGTGACCAAGTAGCCAAGGTGAGGAAATGGATATAAGAATAAAGCGGTGGTATTATTTAAGTTGCGATCATACCAGCACTAATGCACCGGATCCCATCAGAACTCCGCAGTTAAGCGTGCTTGGGCGAGAGTAGTACTAGGATGGGTGACCCCCGGGAAGTCCTCGTGTTGCAACCCCTTTTTAAATTCTTTATTTTTTTTTATTTTTTTATCTTTTTGATAATAAAACGTCGTGAGACGGCACTCCCGGGTCTAAAGGTGGTCGTCCGGTGACACGGATTAATTTCTTTTGAAGCAAACGCGTTGACCGGGCCACGGAGCGTCCGGGTGACCGTGGTCGACGCAGCGGGCCTACGGTGCGCCCGGGAGCGGGAACGGGGGAGCACGGGCGACGGTATACGTCGAGGCATGCTAACGGTGTGCCCGGTATCGTGAAAGG
Source organism: Ambrosia trifida (assembly GCA_028751855.1). NCBI lineage: Eukaryota > Viridiplantae > Streptophyta > Magnoliopsida > Asterales > Asteraceae > Ambrosia > Ambrosia trifida. Next base: position 10,197,727 of record CM054133.1, on the reverse strand, counting down.
TGGGCACGTGGAGCGTCCGGGCGATCGTATGCGTCGAAACAGGCCTACGGGTGATGGTTAGTGACCAAGTAGCCAAGGTGAGGAAATGGATATAAGAATAAAGCGGTGGTATTATTTAAGTTGCGATCATACCAGCACTAATGCACCGGATCCCATCAGAACTCCGCAGTTAAGCGTGCTTGGGCGAGAGTAGTACTAGGATGGGTGACCCCCGGGAAGTCCTCGTGTTGCAACCCCTTTTTAAATTCTTTATTTTTTTTTATTTTTTTTATCTTTTTGATAATAAAACGTCGTGAGACGGCACTCCCGGGTCTAAAGGTGGTCGTCCGGTGACACGGATTAATTTCTTTTGAAGCAAACGCGTTGACCGGGCCACGGAGCGTCCGGGTGACCGTGGTCGACGCAGCGGGCCTACGATGCGCCCGGGAGCGGGAACGGGGGGAGCTCGGGTGACGGTATACGTCGAGGCATGCTAACGGTGTGCCCGGTAGCGTGAAAGGTGGGCACGTGGAGCGTCCGGGCGATCGTATGCGTCGAAACGGGTCTACGGGTGATGGTTAGTGACCAAGTAGCCAAGGTGAGGAAAGGGATATAAGAATAAAGCGGTGGTATTATTTCGGTTGCGATAATACCAACACTAATGCACCGGATCCCATCAGAACTCCGCAGTTAAGCGTGCTTGGGCGAGAGTAGTACTAGGATGGGTGACCCCCTGGGAAGTCCTCGTGTTGCAAACTCTTTTTAAATTCTTTATTTTTTTTATTTTTTATCTTTTTGATAATAAAACGTCGTGAGACGGCACTCCCGGGTCTAAAGGTGGTCGTCCGGTGACACGGATTAATTTCTTTTGGAGCAAACGCGTTGACCGGACCACGGAGCGTCCGGGTGACCGTGGTCGACGCAGCGGGCCTACGGTGCGCCCGGGAGCGGGAACGGGGGGAGCTCGGGTGACGGTATACGTCGAGGCATGCTAACGGTGTGCCCGGTAGCGTGAAAGGTGGGCACGTGGAGCGTCCGGGCGATCGTATGCGTCGAAACGGGTCTACGGGTGATGGTTAGTGACCAAGTAGCCAAGGTGAGGAAAGGGATATAAGAATAAAGCGGTGGTATTATTTCGGTTGCGATAATACCAACACTAATGCACCGGATCCCATCAGAACTCCGCAGTTAAGCGTGCTTGGGCGAGAGTAGTACTAGGATGGGTGACCCCCTGGGAAGTCCTCGTGTTGCAAACTCTTTTTAAATTCTTTATTTTTTTTATTTTTTATCTTTTTGATAATAAAACGTCGTGAGACGGCACTCCCGGGTCTAAAGGTGGTCGTCCGGTGACACGGATTAATTTCTTTTGGAGCAAACGCGTTGACCGGACCACGGAGCGTCCGGGTGACCGTGGTCGACGCAGCGGGCCTACGGTGCGCCCGGGAGCGGGTACGGGGGGAGCACGGGCGACGGTATACGTCGAGGCATGCTAACGGTGTGCCCGGTAGCGTGAAAGTTGGGCACGTGGAGGGTCCGGGCGATCGTATGCGTCGAAACGGGCCTACGGGTGATGGTTAGTGACCAAGTAGCCAAGGTGAGGAAAGGGATATAAGAATAAAGCGGTGGTATTAATTCGGTTGCGATCATACCAGAACTAATGCACCGGATCCCATCAGAACTCCGCCGTTAAGCGTGCTTGGGCGACAGTAGTACTAGGATGGGTGACCCCCTTGGAAGTCCTCGTGTTGCAACCCCTTTTTAAATTCTTTATTTTTTTTATTTTTTATCTTTTTGATAATAAAACGTTGTGAGACGGCACTCCCGGGTCTAAAGGTGGTCGTCCGGTGACACGGATTAATTTCTTTTGGAGCAAACGCGTTGACCGGGCCACGGAGCGTCCGGGTGACCGTGGTCGACGCAGCGGGCCTACGGTGCGCCCGGGAGCGGGAACGGGGGAGCACGGGCGACGGTATACGTCGAGGCATGCTAACGGTGTGCCCGGTATCGTGAAAGGTGGACACGTGGAGCGTCCGGGCGATCGTATGCGTCGAAACAGGCCTACGGGTGATGGTTAGTGACCAAGTAGCCAAGGTGAGGAAACGGATATAAGAATAAAGCGGTGGTATTATTTCAGTTGCGATCATACCAGCACTAATGCACCGGATCCCATCAGAACTCCGCAGTTAAGCGTGCTTGGGCGAGAGTAGTACTAGGATGGGTGACCCCCGGGAAGTCCTCGTGTTGCAACCCCTTTTTAAATTCTTTATTTTTTTTTATTTTTTTATCTTTTTGATAATAAAACGTCGTGAGACGGCACTCCCGGGTCTAAAGGTGGTCGTCCGGTGACACGGATTAATTTCTTTTGGAGCAAACGCGTTGACCGGGCCACGGAGCGTCCGGGTGACCGTGGTCGACGCAGCGGGCCTACGGTGCGCCCGGGAGCGGGAACGGGGGGAGCACGGGCGACGGTATACGTCGAGGCATGCTAACGGTGTGCCCGGTAGCGTGAAAGGTGGGCAGGTGGAGCGTCCGGGCGATCGTATGCGTCGAAACTGGCCTACGGGTGATGGTTAGTGACCAAGTAGCCAAGGTGAGGAAAGGGATATAAGCATAAAGCGGTGGTATTATTTCGGTTGCGATCATACCAGCACTAATGCACCGGATCCCATCAGAACTCCGCCGTTAAGCGTGCTTGGGCGAGAGTAGTACTAGGATGGGTGACCCCCTGGGAAGTCCTCGTGTTGCAACTCCTTTTTAAATTCTTTATTTTTTTTATTTTTTATCTTTTTTATAATAAAACGTCGTGAGACGGCACTCCCGGGTCTAAAGGTGGTCGTCCGGTGACACGGATTAATTTCTTTTGGAGCAAACGCGTTGACCGGGCCACGGAGCGTCCGGGTGACCGTGGTCGACGCAGCGGGCCTACGGTGCGCCCGGGAGCGGGTACGGGGGGAGCACGGGCGACGGTATACGTCGAGGCATGCTAACGGTGTGCCCGGTAGCGTGAAAGTTGGGCACGTGGAGGGTCCGGGCGATCGTATGCGTCGAAACGGGCCTACGGGTGATGGTTAGTGACCAAGTAGCCAAGGTGAGGAAAGGGATATAAGAATAAAGCGGTGGTATTAATTCGGTTGCGATCATACCAGAACTAATGCACCGGATCCCATCAGAACTCCGCCGTTAAGCGTGCTTGGGCGACAATAGTACTAGGATGGGTGACCCCCTTGGAAGTCCTCGTGTTGCAACCCCTTTTTAAATTCTTTATTTTTTTTATTTTTTATCTTTTTGATAATAAAACGTCGTGAGACGGCACTCCCGGGTCTAAAGGTGGTCGTCCGGTGACACGGATTAATTTCTTTGGGAGCAAACGCGTTGACCGGGCCACGGAGCGTCCGGGTGACCGTGGTCGACGCAGCGGGCCTACGGTGCGCCCGGGAGCGGGAACGGGGGAGCACGGGCGACGGTATACGTCGAGGCATGCTAACGGTGTGCCCGGTATCGTGAAAGGTGGGCACGTGGAGCGTCCGGGCGATCGTATGCGTCGAAACAGGCCTACGGGTGATGGTTAGTGACCAAGTAGCCAAGGTGAGGAAATGGATATAAGAATAAAGCGGTGGTATTATTTAAGTTGCGATCATACCAGCACTAATGCACCGGATCCCATCAGAACTCCGCAGTTAAGCGTGCTTGGGCGAGAGTAGTACTAGGATGGGTGACCCCCGGGAAGTCCTCGTGTTGCAACCCCTTTTTAAATTCTTTATTTTTTTTTTATTTTTTTATCTTTTTGATAATAAAACGTCGTGAGACGGCACTCCCGGGTCTAAAGGTGGTCGTCCGGTGACACGGATTAATTTCTTTTGAAGCAAACGCGTTGACCGGGCCACGGAGCGTCCGGGTGACCGTGGTCGACGCAGCGGGCATACGGTGCGCCCGGGAGCGGGAACGGGGGGAGCACGGGCGACGGTATACGTCGAGGCATGCTAACGGTGTGCCCGGTAGCGTGAAAGGTGGGCACGTGGAGCGTCCGGGCGATCGTATGCGTCGAAACGGGCTACGGGTGATGGTTAGTGACCAAGTAGCCAAGGTGAGGAAAGGGATATAAGAATAAAGCGGTGGTATTATTTCGGTTGCGATCATACCAGCACTAATGCACCGGATCCCATCAGAACTCCGCAGTTAAGCGTGTTTGGGCGAGAGTAGTACTAGGATGGGTGACCCCCGGGAAGTCCTCGTGTTGCAACCCCTTTTTAAATTCTTTATTTTTTTATTTTTTATCTTTTTGATAATAAAACGTCGTGAGACGGCACTCCCAGGTCTAAAGGTGGTCGTCCGGTGACACGGATTAATTTCTTTTGGAGCAAACGCGTTGACCGGGCCACGGAGCGTCCTGGTGACCGTGGTCGACGCAGCGGGCCTACAGTGCGCCCAGGAGCGGGAACAAGGGGAGCACGGGCGACGGTATACGTCGAGGCATGCTAACGTTGTGCTCGGTAGCGTGAAAGGTGGGCACGTGGAGCGTCCGTGCGATCGTATGCGTCGAAACGCGCCTACGGGTGATGGTTAGTGACCAAGTAGCCAAGGTGAGGAAAGGGATATAAGAATAAAGCGGTGGTATTATTTCGGTTACGATCATACCAGCACTAATGCACCGGATCCCATCAGAACTCCGCAGTTAAGCGTGCTTGGGCGAGAGTAGTACTAGGAAGGGTGACCCCCTGGGAAGTCCTCGTGTTGCAACCCCTTTTAAATTCTTTATTTTTTTATTTTTTATCTTTTTGATAATAAAACGTCGTGAGACGGCACTCCCGGGTCTAAAGGTGGTCGTCCGGTGACACGGATTAATTTCTTTTGGAGCAAACGCGTTGACCGGGCCACGGAGCGTCCGGGTGACCGTGGTCGACGCAGCGGGCATACGGTGCGCCCGGGAGCGGGAACGGGGGGAGCACGGGCGACGGTATACGTCGAGGCATGCTAACGGTGTGCCCGGTAGCGTGAAAGGTGGGCACGTGGAGCGTCCGGGCGATCGTATGCGTCGAAACGGGCTACGGGTGATGGTTAGTGACCAAGTAGCCAAGGTGAGGAAAGGGATATAAGAATAAAGCGGTGGTATTATTTCGGTTGCGATCATACCAGCACTAATACACCGGATCCCATCAGAACTCCGCAGTTAAGCGTGCTTGGGCGAGAGTAGTACTAGGATGGGTGACCCCCTGGGAAGTCCTCGTGTTGCAACCCCTTTTTAAATTCTTTATTTTTTTTATTTTTTATCTTTTTGATAATAAAACGTCGTGAGACGGCACTCCCGGGTCTAAAGGTGGTCGTCTGGTGACACGGATTAATTTCTTTTGGAGTAAACGCGTTGACCGGGCCACGGAGCGTCCGGGTGACCGTGTTCGACGCAGCGGGCCTACGGTGCGCCCGGGAGCGGGAACGGGGGCAGCACGGGCGACGGTATACGTCGAGGCATGCTAACGGTGTGCCCGGTAGAGTTAAAGGTGGGCACGTGGAGCGTCCGGGCGATCGTATGCGTCAAAACGGGCCTATAGGTGATGGTTAGTGACCAAGTAGCCAAGGTGAGGAAAGGGATATAAGAATAAAGCGGTGGTATTAATTCGGTTGCAATCATACCAGAACTAATGCACCGGATCCCATTAGAACTCCGCCGTTAAGCGTGCTTGGGCGAGAGTTGTACTAGGATGGGTGACCCCCTTGGAAGTCCCCGTGTTGCAACCCGTTTTTAAATTCTTTATTTTTTCTTATTTTTTATCTTTTGGATAATAAAACGTCGTGAGACGGCACTCCCGGGTCTAAAGGTGGTCGTCCGGTGACACGGACTATTTTGTTTAGCAGCAAACGCGTTGACCGAGCCACGGAGCGTCCGGGTGACCGTGATCGACGCAGCGGGCCTACGGTGCGCCTGGGATCGGGAACGGGGGGAGCACGAGCGACGGTATACGTCGAGGCATGCTAACGGGGTGCCCGGTAGCGTGAAAGTTGGGCACGTGGAGCGTCCGGGCGATCGTATGCGTCGAAACGGGCCTACGGGTGATGGTTAGTGACCAAGTAACCAAGGTGAGGAAAGGGATATAAGAATAAAGTGGTGGTATTATTTCGGTTGCGATCATACCAGCACTAATGCACCGGATCCCATCAGAACTCCGCAGTTAAGCGTGCTTGGGCGAGAGTAGTACTAGGATGGGTGACCCCCTGGGAAGTCCTCGTGTTGCAACCCCTTTTTAAATTCATTATTTTTTTTTATTTTTTATCTTTTTGATAATAAAACGTCGTGAGACGGCACTCCCGGGTCTAAAGGTGGTCGTCTGGTGACACGGATTAATTTCTTTTGGAGCAAACGCGTTGACCGGCCACGGAGCGTCCGGGTGACCGTGGTCGACGCAGCGGGCCTACGGTGCGCCCGGGAGCGGGAACAGGGGGAGCACGGGCGACGGTATACGTCGAGGCATGCTAACGGTGTGCCCGGTAGCGTGAAAGGTGGGCACGTGGAGCGTCCGGGCGATCGTATGCGTCGAAACGGGCCTACGGGTGATAGTTAGTGACCAAGTAGCCAAGGTGAGGAAAAGGATATAAGAATAAAGCGGTGGTATTATTTCGGTTGCGATCATACCAGTACTAATGCACCGGATCCCATCAGAACTCCGCAGTTAAGCGTGCTTCGGCGAGAGTAGTACTAGGATGGGTGACCCCTGGGAAGTCCTCTTGTTGCAACCCCTTTTTAAATTCTTTATTTTTTTTTATTTTTTAACTTTTTGATAATAAAACGTCGTGAGACGGCACTCCCGGGTCTAAAGGTGGTCGTCCGGTGACACGGATTAATTTCTTTTGGAGCAAACGCGTTGACCGGTCCACGGAGCGTCCTGGTGACCGTGGGCGACGCAGCGGGCCTACGGTGCGCCCGGCAGCGGGAACGGGGGGAGCACGGGCGACGGTGTACGTCGAGGCATGCTAACGGTGTGCCCGGTAGCGTGAAAGGTGGGCACGTGGAGTGTCCGGGCGATCGTATGCGTCGAAACGGGCCTACGGGTGATGGTTAGTGACCAAGTAGCCAAGGTGAGGAAAGGGATATAAGAATAAAGTGGTGGTATTATTTCGGTTGCGATCATACCAGCACTAATGCACCGGATCCCATCAGAACTCCGCAGTTAAGCGTGCTTGGGCGAGAGTAGTACTAGGATGGGTGACCCCCTGGGAAGTCCTCGTGTTGCAACCCCTTTTTAAATGCTTTATTTTTTTTTATTTTTTATCTTTTTGATAATAAAACGTCGTGAGACGGCACTCCCGGGTCTAAAGGTGGTCGTCCGGTGACACGGATTAATTTCTTTTGGAGCAAACGCGTTGACCGGGCCACGGAGCGTCCGGGTGACCGTGGTCGACGCAGCGGGCCTACGGTGCGCCCGGGAGCGGGAATAGGGGGAGCACGGGCGACGGTATACGTCGAGGCATGCTAACGGTGTGCCCGGTAGCGTGAAAGGGGGGCACGTGGAGCGTTCGGGCGATCGTATGCGTCGAAACGAGCCTACGGGTGATGGTTAGTGACCAAGTAGCCAAGGTGAGGAAAGGGATATAAGAATAAAGCGGTGGTATTATTTTGGTTGCGATCATACCAGCACTAATGCACCGGATCCCATAAGAACTCCGCAGTTAAGCGTGCTTGGGCGAGAGTAGTACTAGGATGGGTGACCCCCTGGAAGTCCTCGTGTTACAACCCCTTTTTAAATTCTTTATTTTTTTTTATTTTTTATCTTTTTGATAATAAAACGTCGTGAGACGGCACTCCCGGGTCTAAAGGTGGTCGTCCGGTGACACGGATTAATTTCATTTGGAGCAAACGCGTTTACCGGGCCACGGAGCGTCCGGGTGACCGTGGTCGACGCAGCGGGCCTACGGTGCGCCCGGGAGCGGGAACGGGGGGAGCACGGGCGACGGTATACGTCGAGGCATGCTAACGGTGTGCCCGGTAGCGTGAAAGGTGGGCACGTGGAGCGTCCGGGCGATCGTATGCGCCGAAACGGGCCTACGGGTGATGGTTAGTGACCAAGTAGCCAAGGTGAGGAAAGGGATATAAGAATAAAGCAGTGGTATTATTTCGGTTGCGATCATACCAGCACTAATGCACCGGATCCCATCAGACTTCCGCAGTTAAGCGTGCTTGGGCGAGAGTAGTACTAGGATGAGTGACCCCCTGGGAAGTCCTCGTGTTGCAACCCTTTTTTAAATTCTTTACTTTTTTTATTTTTTTATCTTTTTGATAATAAAACGTCGTGAGACGGCACTCCCGGGTCTAAAGGTGGTCGTCCGGTGACACGGACTATTTTGTTTTGCAGCAAACGCGTTGACCGGGCCACGGAGCGTCCGGGTGACCGTGGTCGACGCAGCGGGCCTACGGTGCGCCTGGGATCGGGAACGGGGGGAGCACGGGCGACGGTATACGTCGAGGCATGCTAACGGGGTGCCCGGTAGCGTGAAAGGTGGGCACGTGGAGCGTCCGGGCGATCGTATGCGTCGAAACGGGCCTACGGGTGATGGTTAGTGACCAAGTAACCAAGGTGAGGAAAGGGATATAAGAATAAAGTGGTGGTATTATTTCGGTTGCGATCATACCAGCACTAATGCACCGGATCCCATCAGAACTCCGCAGTTAAGCGTGCTTGGGCGAGAGTAGTACTAGGATGGGTGACCCCCTGGGAAGTCCTCGTGTTGCAACCCCTTTTTAAATGCTTTATTTTTTTTTATTTTTTATCTTTTTGATAATAAAACGTCGTGAGACGGCACTCCCGGGTCTAAAGGTGGTCGTCCGGTGACACGGATTAATTTCTTTTGGAGCAAACGCGTTGACCGGGCCACGGAGCGTCCGGGTGACCGTGGTCGACGCAGCGGGCCTACGGTGCGCCCGGGATCAGGAACGGGGGGAGCACGGGCGACGGTATACGTCGAGGCATGCTAACGGTGTGCCCGGTAGCGTGAAAGGGGGGCACGTGGAGCGTTCGGGCGATCGTATGCGTCGAAACGGGCCTACGGGTGATGGTTAGTGACCAAGTAGCCAAGGTGAGGAAAGGGATACAAGAATAAAGCGGTGGTATTATTTCGGTTGCGATCATACCAGCACTAATGCACCGGATCCCATCAAAACTCCGCAGTTAAGCGTGCTTGGGCTAGAGTAGTACTAGGATGGGTGACCCCCTTGGAAGTCCTCGTGTTGCAACCCCTTTTTAAATTCTTTACTTTTTTTATTTTTTATGTTTTTGATAATAAAACGTCGTGAGACGGCATTCCCGGGTCTAAAGGTGGTCGTCCGGTGACACGGATTAGTTTCTTTTGGAGCAAACGCGTTGACCAGGCCACGGAGCGTCCGGGTGACCGTGGTCGACGCAGCGGGCCTACGGTGCGCCCGGGAGCGGGAACGGGTGGAGCACGGGCGACGGCATACGTCAAGGCATGCTAACGGTGTGCCCGGTAGCGTGAAAGGTGGGCACGTGGAGCGTCCGGGCGATCGTATGCGTCGAAACGGGCCTACGGGTGATGGTTAGTGACCAAGTAGCCAAGGTGAGGAAAGGGATATAAGAATAAAGCGGTGGTATTATTTCGGTTGCGATCATACCAGCACTAATGCACCGGATCCCATCAGACTTCCGCAGTTAAGCGTGCTTGGGCGAGAGTAGTACTAGGATGAGTGACCCCCTGGGAAGTCCTCGTGTTGCAACCCTTTTTTAAATTCTTTACTTTTTTTATTTTTTTATCTTTTTGATAATAAAACGTCGTGAGACGGCACTCCCGGGTCTAAAGGTGGTCGTCCGGTGACACGGACTATTTTGTTTTGCAGCAAACGCGTTGACCGGGCCACGGAGCGTCCGGGTGACCGTGGTCGACGCAGCGGGCCTACGGTGCGCCTGGGATCGGGAACGGGGGGAGCACGGGCGACGGTATACGTCGAGGCATGCTAACGGGGTGCCCGGTAGCGTGAAAGGTGGGCACGTGGAGCGTCCGGGCGATCGTATGCGTCGAAACGGGCCTACGGGTGATGGTTAGTGACCAAGTAACCAAGGTAAGGAAAGGGATATAAGAATAAAGTGGTGGTATTATTTCGGTTGCGATCATACCAGCACTAATGCACCGGATCCCATCAGAACTCCGCAGTTAAGCGTGCTTGGGCGAGAGTAGTACTAGAATGGGTGACCCCCTGGGAAGTCCTCGTGTTGCAACCCTTTTTTAAATTCTTTACTTTTTTTATTTTTTATCCTTTTGATAATAAAATGTCGTGAGACGGCACTCCCGGGTCTAAAGGTGGTCGTCCGGTGACACGGACTATTTTCTTTTGCAGCTAACGCGTTGACCGGGCCACGGAGCGTCCGGGTGACCGTGGTCGACGCAGCGGGCCTACGGTGCGCCCGGGATCAGGAACGGGGGGAGCACGGGCGACGGTATACGTCGAGGCATGCTAACGGGGTGCCCGGTAGCGTGAAAGATGGGCACGTGGAGCGTCCGGGCGATCGTATGCGTCGAAACGGGCCTACGGGTGATGGTTAGTGACCAAGTAGGCAAGGTGAGGAAAGGGATACAAGAATAAAGCGGTGGTATTATTTCGGTTGCGATCATACCAGCACTAATGCACCGGATCCCATCAAAACTCCGCAGTTAAGCGTGCTTGGGCTAGAGTAGTACTAGGATGGGTGACCCCCTTGGAAGTCCTCGTGTTGCAACCCCTTTTTAAATTCTTTACTTTTTTTATTTTTTATGTTTTTGATAATAAAACGTCGTGAGACGGCATTCCCGGGTCTAAAGGTGGTCGTCCGGTGACACGGATTAGTTTCTTTTGGAGCAAACGCGTTGACCAGGCCACGGAGCGTCCGGGTGACCGTGGTCGACGCAGCGGGCCTACGGTGCGCCCGGGAGCGGGAACGGGTGGAGCACGGGCGACGGCATACGTCAAGGCATGCTAACGGTGTGCCCGGTAGCGTGAAAGGTGGGCACGTGGAGCGTCCGGGCGATCGTATGCGTCGAAACGGGCCTACGGGTGATGGTTAGTGACCAAGTAGCCAAGGTGAGGAAAGGGATAAAAGAATAAAGTGGTGGTATTATTTCGGTTGCGATCATACCAGCACTAATGCACCGGATCCCATCAGAACTCCGCAGTTAAGCGTGCTTGGGCGAGAGTTGTACTAGGATGGGTGACCCCCTGGGAAGACCTCGTGTTGCAACCCCTTTTAAATTCTTTACTTTTTTTATTTTTTTATCTTTTTGATAATAAAACGTCGTGAGACGGCACTCCCGGGTCTAAAGGTGGTCGTCCGGTTACACGGATTAATTTCTGTTTAAGTACGCAGAAACCCTAAATAAGTGCTCAAGACAATGGTAATGCAATAAGTGCGCAGAAACCCTACTGCGTACTAAAATCACAAGTTTAAGTACTCACAATCACAAGTATGCAATATATGAGCCAAGTACTCAAACTAAGAAACAAGTGCTCAACTTATGAGATAAGTGCGCAGGTTATATGAAATAAGTGCGCAAAAACGAGCTGTAACAAACATAAAACTCAGGTGAATCCTTTCCAAACCATTTTCTAATCAAAATAACCTACTCAAAACTTTTAGAAACACAATTTTTTACGAAATTTGAAGCTAAAAAGGTAAGAAAAAACACCTAAATTTAAAGTTTATAAAGAAAATAATCTTGATAATAAAAAACTAACAAGATGAGGGTTTTGGTATCTTAAAGTAGATACAATCTAGAGCACAGAGGCTCTGATACCAAATTGTAAGTCCCAAATGCTAGATCTTGTAAGTGCACGAGATAGTAATCACTTAGAAACACCTATGAATTAGGTGTTTTAAGTAACTAATCTTCTACAATCAAAGAAACTAGATGAATATTGTAAGAACCGACACACAAGATGAATAATACGATAATTCTATTGATGATTTAACACTGAAGAACCATGGATTACAGCAAGTACGCACCTATCTTGTGCTAACAAAAGATAATGACCAAAACCCTAACCTCAATGCTGTGCACACACATCCTATATATAGGAAGACCCTTGGGCCTGCGCACTTAGCTTAAGTGCGCAGAGCCCGTGTGCTAAGTGCGCAGCATTAGGGTTTTTGTACAAAACTATGTTATAATTACAATCTAGGTCCTTCAACTATCAATCTATACAATATACTACCAAAAGTCTCTAATCTGGTAACTGTGGTCTCTAAATAACCTAACAATACTCCCCCTAGACCACAGCTACCAGTTCTTCGATCTTCAATCTATCTCGACCTCGCTTCGCTCCCCCTCAACCTGTTCAGGGGGGTCTTGCATGTATAGCGCGACTGGATCTTCTTCAACTGCTTGAGGATCTTGAGTTGATTCTGTTGTAGTTCCTTCAGGATCGGCTACTGTTGCAGGTTCTTCAGTGTGTACCTCTGAAGCAGTATCGACTTCAGGTTGAGTAGTTTCTGCACCAGCAGCAGCATGAGTAGCCTTCTCCCTATCATCCTTTTCTTTATCTGCTGCATTGATCCTGTCGATTATCTTAAGCAGCTCTCTTTTCAGATTCATGGCTCTATCCACAGCCCTTCTAAACAACACCGCTTCTTCAAATAATGTGTTCCCTGCACCCACATTAATCTGATTTGCAAATAGCATGTTCAAATCTGACAAATTTAGTGCAAACACGTCTACTGGATCCAAAATCCTTAAAGCCTCCGAATCGTCCTGCAGTTTAATGACTGCTTCACCAGTGTTGCTGTCGTAAAACCACTTTTTAAAGTCCCTCAGCATCACTGGAAGCTCAGATCTAAAAGGAACTCGTGTGACGACCTGTGGGGGGTCAATCACATAAGTTATCATCCCACGACCGGTTGCTGGATCGATTCTTTTCTTCGAGATTCTCCTTCTTGGTTTCTGCGGCTTCAGGATTTGGAAATCTGTGTCGCATTCCTTCTTGATAAACCACTCGACCATGGCAGCCTGAGAGTCGAGGGAGTGATTGATGAAAGGGGCCCTGCTTAGCTCCCTGATATCCCATCGGGGGAGAGATTTCAGCTCCTTTTGACCCTTGAAATATTGTATCACTCCCCCTCTCCTTTTCACAGCAAACAATCTCTTTTCTTCATCATATTTCCAGGAGATGATCTTCTCCTGGTGAGCAGACTTGGTGTGATGGATATTCTGATGTAAGGCTGGAATGGTGATGGGCTTTCGAGGAAACCAAGTTGATCTTTCGGGATCCAACTTGTGCCCATCAGATGTCTCATAAACCACTTCTTCATCCATTCCCATCTCCACGAATCTCTCTGGCATCTCATCTTCACTCACTTCATCAACCTCACTTTCCTCGGCAATCCTTTCTTTCTCTTTCTCCTTCTCCAAAAACTTTCCGAAATTGAAAGTCTCATCAAATGTAGCGCTGGGAGCACCTGTTTGTTGCTTCTTGAATTCTTGGAACATCTCAAACATCTGCATTTGAACTTCATTCTGAAACTTGATAATGTATCTTTGATCTTTAATGATTTTCTCCATGTTCCGATTCTTGTGTTTGAGCTTCTTTACTCTCTTTCTCAGCTCCTGGTTGTTGTGCACGTCACTCTTTAAAGTGCATATCTCCTTGGCAGCAGTTTTACCGACCTCTTTGACAAGCTTCTCATATAGTTCCTGATGCACCGGTTTGCGACGAGGTGCAGCAGGAGCTGATGAGGATGGTTCGGCTGATCGCTGGGCTGGAGCTTTGGGGGCTGGAGCAGCAGCAGTGGAAGGCCCTGGTTGATTCGGTTGTTCTGCCCCAAACATGTGTTCTAAGACCACTTGTTCCTCAATATCTTCCTAAGTTACTACACGAGGAATCTCTAATTCAGGTAGTTGTTCTCTTCTTCTCTTTCTCGCTGCCCTCTCAAACTCAGCAACTTCTTGTAAGGCTGCAGCAGTTTCAAGTTGCTCAGGTGTCAATCTATCTCTCCCTTCTTGTAACAAACCTGCTGGTCTTTTCTTTTTGCTAGGCTTTGATGGAGCAGGTTCAGTTGCCACTCTTTTGCCCCTTGATTTTTCTAGGGCAATTTCCTCAGCAGTTGGCTGGACTGAAGGAGTGGGTTCAGATGGTCCAGGTGCAGGAGCAGCTCTGGATTGTTGTCGGGGTTCAGCAGCATCTGACCTTCTCTTCCTGATCTTGTTGTATAGCTCCATAACAAGAGGATATCGTTGGGCCGCATACATATTTTCCAGCATTGGTTCCCAGTCAGGTGTGTTGCATTCTGTGAAGAATCGTGCACCTTTGGTGAAGATGTATTGGTCACCGAGAGGCAGATTATCATGTTGAGTGTTGATCATCATTTGTACGAACCTTGGGTACATTGCCCATTTCCCTGACCCAGCATCTGCATTCTTCACCATGTAGTCAAAGATCATGCCTGACAAGTTGAACGCTTCGTCCTTGCAAATTTTTATCATCGCTGTCGACCATTCAGCACTGAGCGCATTGTAGCCTCCCTTTCTGTGACATAGAGACATTAAAAATACATGACTGATAAGTCTCCAGTCTCTAGTTAGTTGGCTCTTCTTGACATCGCCTCTCTTGTCAAATTCACCCTTGTAGCCGAAGTTCCTGAACTGTCGGTGAATATATGCTTTAGACATGAATCTGACGGTTCCTGGTTGATCTTGCAGTCTCAATACGTTTCGAATGGTGTCCTCAGTGATGATTGCAGGCTTGTTTCGGACAGTTGCGTTGATTCGCTTGACTCTTGATACAGTTTCGACTCGAGCTGATCTCCAGAAATCTTCAATGTGTGAAACATAGACTGGTTCAATGTTCTGCACAGCAAATCCGACTTTGCTGCGTCTTATCCAAGTCACTACATCTCTAAACTTGACATCATCAGTATCGAGATTCATCGGCTGGTTGTGCATGCCTCTAGGATCCCAGTCAAGTGCCATCTGTTTAACCAAGAGCACGAAAAGCCAATTAGATCTCCGATAACTGACTTTAGACTTAAACTTAGACGGACACCGAACTTAGACTTAGATTTTATTAAATTTTTAGGTTTGAAATTTTAACAGTCATAGGATTAAGGTTTGATGGATTTGTGTCATCGGTGTCCATGATACGTTTGATTTTCAGTTGTAAGATCATTAAGGTCCGGGTTTAAGTTCGCAGTCCGTTCAAGTGTCTTAATGGTCAAAATGAATGTCATATTGTTGTTTAAAGTTCAAGTGCGCATGGTTATCAAGTGCGCAGTCCAAGCTTAGTCAACAGAATCATGTGCTCAGTCAAGTGCGCACATACTTGACTGAGCACTTGGTTAGTGCGCAGGTCCAAATCAAGTGCGCAGTCCAAGTCAAACCGGGCATGGTAACCTCTTAGCAATCCAGTCAGGTCTGCGTACTAGGTAAGTACGCAGACACTTGAACCTTCGTTCAAGATTTAAGTTCACACAACAAGTGCGCAGGACATTAGGGTTCTTGAAGACTTGTATGATTATGAGACAAGTGCGCAGTCTCTATGAGACAAATACGCACTTGTTCATTTATCAAGTGCGCAGATCTTCAAGAATGCAAAAACCCAATAACAACTAAAAACTGTTGGATCAGTTTTGCTCTTTTTGCTAAGTAAGAACTTGCTATCTTGACACTTAAGTGTTTAGCAAGCCCTTGTAAATCAGATTATAAGCACAGCGGAATGTATAAGTTAAAGCAACACTTTTTATACTAAGGAAGAGTTATTACTCCCCCTTGATGATTGAAACTAATAAATGACAAGTATTTATTATGAATCCAAGCAGTAAATGAGAATTAGATACTTAGACAGATTCACAATAAATACAGAAATGGAATAGAACAGTGAAAGTGTTTGAAGGATTTTTCTATTAAAATCAATGTCTAAAATAGAAGGTTGAAGCCTTCTATTTATAGACGTTTACATACATGTATCTTGCCAAAAAGCAAGTACAGAAACAACAGAAACAAGTTGCACAAGTTGCAACATTGAAACTAACAAATACAGCTAAAAGTAATAATAAACAATAAACTACTGATGCAAAAAGGCGGTGGAAAATATCTGATGCTAAGTGCTGATGAATGAAAAACTAGTGATGAGTAGTTTGTCTTCAGTACTTCTGAAGTGAACTTGTCTGGTTTGGACTTCAGAACTTCTGATGAAGTTTCTTCTTCAGCACTTCTCTTATCTTCTCTTCAGCAGTTCTTTGTTTTCTTTTCAGTACTTCTATACTTAGCCAAAATGACAGAAGTGAATTAGACTAAGGTTTCCAAAAGTGGTTTCACCAATCCTCTTTGTCCTAACAATCTCCCCCTGGATTGATGAAGCCAAAACCTTACTAATTCCTTATGTTTTTCTTCTGTCTTGAACAATCTTCCATATCTCTTTGTACATGGTGTTCTTGAGATGGTTTAACTGACCATCAGATAGAGATCCTCTCTGTGGTTCTAGATGTTGAATTGTGAGCAGGTCTTGTGTTGACAGTTTCTTCAGATCACTGATCTTCTTGTAAGCCCTGCTTGAGAGGTCTCTTCTTGTCAACAATACTGAGTTGTTATCAGTAAGTGACCATCTGATGATAGGTATCTTTGACTTGTTAAAGTCAGAAGAATAGGGAACCAGACTTGTCCCTTGGGTTGATGGTCCTGAGTGCTGGATGCTTTCAGTTTCAGTTAGCCTCAGGTGGGAGTCTCTTCCTTGTTGTTGTTGCATATCAGGCATCTGAACAGTTGGGAGATGGTGTTCAGTCACTACTCTGGTATGCAGCTTTTCTTTGATGGTCTTTTGTATTTGGTAAGCAAAAGTGGAAGGATCCCTGAATTGTGTTAACAGAGGTTTCTCCTCAATGTCAAAATCTGAATGGACTATTGAACTTCCTTCAAGTAGTACCATTTTGAAGTCAGTTTTGACATTGTCCTCTGCCTTCTTTCTCTGAGTAGCAGTTCTTTTTCTTGATACACCAGAAGTTCTAACTACTGATCTTGAAGGATCAGCAGTTTCAAACTTCTCTGGATTTGCAGCCTTGGCAGCCAAGTATTTCTTGTAAGTATCCATTAGTCTTTCTTCTTTCCATCTGGATACTGAGGCTTTTGAACCATAGCCCTCTGCTACTAACTCTTCTATTATCTGGGCTCTCTTGGCCTTTCCTTCTTTGCTAGTGGCCAGTTTATCTGCAAGCAGTTGTGCCCTTCTTGTCAGCTCTTGCACAGAGAGTCCTTTGAGTGTATAGGCTTTAGTCTTGCTGTTCTTGGTAATGTAAGACATCAGTTGTTGTCTTTTGTCTTCTTCAGCAACATAGTCTTTTTCAGCCTGTCTCTCCAGTTCAGCTTGATAGGCCTGGAGCTTCTCTTCAAACTCTAGATCATCCCTTTGTTCCAGACTTTTCCAAATCTGGTCTTCCTTGGCCTTTTGTTGAACTGCCTTTAACCTCTGCTCAAGAAGTTCAGTTGATTGAGAGATTGGAGCAGGTGTTAGGACGGTCATGGTAGTGGTTGTAGGCCTTGGAGGAGCAGAAGTTGGTTTGATTTGTTCAGTGGATCTGGAAGGTTCAGTGGTTTGAGGTTTGGAAGTGTTAACCTCTGATGGGTTGACAACAGCTGATGGTTTGTCAACTACTGAAGGATTGTCTTCAGTACTTTCTGATTCTTCATCAGAACTTTTGCCATCAGAAGTTTCTTCATCGTGCCTTAGGGATTCTTCAGAGGTTTGGGTCTCATCTTCTTTTTCTGTGGCTTCAATTTCTTCCACTGAGACACCAAACTGTTTGGCCAGTTTTTCTTTCCTAGCCTAATTTTTTTGATCTCTTTCAAGGATGGCCACTCTTGCCTTTATCCTGGCTTGGAATGACTCCTTAGGTTCCCTGATCTTCTCCCCCTTTTTGGATTCATCAATTTTAACTTTTGAAGTTGAGGGTTGGGAGAATTGTCCTTGAAGATGAGCAATCTGTTTGCTGTTGAAGTCTATTTTGTTGGACAGATCATTCATCTTGGTCTTGATCACTCCAAATTGATTCTTGATAGACAGCTCCAAGTTAGTTGTGTATGTTTGGAAGTGATTTCTGATGAGAGTATTCATCATGTGGTACAGGGGACCCTCTGGGCTGCATAGCTGGTTCAGGTCTATGCTTGTTTGCCCAGGGAATTGGGTAGGCATTTGTTGTGAAGGGGGTGTTTTTGGGAGATCCTCATGTTGTACAGAGGATGCCACTCTAGGGGTTTTAGGGATTGAGTGGGCTTTAACCTGTGCAGGGGTGACTGGCTTCTTGAGCCTGGATACCCCTGAAACAGGACCTTCAGAAAGTGCCGTCAATTCAGTAGTTTGTGTTTTTGAAACATCATCCAAATTAATGGAATCATCTGAATCCCTGATGTTGCCCTCAATGAGGACTGTCTCAGTTAAATCATGAGCTGAGCCCAACTCAGTTCTCTCATGAACCTCTTGTTCTTGGTTCTGAGGATTTCCTACTTCAGGCATTAAGCCTTCATCAGTAGTTGCCACATCTGAGGTCTTAGCTATGTTACTTCTATCCTCAGATCCACCACTGGGTGGTAACTGAGTAGTAGCAGCCTCAGATGCCCCAAGAGTCTCTAAAATTGGGCTTAAAGACTCTGGTCCACCCTCATCTCTTGGGATAGGGCTAGAGATGTCCACATCCATGTCTGATGTAGTGGTTATGTCCCCTGTTTGTTGTGGTTGTAGGGGACTGACATGATCAGATGGGACCTTCTCTTTTAGCCCAGAGAGAAGTTTGGCAATTTCTATTGCCTCTTGTTCAGAAATTTGTGGGGTTGGTTTAGTAGTTTGGGCAATAGGTGAGTTGTTGTTCAGCAGTTTCAAAAGAAGAGTGTGTTTCATATGTTTTTCTAAGTCTTTTTCTTTTGAATAAAATGGTTATGGGTGCTCTTGGTGGGGTTTGAGATGGATGAGACTGAGAGGGTGTTTCAGTCTCACCTATTTGAAGAGCAGACTGCTCATGAGCATGTTCAGGCATCTCAACCTCCTGAACAACTTTTCTTTTGGGTTGGTGGGTTTTAGTCTTTGTTGGCTTGGGCTTTTTGGCTTTTGGTGGTGTGAGTTTGGAAGATGTGGGCTTCAGGGGGACTTGTTGTTGTTCTCCCTGATCATCTTCTGGCCAGGCAGCCGGTTTGTTATGCCTTGAGTATGCTTGTGATGTTAAAGGATTTAGAGTTGAAATTTTTCCCACAAGCACCTCATTACCCAGTTCCCCTATTATGCATTGCATAATGAACCTTGGGTACAACAAAAACTTTTTCTTGGTATTATTGTGATGTAACACCAACTCATTGAAAAATAGTTTTGATGCCCTGAATTTAGTTTCATTCACAATGGAATGAAATATTGGTTGAAAAGTGGAGGGCATCTGGTCATAAGACCCTGTTTTTGGACTCAAACACATAATAATATAATGAAACAAAAGCTTGTATTTTGGTTCAAAATATTTTTTGAAGATTGTAGCATGGGAGAGAGTACCTTGATAACCACACTCAGTCATGGTTAGGTGAATATCAGAATTAGCAACATGGTCAGGGGCAGTTACATCATCCAGACCCAGTCTTGTTGCCAGTGTGGCCGGTGTGATGGTCAGTGGTTTCCCTTTTATTCTTGAGTTGAGGGAAATGACCTCATCATCCGTTGTCACCGTCTCAGCATTTGCCCAGAACTCATTCAGAGTTTCAGTGTGAATTGGTGGGTTTATTGTGAGAGCAGTAAAATATTGGGATTTTACGACAAGATCAATGATCTCATCGTATTGGGACCAGCCTTCTTGTTTTTCAAGAAAGGCCCTTTGATTGTGTCCCTGCTTTAGAACTAGAGCCATGTGGTTTGGGTTTTGATCGAACAGTTGATTTGCAGGTTTAGGTTATTGAGAGAGTTTTTGAGAGAGAAGGAGGGATATTTTGAGTTTGAAAGGATAAGTGTGGAGAAAAAGGTATTTATCAGAAGTTTTAACCGCTTGAATCTTCTTTATTAGAAGTTTTTAAACCGCCTTAGGTTAAAAATCTTTTTATCAGAGGTTTTAAACTGATTAGGTCAAACCTCTGATGATGGGAAAAGTCAGATTTGCCCTTTTGACTTAAACTGCTGATGAAGGATTACTTCATCAGTAGTTCCCATTTCCTCTTTAGTAGTTTTAACAGCTGATGAGAAATGTTTTTATAAATACTTTTATTCATAACTTCTGAAGTTTATTTTATCAGAAGTTACACACTTTTCAGAAATTATCCCCATACTGATGTTTTGTTCATCAGTAGTTTCTCTCTTTTTCAGAAGTTTTGTTTCAGACTTTTGTCTGTTTTGTAAGTGAAAAATGAAAAATTGCAGAATAATAAAATAAACACTTACAAATTTAGCATCCCAAGCATGGATACTAACTTCTAAAATGTTGATGTGTCAAGGGGTTTTGTGAAGATGTCAGCTATTTGATTAGCTGTTGCTACATGCTTCACCTCAATCTTGCCTTTTTCATAGCAATCTCTTATGAAATGGTACCTGATCTCAATATGTTTGGTTTTTGAGAACTGTACCGGATTTTGAATGATGCTAATGGCAGATTTGCTGTCTACAAACAAAGGTGTCTTGGTCTCTTTGATTCCATAATCAAGAAGTTGATATTGGAGCCATTGTATCTGTGATGTACAACTTGCAGCTGCAATGTATTCAGCTTCAGCAGTTGAAGTTGCAACAGATGTTTGCTTCTTTGATTGCCATGACACTAGACAGTTACCCAGGAATTGACAACCACCAGATGTTGACTTTCTTGTCATCTTACACCCTGCATAGTCACTATCTGAAAAAGCTGATAACTTGGTATTGCTTGAAGCAGGATACCAAATTCCAAGTGTTGGAGTTCCTTTCAGATATCTGAAAATTCTTTTGACTGCTATAAGGTGTGATTCCCTTGGTGCTGATTGATATCTAGCACAGACACATGTTGAAAACATAATATCTGGTCTAGAAGCAGTTAAGTATAAAAGGGAACCTATCATGCATCTGTACATGGTTTGATCAACCTGTTTTCCTTGATCATCAGGTTCAACTTGTGTGATTGGTGTCATGGGAGTGGAACATGATTTACAGTCATTTAAAGAAAATTTGTTCAATAATTCTTTAACATATTTTGATTGATGTATAAAAGTTCCATTTGTTTGTTGCTTGATCTGCAGTCCTAGAAAGTACTGCAGTTCTCCCATGATACTCATCTCAAATTTTGATTGCATGAGTTTCTTAAAATCATCACACAGTTTTGTGTTTGTTGAACCAAAAATGATATCATCAACATAAATTTGAACAAGTAAGACATGATTTCCAACATGTTTAATGAAAAGAGTTTTATCAATGGCACCTCTTGTAAAGTTATTTTTGAGTAAAAAGGTGGAGAGTGTATCATACCAGGCTCTTGGAGCCTGTTTGAGCCCATAAAGAGCTTTGTCTAGTCTGTACACCCACTCAGGATGAGAAGGATCCTCAAACCCAGGTGGCTGACAGACATACACCTCCTCTTTTATTTTTCCATACAAAAATGCACTTTTCACATCCATTTGATAAACTTTAATTTTGTTGGAAATGACATAGGCCAGAAATAACGTGATGGCCTCAAGCCTTGCAACTGGAGCAAAGGTTTCATCATAGTCAATTCCCTCTTCTTGAGAGTACCCTTGAACTACCAGTCTTGCCTTGTTCTTGATTATCATACCAGCTTCATCTTGTTTGTTCCTGAAAACCCATCTTGTGCCAATTGGTTGCTTGTTTGGAGGTAAGGGACAGATTTCCCAGACCTGTTGCTTGTTGAACTGAAGCAGTTCATCTTGCATAGCTTGCACCCAATTATTGTCTTTGAGGGCTTCCTGGTACTTCTTTGGTTCCAACTGTGAAATAAAGGCTGAAAATAGGCAAAAGTTGGAGAGCTGGTTTCTGGTAAGAACACCTGAAGCTATATCACCCATGACTTGATCAAGTGGATGATCTCTGTGTTCAATCAGTTGTTGTAAACCACTGACAGGTGTAGGTGGCTCTTGTTCTTCAAACAAACTACTGAGGTCTATAATATCTGGTTCAGCAGTTTTAGCTTCTTCAGTAGTTGCAGGTGCTGAAGCAGATGTTTGAGTTTGGCCTTCAGTATTTGTTGGATCAGAAGTTTGTGAAACTTCTGATGGTGTTGAAGTTGACTTAATGACTGTTTGAGGAGTCCATGGTGTAGGATCCTCATCTTCAAACCTTTGATCACCATAATAAGTAGGTTTGGAAGAAGTAACAGTCTTTTCAGGTCCAAAGTGGAAGTTGTCAAGGTCAAAGAGTTCAGCAGGATGTGCTGGAATAAGAGTGTGTTTTGACTCATTGAACTTGACATTCAATGTTTCTTCTACTATCCTGGTGTGAGAATTAAAAACCTTGTAGGCTTTTCTAGTTGAAGAGTAACCAATAAAGTAACCTGAGTCAACTTTGGCAGCAAACTTTGAAATAGATTCCTTGATGTTCAAGATGAAACATTGACACCCAAAAGCCCTGAAAAAGGAGATAAGGGGCTTCATGCCATGAAGAACTTCATAGGCAGTCTTGGAATGTCTCTTGACCACAAGAACTCTATTCTGAACATAACATGATGTGTTAACTGCTTCTGCCCAAAAGTACAAGGGCAGTCCAGAATCAGCTAACATTGTTCTTGCTCCTTCTATCAATGTTTTGTTCTTCCTTTCTACTACACCATTTTGTTCAGGAGTTCTGGGAACACTGTATTGTCTAATAATCCCTTTAGACAAACAGAATTCATCCAGAGTTTTGTTCCTGAACTCTGTCCCATTGTCACTTCTAATGGTTTTGACAGATAGAGAATATTGTTTCTCTACTTGTAGAATGAAGAATTTGATGATTTCAGCAGCCTCATCCTTGGAGAATAAGAAGAATACCCATGTGAATCTTGAGTAGTCATCAATGATGACTAAGCAGTACTTCTTCTTACCAAGGCTCATAATCTTGACAGGTCCAAATAAGTCCATATGGAGTAGTTGAAGACATGCAGTTGTTTTTGATTCTTCAATAGACTTATAGGAGGACTTATGCTGTTTTCCCTTTAAACAGGATACACAGTGTTCTTGACACTGGTATACTTTCAAAGGTAGACCTCTGACCAAGCCCATTTTTGTGACTTTATTTATGGTTTTAAAGTTCACATGGCCAAGTCTCCTGTGCCAGAGATCTGTTTCTGAAGTTGATGCCCTTGAGAAGAAACAGGCAGTGTTGTTCAATACTTTGTCTTTCTCAATGTCCACTGCATAGACATTGCCACATCTTTTGGCAATCAGCAAAGTATGATCTTCAATAATCTTCTCTATCAACTTCTGGCCTTCTGGTGAGATGATCTTGCATGCTGTCTTTGTGAAAAAGGAAGAATATCCTTTATCACACATTTGTGACACACTCAGCAAGTTGTATTCAAGGTTTTCCACCAGATTGACCTTGTCAAACTGTATTTTGCCAGAGGAGACATTGCCATGTCCTAGCACATATCCCTTAGCATTGTTCCCAAAGGATACAGATCCTTCTCTTTGGCTGATAAAGTTGTTTATCAGGTATCTGCATCCAGTCATGTGCATAGAGCCTCCACTATCAACATACCATATGCTGTTTAAGCCCCTGGAAACTCTCTGCACATAAAAGCAAATTAGTTAGATCTAGGAACCCAAGCCTGTTTGGCTTTGGGTTTGCTCTTGAGAACAGTTACAGTTTGTTCTTGACCAGGTTGAGAAATCCATGTCTTTTTGGCAATGGATTTTTCATTAAGAACCATGGTGGTGTCCTTGTCAGGACCACCATCAACCTTGGTCATCAGTAGTTGTACCATGTTCATTAGATTTTGTATCTCAGCAGTTTGTGAAACTGCTGATGATTCTGGTCTAACTACTGACAAAGAATTTTGAGAAAAAGATTTTGGTTGAGATTTTATCTTTTTCTGAGAAAAGGTGTTTTCAGGTTGTTGTTTCCTGGGTTTAAAGATTCTTTCATAATCATTTCTGATTTGATTTCCCACAACCTGTTGTTTAATTTTTTGATTGAACTGAATTCCTTTTCTGTATCTACAAAATTCAGTTTTGTGGTTGAACAGACCACAAATTTCACACTCTTTTGCCTTTTGTTTTTGGTCTAAAGGCAAATTTCTGACATTAGTGTAAAGATTTTGCTCATCAGTAGTTTTCAGGGTCTCAACTCCTGATGTAGATGAAACTACTGATGGATTGTTGTCAGATTTTGTTAATACTTCTGAAGTACTTTCTTTAAAAATGCCAGGATTTCTGTTTAGAAAGTTTTCATGGAAAGATGTGCAGTCTTTCCCTTCAGAAGTTTCATTTGAAACAATTTTTCTCCCATCTTCAGTAGTTTTGGGAGAGAAATCTGTTGGTGTTTCAACATGATGGTATCCTATGCCAAACTTAACATTTGAAGCACTTTGTTTGTTTAGCAATAATTGATACCCCTTACAAGATTCCACCCATTTTTCACATGTGATCCTGGTGTCAGCAAGCTCTTGTCTGACATCTCCCAGGTCATTTAGCATGATTTTAATTTGTGCTTGGGTTTCAATAGCTGAGTCAGTTAATTTAGAAACTTCTTTTGTTTTAGCACACAGTTTTCTTTCTAAATCACATTTTATCTGTGTGTATTTTCTTTCTAAATCATTGGCTTTACCTTGTAAGTGCACATTTGTCTCTCTTATGAGAGCAAAAGTTTCTTTGCAAGAATTTGAGCAAAGTTTTGTCAAAGATTCTTTTGATACCTGTGACAATGCAGATTTTGAAGTACAGCCTTCAAATGCCATTAAGGCAAAGTTCTTTCTGCCATTGTCTGGTTCTCCCCAGTTGATGTCAAATACTTTGTTGTCTGCATCAGGATTGCACTCTGTGGTGTCAAAAGGGAGACTGCTCCAGTCAACATACCCTGAGGTGAAAAGACTTTGTTGAGAGGGTTGTTGAGTCTGTGGAGGATGTTGAGCAGCTGGAAAGGGAGGGATTGATTGTTGGCTCTGCATCTGTTGAGCAGGCACTTGAACATATTGTACTTGTGGCATGTATTGCTGTTGAGGAGCTTGTGCCTGTACAAAATGAGCACTCCCTTGAGTTCCATTATTCCTATTATAATTGGGGTTATAGTTATTTCCAGATTGTGATTGGTTAAAGCTAGAGCTTCTACACTCTCTAGCAAAGTGTCCCAACTTCTGACACTTGTGACATCTTAATTTAGATTTGTCAAAACCAATTTTTGTATTACTGGTCAATCCTGGAAATTTCCTTCCTGACCTTTTATAAAACTTGTTAGTTTTAATGCTTAGCATGGCCAGTTGGTGTAATATGTCCATTTCTTCTAAGTCATCACTGCTAAAGTTTTTCAAATCATCCATGATAAAACATAGATTATCAGCAGTTTGACTTTGGTCATTATTGTCATAACCTGGGAAAGATCTTTCTGATGAGATCCCAGTGGTTATGTCAATATTGTCATAAGATCCATAGGAACAAGTTGGTGAATCTTGTCCCAAAAGTGTTGTACTACCTGGTAGGTAGTCATCAGCAGTTTTACCAGATGATTGTAATTTCTTCTTTTGATCAATTTCTCTCTCAAAAGTAAGTAATCTCCCATGGAGTTTTGTAAGAGTGAAGGAGCTAAAATCTGGTGAGGATCTTAAAACAATGGAGTATGTTTCCCATTTGTCTGGTAAAGACCTTAAAAATCTATGTAGCATAGACACTGTTGTATAGGTCTGACCATTTAACTTTAGCTCAGATATTAATGAGGAGAATCTTTCAAATTGTTGAGTTAAAGTTTCCCCATTAATATGAGCAAATGTTTCATATTGTTGAGCTAAAATCTCTCTGGTGTTGGCAATCACCTCTTCAGTTCCTCCAAACTGTTCTTTAAGATAATCCCAGAGTTCTTTGGCACTTTCACAATGTAAAAGGCCAGAGTATATTTCATTTGGGAGAGCCATTGCCAACATAGAGAATGCTTTTGCATCTAGCTCAAGTTTTAGGAAATCATTATCTGTATATTCTTTAGGGTCCTTAGGGACCTTAACATTAGTTTCAAGATTAACATTTACTGGTTTGTGAGGACCATATATCACAGATCTCCAACAACCTGTGTTGGTTTGTGACAAGGTATGTGCCATTCTCTTTTGCCATATGTTGTATTCATTTCTAACAAGCATGGCAGGTTTAGTGGCAGAACCAGTATTATGTGGATCCATTTTAAAGAGTATAGATTTGTCAGATGACTCTTTTAAGTGATGGATGTTGATAAAAAGTGAACTTTTGATCTTTTTATTGAGTATCAATAAGAGCTTTGTGTCTGATTCTCAATTTGTTAGATTGATATGTGATCAGATAAACCAATGCTCTGATACCAATTGTTGGATCAGTTTTGCTCTTTTTGCTAAGTAAGAACTTGCTATCTTGACACTTAAGTGTTTAGCAAGCCCTTGTAAATCAGATTATAAGCACAACGGAATGTATAAGTTAAAGCAACACTTTTTATACTAAGGAAGAGTTATTACTCCCCCTTGATGATTGAAACTAATAAATGACAAGTATTTATTATGAATCCAAGCAGTAAATGAGAATTAGATACTTAGACAGATTCACAATAAATACAGAAATGGAATAGAACAGTGAAAGTGTTTGAAGGATTTTTCTATTAAAATCAATGTCTAAAATAGAAGGTTGAAGCCTTCTATTTATAGACGTTTACATACATGTATCTTGCCAAAAAGCAAGTACAGAAACAACAGAAACAAGTTGCACAAGTTGCAACATTGAAACTAACAAATACAGCTAAAAGTAATAATAAACAATAAACTACTGATGCAAAAAGGCGGTGGAAAATATCTGATGCTAAGTGCTGATGAGTAGTTTGTCTTCAGTACTTCTGAAGTGAACTTGTCTGGTTTGGACTTCAGAACTTCTGATGAAGTTTCTTCTTCAGCACTTCTCTTATCTTCTCTTCAGCAGTTCTTTGTTTTCTTTTCAGTACTTCTATACTTAGCCAAAATGACAGAAGTGAATTAGACTAAGGTTTCCAAAAGTGGTTTCACCAATCCTCTTTGTCCTAACAAAACCCAACTGATGCATCAAGATCATCCTTTTAATCCCTGTAATCACAAGCAGTAAAACGTTAATACGTGGTAATTACCTTAATCAGTGGATATAATCAACAAACAAAGGAAGAAATGAGGTTTGATTTGGGATTATAAGGGTGTTTTGGGGTGATTAGATGTGATGATGATGATTGAAGATGATAATGAACGGTGATGATGATGAGATTTGGATGATGGTTAGGGTTGTAAACACTGTTAAAGAAGATAAAAAATTTTAACCAGATTTGACTCACTATATATATAGTCAACAGATGGGCCTGCGCACTTGAGATAAGTGCGCAGGGCCCAATAAGTACGTAGAGATGAACATTTGGCCCAATAAGTAAGTTTTAAAGCCCAAATCCATTTTAATAAGTGGGGTTTTACCAAGTCTCACCTTCTGCATTCAGGATCATACTAATCATACCTGCCAGAACCCGTTTCAACTTTCCGTTGGATAGTTGCAGCCTAAGAACAATTGTCGGTATGCTTGTCCACTTAAATCCATGCCTTTTCTCTTTCAACATGTGTTTGGCGATGCTGTTTATCATGTTTATCGGTAATATTGACGAAAATTTTATGGACCCCACAGTGTGCTAGGTATTGGCCTACCGATCCTCAAGGTTTATTGAAATATAATGATGAGAGCTTCAGGTCTATGTTACCATAAGCAGAGAAGATGATCATTATCTTGATCAGATGATGAGAGCTTCAGGTCTATGTTACCATAAGCAGAGAAGATGATCATCTGATCGTTTGATGAGCTATCTATATATGTTTGCACGTCACTAACATTGCGTGTCTTTTGCTGCTCAGTTTTTCAAAAAAATTTGTTTTTCTTAGCCCTGCATTGGTAGCTTGCACTCTTAGGTGTCTTTTGATTTACCTATGCACAAAATTTTCTGTGTCTTTTAATTTCTCAACCTATGTATGACCGGACTCAGCTTGTGCAGACCTAAAGCACAGTGGGAATCCAGCTTTCCGTGTAGATCTTTATTGTTAATCAGGTCTAGTAGCAGTTTACTTGATTCCAGGCTGAATCTACCGACACATCGTTGCTTGAGGCCACAACATCCTCTGGGTCCTATTCACATGCTGACGAGATATGATTAGTTCCTATCATTTCCTGAATTAATTTTGCATTAGGAATGGACTGGTTTACTTTCTCCCCCAAAAATCTTGTTTTAAAAGAAAAGAAGATTTTTTTATAAAATATGCACAAGTAAAGGTTTTTTTTTTTATTCAAAATTTATCATCTCAAGCCATGAAACCAACTGATGAAACCGGGTTTTATCGAAAGCT
Organism: Ambrosia trifida; assembly: GCA_028751855.1. Classification (NCBI taxonomy): domain Eukaryota; kingdom Viridiplantae; phylum Streptophyta; class Magnoliopsida; order Asterales; family Asteraceae; genus Ambrosia; species Ambrosia trifida. The sequence continues at coordinate 10,169,312 of CM054133.1, read as the reverse complement.
TTGGTAAAGATATCTGCTTTTTGATCAGCAGTATCTATAGGCAACACCTGTATGTACCCTTTGTCGTGCACATCGCGAATTGAGTGAATCCGAATTTCAATGTGTTTGGTTTTAGAATGATCAATTGGATTCTTCTCGATGTCACGACATGCATCATTATCAATAAAAATAGGTGTATGCATGACATTCAAACCGTAGTCCAAAAGCTGATTTTGGATCCATAACACCTGACAGCAACAACTGGATGCAGCTGTGTATTCGGCTTGAGTAGTGGAGATGGACACGGTGGTCTGCTTCTTGCTCTGCTAAGACACTAGCCGGTTACCCAGAAATTGACAACCACCAGAGACAGATTTTCTGTCAATCCTACAACCTGCATGATCATTATCAGAGTAAGCGATTAGATCAAAGTTATCACTCTTAGGATACCATAAACCAAGTTTTGGTGTTCCTTTGAGGTAGCGGAAGACTCTTTTCACTGCAGTCTCATGCGATTGCTTAGGATTGGACTGAAAACGCGCGCAGCATTTATCTGCCCACATGATATCTGGTCTGCTAGCTGTTAGATACATCAGGGAGCCAATCATTGATCGATACGTGTGAGGATTCACTGAAGGCCCCTGAAGATCTGGTACAAGTGTTGTTTGGGCCGCAAAAGGAGTATTGGATGGCTTGCAGTCGGTCATGTTGTATTTTGCCAGAATGTCTCTTGTATACTTGGCTTGGTGGATGAGAATTCCGTCTTCTTTCTGTTGCACTTCCAAGCCTAAGAAAAACGATAATTCTCCCATCATGCTCATTTCAAATTGAGACTTCATGATGCTTTCAAATTCCCTGCATAAGTTTTCATCAGTGGAACCAAAGATAATATCATTAACATAAATTTGAACAAGGATAGAGTGTTTGTTGACTTCTTTGGTGAACAAAGTCATGTCGATCTTCCCTCTGGTGTACCCATTCTGCAGCAAGTATGAAGATAAGGTCTCATACCAAGCTCGAGGAGCTTGATGGAGTCCATAGAGAGCCTTATCCAGTTTGTAGTACTTGTTGGGATGATGAGGATCTTCAAAACCCGGGGGTTGACAAACATAGACTTCTTCTTTGATCTTCCCGTACAGAAATGCATTCTTCACATCCATTTGAAAGACTTTGAAGTTCTTGTATGCGGCGTATTCCAGGAAGATACGTATGGCTTCAAGTCTAGCAACTGGAGCGAACACTTCCTCATAATCAATACCCTCCTGTTGACAAAAGCCCTGAACAACCAGACGAGCCTTGTTCTTAATTACCACACCTCGTTCATCCATTTTGTTGCGAAACACCCATCTTGTTCCAATAGGATACTTTCCTTCAGGTAAATCCACAAGTTCCCAAACCTTTAGCTTTCTAAACTGATAGAGCTCATCCTGCATGGCTTCAACCCAACTTGCATCTCTGACAGCGTCTTCAATGCTGAAAGGTACCGTCTGAGATAAGAAGGCTGAAAGTGCAATATTCAGTTTGTCTGCCTGATTTCTAGTAAGAACACCCTCAGAGATTGGTCCAATGATGTTCTCCACAGGGTGATCCTTAGAAGACTTAAATCCCATGTTTGGTTCTTCTTGAATTTGGGAAGGCAGATTGGAAAGGTGATCTGCAGGATTCGACGAACTGGATGGATCATTTGCAGACTGTTGTGCTGAAGATGTTTCTTCTGAAGCTAGAGTACCTTCAGGAGATGGAGTAGTTTCAACAGTTGCATCACCATTTGTGGTCTAAAGGGGAACAATTGGATCAGCTACGAGTGGAGAAAATCGGGTGGTGAAAGGTGCTACATCGTCTTCGGAAGAGTAAAGAGTATCTTCAAGAGGAGAAGGATCGGTGATGTATTGTAAAATACATCTATTTCCAGTGTAAAATTTGTATAGTTTTCGAGTCGTTTAGATAGTACTTTTATTAGTTTTAGGCTTGTACCGGTCTATTTTATTTATTATAGGTTTTTATAGATTTTTATTAGTCTTGAGTCAGTTTTAGTGCTTATTTATTTATTTTATATTTTTGTAGGTGTTTATGGGCGTTGGAGCGTAAACGAGTAACTTTGGTCAAGTCAAGAACACCCGAATCAAGAGCACGTAATAATAATAATAGTTATAATAATAATAAATAAATAAAATAAGAAAGAAAAGAAACGTGACTATTTTGTCACGGCCCACTAATCCACACAAAAATTGTGAGAGGGCTCCATTAAGGGGCCGAACATATTGGTTTGGGTAGGAGATATATGGACTTTGGATGGGGGTGAAAGGCATCGATATATTATTCTTGGGAAGGCTGCTGCGCACAAGAAAGAGAGGCGATAATTATTATTTCGAAGAGGAGTTTTGTGGTGCCGCATAATATAATTGGAAGAGACATCGAGCACAGCGAAAAAGATATTAAGAGGGAGGCAAGCCAGGAATCAAAGGTTCTAAGCCAGAGAGCGATTATTCGGGTGTCAATCATTCGGTTTTTTCGTTCCTTTATTATCTTTGTTCTATACAATGATTGCTGAATTTTTACTTGGCTTTGTTTCTCTTTTCAAGATGATTTGTGGCTAAAACTTTTTATAGCTACCTAGGCTAAGACAAATACTATGTTTTGATTTGCGTTTTCTATGGTTTTTGGAACTTGTTTGGATTTATGATTCAGTAAAGATTTTGATTTCTCTAGGTCTGGTGTATATGCGTATTTATTATTTTCTTATTGCCACTTATTCACTCCACTTGCACTTTTATGAATGTCTTTCATGTATGAGTGCTAGTTAGGTTGCAGACTTTGTGTAGCAACTAGTTTATGGTCAATAGTCGCGAGTTTACCATAGGAGTGGTATTTGGTGGTTAGAAGATTTTAGGTATTCTTCCAAGTTCAATAGCTGTGAGGTGAGGACTTGTTGGTATGTCTAGGTTGTTAAATTGCTAGGTTAGAGGCTTTGTGAGAAGATCTGTCTAGTTTCCCTTTCAACTCCTGCATATCAAGTTAGATCTAGGCTTCAATAATTGCCCCTTACACCTAGTGTAGTGAGGCTTTCGCGCTGTGAGGTAGATTGTCTAGCGGGTACTCGATCATAAGAGTTAGATAACCTGTGAGGGTTTGTACTCCAACCGGTGGTTTAACAGCACAAAAATATTCTAGGGTTTCCCCTTGAGAAGGGTCGAGGGTGTCTAGTTTATTCTTGATGTTTAGTATTTTAAGATCCCGGTTCCAAATCAGTTCCATAACCATAGAAGCTTATCAGGCATAGTTAGGAGTCTGGTCTAGGTAGTGTCTCGTCATCATCTGAATTCAGCTCAACTAAGTTCGTGTCTCTAGTCCAGTTTAGTAATTTTAGTTATTCTTTATTTTATTGCAATTTATTTTCAGTAAAACCCCCCTTTAAAATAATAAATTAATTTAATAGATATTTAGGATAAGTAATCGAGTCTAGTTTTCGTTTTCCATTAGAGTCTCGTGGGTTCGATATCCGGACTTACTTTAGCTATACTAGAGTCGATAGGTTCACTTGCCTGTCAGTAGTTTAGTTTTAGAGAGTCTAGAGTATTACTAGGTGTCTAGTTTTAGGTTTAATTTAGTTATTTTTATTAAACTACTTTTAGCACATCAATCGGCTGCTTGATTTTCAGATGGTTGTTCATCAATGATGCTGAAATTGTTGAAAACAACATCCACGTCAAAGAACCAGTCAGGACCGGCTCCTGTGTTGGTAGAGTTGGATTCCTGCCAATCAACATAAAAAGACTCGAGAACCATTTTGGTTCGTTTGTTGTACACTCTATAAGCTTTTTGACTTGAGGAGTATCCAACAAAGAAGCACTCATCTCCAACTGCATCAAACTTCATTATGTTCTCGTAGTTGTTAAGCAGCGTACATGAGCATCCAAAAGGCCTGAAGTAGTCAATCAAAGGTTTTCTTTTAAAGAGCAACTCATAACCTGTTTTCCCGCGCGTCTTTACAATTAAGACTCTGTTAAGAACATAACAGGCGGTATTCACAGCTTCAGCCCAGAAAATGATCGGCAATTTAGAGTCGATAAGCATGGTTCTGGCCGCCTCAATAAGTGTACGATTTTTCCTTTCAGCAACACCATTCTGTTGAGGAGTTCTCGTAGCACTGTACTGAAGATGAATTCCTCTGTTGTCTTTATTATGTTCTCAATGAGAGGGACAAACAGCATCAAAATCTCAGCAGCTTCACTTTTGTATTCCAAGAAGTACACCCATGTGAATCGGGAAAAATCATCTGTTATCACCAAACAATAAGACTTTTTAGCTAGACTTTTAACACTAATAGGACCAAAAAGATCCATGTGCAATAATTGAAGAGGTGAGTCTATAGAGTTCACAGCTTTGGACTTATGCGACTTTTTGTGTTGTTTTCCTTTGGCACATGCTAAGCATTTTTCAGAAAAAGGGAATTCCTTAGGAGGAAGACCTCTGACAAGATTTAGCTTTGAAAGCTTATTAATATTTTTGAAGTTAACATGTCCTAATCGCTTGTGCCAAAGCAGTGACTCTGACTCGGATGCTTTAGAAAGTAAGCATGTCATTTGACATTCAGACTTTGCATCTCTCATGTTTATCACATAAGTATTATTTTGTCTAGGAGCTTTAAGCATAATCATATTGGTAGGAGGAATGAATCCTGGCTTTAGAAAGATGCACTCCATGTCATTAAATAACACTGAGATTCCTTTGTCGCAGACTTGTGATACACTCAGCAGATTGTAGCACAATTCTGGAACATAGTTCACATCTTCTAAAGTCATTGCATCAGAAATCACGTCCCCTATCCCAACTATCTTTCCGCCCTTCTCGTTGCCGGCAAAAGCAACAAATTCTCCATCAATGAATCGATAGTTTTTGAGGAGTTCTTTTAGTCCCGTCATGTGCCTTGACGCCCCGCTATCAACGTGCCACAGATATCTCATCAGGGCAATCAACCATTTCTGTAGTTTATTCTGAAAAACACATAAAACAAGAGAAATATACAGATGAATATACGAGACACTATGTACAGTCACGACTCAGACCATAATTTAAGTAACTTTTGGAATCTAGGTCTGTTTTAGTTTTAATCTGTCGTGATTTTCACCCAAAACTGACTCTTGTCTTTTCCAGGTTTTTGTGGCCTTAACAAAACTTCTTATAGTTTCTTGAAGATCTTTAATTTGAACTGAAAAAGATTTTTGGGTATTGGTATCACTTTGTGGTTTGGGTTGCAAATGACAATTCTTAACCACATGTCCCTCATTTCCACATCTAAAGCATTTAGAGTGTTTAGGCTTGATCTTTGAAGAAGATCTGGATGATGATGGTTGTGATGTTCTTCTCTTGTAGTTGCTTGAGTTGGGGCTGTCTGTTGAACATGCTTCATCACTGTTGTTGTTGCTTGATTCTTCATTTGTGTTGCATTCTGGCTCGCTGATGTCACTTTCTGTATCACTCTGTGATTCTCCAGAAGTTGTGTTATCTGTTTCACTTTGTGATTCTTCAGAACATGACATATCTGTTGATGATGGTGTAAACTCTGGAATTTCTTCGGTAAGAAATTTCCCAAACCTGTTTCTTTTTAGTTCTGGAACAAATGGAGATGGTCTATATACATTTTCATTATCAGAGAATGCATCATTAAGATCAACACAAACAGGCATAACATTTTCAACACAAATATCTGATCGTTTGATAGGATTCATCCTATCATTTGGGTCCACAACACCCTTGAAATCAAGTTTAGAAGTTAAAGTAATACAGTCATCCGGCCTAGATAAACTATTACAGTTATCCATCCTAGATAAACTATTACAGTCATCCAAATTAGTTAAATTATTACAGTCATCCGAATTCAAAGAAGTTTTTGACTTGTCATGGCTCCAGATGAACCAATTCACTGTAGAGTAATTGGCACCTGGGTGACCTAACCCCATTGTTTGACCACCACAACTTTCATCATCGTCCACCTGATCCTGTTGGGTCATATCTGCACTACTTTTACTTATATTAGAGTTTGACTCAGACGTGACACATTCTTTTTCGAAAAGATCATTTTTTGGATGTGGTTTTGGAATGGGTATATATTCACTTTTGCTCAAGGGTAAAAATAGAGATTTTATGATTCCCTTTTTATCCTTATACCCAATTCCATCTTTGACGAAAGATTTCCTTGAACAATCAAGGATATCAGTATGAGCGTGCTTGCTTACATTCCATTTGTCCACAACAATTTGGAGATGATTTGTTTCATTTCTAGATATTTCTAGTTTTTCAGTTAAGTCATTTATTAAAAAATCTTTTCTGAGAACAAATTCTTTTAGAGTGTGCATTTCAGCTATTGTTGCATTTAACTTTCGCTGATAAGCTAACTCATTTTCTTTCATTTCAGTGTTGATTTTTCGGATGTCATCCATCTCTCTTAAAATTCTCCTATTGTGGGACAAACAGTAAGCAACGGCTGTGACACACCTTGGTGAGCACAGCTTTGATTTAATTTCGAGCGGGATACTTACCAGGTCTCTCTCCTCAACCTTCTTTTGCATGCTCTGCGATTGTTGATCATCCTTGCTTGTGGAAGTCTTCTCAGCAACTAAAGCTTCCTCAGCAGCAGCCTCCTTGCCCTTGTCCTCACTCAACACACCTTTTAGACCAGTCTTCTCCATCCCTTCTCCTTTTGGCATCTCAGCTGATGACCCTTCCAAGGAACTCACACCAAGTGTTGATTTTGTGCAAATTTTTGCCATCAGTGCCTTGTTTACTTCAGCCTCTGCCACAGCAACTTCCTCACCCCAGTCAAAGTCTTGAACCACAAGAGCCTTCTGCTGGTTGGCTTCTCCTCCATCTGTAATTGCCACCATCCTCTTTGCCGGTTTAACTTCAGCTTGATTTAAGGTTGGACACTCATACTTGAAGTGTCCAAGAGTTTTGCAATTGTAGCACCTGATTTTTGATTTATCAAACCCAGCCTTTCCCAATCCAACCCTTCGACCTGTTCAGTCCTGGAATCTCTTAACCCTTAGAGTAATCATGGCCATTTGCCATTTCAGGTCCATCTCCTCCATGTCATCGGGATCCACTTGATACATATCTTCAGGGCTCATCATGTCATTCTTCAGATCACCTGTCTTTAATGCTTCAAAGCTGGTCATGAAGGCGTTGAAGAGTTCAACGTGTTCATTAGCAAGCTTTGTTTGTTGAGGATTGAGAGTTGGGGGGTGAGGATTCTTGCCACTGGGTTGAGAGTATGGAACGGTCGTTCCTGAACTGGAGCTACCACCAATCATTCCATCAGCATACACCTGAGATGAGCTTGAACCCATGTTACCCACTAGAGTCATTAATGCCAAGTTTTTCATTGCAGTGATTGGTACAGCCTTTGGATTGGTCTGGTTCATCTCTCTCTTTGTAATGTCCATCTCAAATGACTTCAGTGTGTTGATGAGATCAGCCAAGGTAGACTGGGCATCAAGATATTCTTTTCTGATCAGCATACACTGGATGCTCCATTCTTTTGGCAATGAGTCTAACAGCTTCTTGATAGAATTTCTGTTGTTCACAGGAATTCCAGCCTTCTTCATCTTTGTCAACATGCTCATAAACCTATCAATGTGTGAGCTCAAACTTTCCCCACGAATACTGCCAAACATGTCATATTCTTTTTGCACCATGTCTTGCTTGTACTGGCACATCTCTTCGTTCCCTTCATAGTATTCATTCAACGCAAACCATAGATCATGTGCCGTGCCATACTCCTCAAACATGTTATAACATCGTTTGATAAGGCCATGGTTAGAGCACCATAAGCCTTGTGATCTCTTTGGAGTAACTGTTTATCAACATCGGTGTAAGTGGTTGGATCAGGGTTAAACTCTTCCCCAGTGGCAGTGGTTCTCATGGGAATGTGCGGTCCCAACTGGATAGAGTTCCATTGGGTGAAGTCTGTAAAATAAAAGAATGACCTCATTCTGTTCTTCCAAGTCCCATAGTCTTCAGCACCTTTTAACTTAGGTACTCTGGTAGTGGTTCCGGTTTCAAGATCTTGTTGAGTGGTAGGGTTAACTGTTGAATTGTTATTGTTACCAGCCATGATTTAGATGAATTTTAAGAATGTAGTTAAACAGATTTTAGTTATCAATCCAGAAAATGTCCAAGTCCGTAAGTACACAGCTAAGTGCACAGATAAGTGCGTAGATAAGTTCACAGTCAAGTTCACAGCAGTCCAGATAAGTATGCAGCAACCTGTAAGAATGTAAACAGCCTTGTCAAGTTGTAGTCTTTGTTAAGTGCGCAGCTCGGAAGTATACGTGTGGCTGTGTTTCTTGATAAGTGCGCAGATCAGTTAACACTTGGGCATGATAAGTGCTCAGTGTTTACTGATCAGCCTGCGTACTAAAATAAGTGCGCAGACTCACTTAAACTCTCGTTTAAGATTTTAAGTTCGCAGAAACCCTAGCCAAGTACTCAAGACTACACCTTCAGTAAGTGCGCACAAATCTAAGATTTCTGTTTAAGTACGCAGAAACCCTAAATAAGTGCTCAAGAAAATGGTAATGCAATAAATGCGCAGAAACCCTACTGCGTACTAAAATCACAAGTTTAAGTACTCACAATCACAAGTATGCAATATATGAGCCAAGTACTCAAACTAAGAAACAAGTGCTCAACTTATGAGATAAGTGCGCAGGTTATATGAAATAAGTGCGCAAAAACGAGCTGTAACAAACATAAAACTCAGGTGAATCCTTTCCAAACCATTTTCTAATCAAAATAACCTACTCAAAACTTTTAGAAACACAATTTTTTACGAAATTTGAAGCTAAAAAGGTAAGAAAAAACACCTAAATTTAAAGTTTATAAAGAAAATAATCTTGATAATAAAAAACTAACAAGATGAGGGTTTTGGTATCTTAAAGTAGATACAATCTAGAGCACAGAGGCTCTGATACCAAATTGTAAGTCCCAAATGCTAGATCTTGTAAGTGCACGAGATAGTAATCACTTAGAAACACCTATGAATTAGGTGTTTTAAGTAACTAATCTTCTACAATCAAAGAAACTAGATGAATATTGTAAGAACCGACACACAAGATGAATAATACGATAATTCTATTGATGATTTAACACTGAAGAACCATGGATTACAGCAAGTACGCACCTATCTTGTGCTAACAAAAGATAATGACCAAAACCCTAACCTCAATGCTGTGCACACACATCCTATATATAGGAAGACCCTTGGGCCTGCGCACTTAGCTTAAGTGCGCAGAGCCCGTGTGCTAAGTGCGCAGCATTAGGGTTTTTGTACAAAACTATGTTATAATTACAATCTAGGTCCTTCAACTATCAATCTATACAATATACTACCAAAAGTCTCTAATCTGGTAACTGTGGTCTCTAAATAACCCAACAGGGGGAGCACGGGCGACGGTATACGTCGAGGCATGCTAACGGTGTGCCCGGTAGCGGGAACGTGGGGAGCACGGACGACGGTATACGTCGAGGCATGCTAACGGTGTGCCCGGTAGCGTGAAAGGTGGGCACGTGGAGCGTCCGGGCGATCGTATGCGTCGAAACGGGCCTACGGGTGATGGTTAGTGACCAAGTAGCCAAGGTGAGGAAAGGGATAAAAGAATAAAGTGGTGGTATTATTTCGGTTGCGATCATACCAGCACTAATGCACCGGATCCCATCAGAACTCCGCAGTTACGCGTGCTTGGGCGAGAGTAGTACTAGGATGGGTGACCCCTGTGAAGTCCTCGTGTTGCAACCCCTTTTTAAATTCTTTATTTTTTTATTTTTTTTTCTTTTTGATAATAAAACTTCGTGAGACGGCACTCCCAGGTCTAAAGGTGGTCGTCCGATGACACGGATTAATTTATTTTGGAGCAAACGCGTTGACCGGGCCACGGAGAGTCCGGGTGACCATGGTCGACGCAGCGGGCCTACGGTGCGCCCAGGAGCGGGAACGGGGGGAGCACGGGCGACGGTATACGTCGAGGCATGCTAACGGTGTGCCCGGGTAGCGTGAAAGGTGGGCACGTGGAGCGTCCGGGCGATCGTATGCGTCGAAACTGGCCTACGGGTGATGGTTAGTGACCAAGTAGCCAAGGTGAGGAAAGGGATAAAAGAATAAAGTATTGGTATTATTTCGGTTGCGATCATACCAGCACTAATGCACCGGATCCCATCAGAACTCGCAGTTAAGCGTGCTTGGGCGAGAGTAGTACTAGGATGGGTGACCCCATGGGAAGTCCTCGTGTTGCAACCCCTTTTTAAATTCTTTATTTTTTTTATCTTTTTGATAATAAAACTTCGTGAGACGGCACTCCCGGGTCTAAAGGTGGTCGTCCGGTGACACGGAGTAATTTCTTTTGGAGCAAACGCGTTGACCGGGCCACGGAGCGTCCGGGTGACCGTGGTCGACGCAGCGGGCCTACGGTGCGCCCGGGAGCGGGAACGGGGGGAGCACGGGCGACGGTATACGTCGAGGCATGCTAACGGTGTGCCCGGTAGCGTGAAAGGTGGGCACGTGGAGCGTCCGGGCGATCGTATGCGTCGAAACGGGCCTACGGGTGATGGTTAGTGACCAAGTAGCCAATGTGAGGAAAGGGATAAAAGAATAAAGTAGTGGTATTATTTCGGTTGCGATCATACCATCACTAATGCACTGGATCCCATCAGAAATCCGCAGTTAAGCGTGCTTGGGCGAGAGTAGTACTAGGATGGGTGACCCCTGGGAAGTCCTCGTGTTGCAACCCCTTTTTAAATTCTTTATTTTTTTTTATCTTTTTGATAATAAAACTTCGTGAGACGGCACTCCCGGGTCTAAAGGTGGTCGTCCGGTCACACGGATTAATTTCTTTTGGAGCAAACGCGTTGACCGGGCCACGGAGCGTCCGGGTGACCGTGGTCGACGCAACGGGCCTACGGTGCGCCCGGGAGCGGGAACGGGCCTACGGGTGATCGTATGCGTCGAAACGGGCCTACGGGTGATGGTTAGTGACCAAGTAGCCAAGGTGAGGAAAGGGATAAAAGAATAAAGTGGTGGTATTATTTCGGTTGCGATCATACCAGCACTAATGCACCGGATCCCATCAGAACTCCGCAGTTACGCGTGCTTGGGCGAGAGTAGTACTAGGATGGGTGACCCCTTGGGAAGTCCTCGTGTTGCAACCCCTTTTTAAATTCTTTATTTTTTAATTTTTTTTTTATCTTTTTTATAATAGAACTTCGTGAGACGGCACTCCCAGGTCTAAAGGTGGTCGTCCGGTGACACGGATTAATTTCTTTTAAAGCAAACGCGTTGCCGGGCCACGGAGCGTCCGGGTGACCGTGGTCGACGCAGCGGGCCTACGGTGCGCCCGGGAGCGGGAACGGGGGGAGCACGGGCGATTGTATACGTCGAGGCATGCTAACGGTGTGCCTGGTAGCGTGAAAGGTGGGCACGTGGAGCGTCCGGGCGATCATATGCGTCGAAACGGGCCTACGGGTGATGGTTAGTGACCAAGTAGCCAAGGTGAGGAAAGGGATTAAAGAATAAAGTAGTGGTATTATTTCGGTTGCGATCATACCAGCACTAATGCACCGGATCCCATCAGAAATCCGCAGTTAAGCGTGCTTGGGCGAGAGTAGTACTAGGATGGGTGACCCGTGGGAAGTCCTCGTGTTGCAACCACTTTTTAAATTCTTTATTATTTTTTTTATCTTTTTAATAATAAAACTTCGTGAGACGGCACTCCCGGGTCTAAAGGTGGTCGTCCGGAGACACGGATTAATTTCTTTTGGAGCAAACGCGTTGACTGCGCCACGGAGCGTCCGGGTGACCGTGGTCGACGCAGCGGGCCTACGGTGCGCCCGGGAGCGGGAACGGGGGGAGCACGGGCGACGGTATACGTCGAGGCATGCTAACGGGGTGCCCGGTAGCGTGAAAGGTGGGCACGTGGAGCGTCCGGGCGATCGTATGCGTCGAAATGGGCCTACGGGTGATGGTTAGTGACCAAGTAGCCAAGGTGAGGAAAGGGATAAAAGAATAAAGTGGTGGTATTATTTCGGTTACGATCATACCAGCACTAATGCACCGGATCCCATCAGAACTCCGCAGTTACGCGTGATTGGGCAAGAGTAGTACTAGGGTGGGTGACCCCCTGGGAAGTCCTCGTGTTGCAACCCCTTTTTAAATTCTTTATTTTTTTATTTTTTTTATCTTTTTGATAATAAAATTTCGTGAGACGGCACTCCCGGGCCTAAAGGTGGTCGTCCGGTGACACGGATTAATTTCTTTTGGAGCAAACGCGTTGATCGGGCCACGGAGCGTCCGGGTGACCGTGGTCGACGCAGCGGGCCTACGGTGCGCCCGGGAACGGGAACGGGGGGAGCACGGGCGACGGTATACGTCGAGGTATGCTAACGGGGTGCCCGGGGTAGCGTGAAAGGTGGGCACGTAGAGCGTCCGGGCGATCGTATGCGTCGAAACGGGCCTACGGGTGATGGTTAGTGACCAAGTAGCCAAGGTGAGGAAAGGGAAAAAAGAATAAAGTGGTGGTATTATTTCAGTTGCGATCATACCAGCACTAATGCACCGTATCCCATCAGAACTCCGCAGTTAAGCGTGCTTGGGCGAGAGTAGTACTAGGATGGGTGACCCCCTGGGAAGTCCTCGTGTTGCAACCCCTTTTTAAATTCTGTATTTTTTTTATCTTTTTGATAATAAAACTTCGTGAGACGGCACTCCCGGGTCTAAAGGTGGTCGTCTGGTGACACGGATTAATTTCTTTTGGAGCAAACGCGTTGACCGGGCCATGGAGCGTCAGGGTGACCGTGGTCGACGCAGCGGGCCTACGGTGCGCCAGGGAGAGGGAACGGGGGGAGCACGGGCGACGGTATACGTCGAGGCATGCTAACGGTGTGCTCGGTAGCGTGAAAGGTTGGCACATGGAGCGTCCGGGCGATCGTATGCGTCGAAACGGGCCTACGGGTGATGGTTTGTGACCAAGTAGCCAAGGTGAGGAAAGGGATAAAAGAATAAATGGTGGTATTATTTCGGTTGCGATCATACCAGCACTAATGCGCCGGATCCCATTAGAACTCCGCAGTTAAGCGTGTTTGGTCGAGAGTAGTACTAGGATGGGTAACCTCCTAGGAAGTCCTCGTGTTGCATTCCCTTTTTAAATTCTTTATTTTTTTATCTTTTTGATAATAAAACTTCGTGAGATGACACTCCCGGGCCTAAAGGTGGTCGTCCGGTGACACGGATTAATTTTTTTGGAGCAAACGCGTTGACCGGGCCACAGAGCGTCCGCGTGACCGTGGTCGACGCAGCGGGCCTACGGTGCGCCCGGGAGCGGGAACGGGGGGAGCACGGGCGACGGTATACGTCGAGCGTCTGGGCGATCATATGCGTCGAAACGGTCCTACGGGTGATGGTTAGTGACCAAGTAGCCCAGGTGAGGAAAGGGATAAAAGAATAAAGTGGTGGTATTATTTCGGTTACGATCATACCATCACTAATGCACCGGATCCCATCAGAACTCCGCAGTTAAGCGTGCTCAGACGAGAGTAGTACTAGGATGGGTGACCCTAGGGAAGTCCTCGTGTTGCAACCCCTTTTTAAATTCTTTATTTTTTTTTATCTTTTTGATAATAAAACTTCGTGAGACAGCACTCCCGGGCCTAAAGGTGGTCGTCCGGTGACACGGATTAATTTCTTTTGGAGCAAACGCGTCGACCGGGCCACGGAGCGTCCGGGTGACCGTGGTCGACGCAGCGGGCCTACGGTGCGCCCGGGAGCGGGAACGGGAACGGGGGGAGCACGGGCGACGATATACGTCGAGGCATCCTAACGGTGTGCCCGGTAGCGTGTAAGGTGGGCACGTGGAGCGTCCGGGCGATCGTATGCGTCAAAACGGGCCTACGGGTGATGGTTAGTGACCAAGTAGCCAAGGTGAGAAAAGGGATAAAAGAATAAAGTGGTGGTATTATTTCAGTTGCAATCATACCAGCACTAATGCACCGGATCCCATCAGAACTCCGCAGTTAAGCATGCTTGGGCGAGAGTAGTACTAGGATTGGTGACCCCCTGGGAAGTCCTCGTGTTGCAACCCCTTTTTAAATTCTGTATTTTTTTTTATCTTTTTGATAATAAAACTTCGTGAGACGGCAGTCCCGGGTCTAAATGTGGTCGTCCGGTGACACGGATTAATTTCTTTTGGAGCAAACGCGTTGACCGGGCCATGGAGCGTCAGGGTGACCGTGGTCGACGCAGCGGGCCTACGGTGCCCCCGGGAGAGGGAACGGGGAGAGCACGGGCGACGGTATACGTCGAGGCATGCTAACGGTGTGCCCGGTAGCGTGAAAGGTGGGCACGTGGAGCGTCCGGGCGATCGTACGCGTCGAAACGGGCCTACGGGTGATGATTAGTGACCAAGTAGCCAAGGTGAGGAAAGGGATAAAAGAATAAATGGTGGTATAATTTCGATTGCGATCATACCAGCACTAATGCACCGGATCCCATCAGAACTCCGCAGTTAAGCGTGTTTGGTCGAGAGTAGTACTAGGATGGGTAACCTCCTGGGAAGTCCTCGTGTTGCAACTCCTTTTTAAATTCTTTATTTTTTTTTTATCTTTTTGATAATAAAACTTCGTGAGACGACACTCCCGTGCCTAAAGGTGGTCGTCCGGTGACACGGATTATTTTTTTTGGAGCAAACGTGTTGACCGGGCCACAGAGTGTCTGGGTGACCGTGGTCGACGCAGCGGGCCTACGGTGCGCCCGGGAGCGGGAACGAGGGGAGCACGGGCGACGGTATACGTCGAGCGTCCGGGCGATCGTATGCGTCGAAACGGTCCTACGGGTGATGGTTAGTGACCAAGTAGTCAAGGTGAGGAAAGGGATAAAAGAATAAAGTGGTGGTATTATTTCAGTTACGATCATACTAGCACTAATGCACTGGATCCCATCAGAACTCCGCAGTTAAGCGTGCTCAGGCGAGAGTAGTACTAGGATGGGTGACCCCCTGGTAAGTCCTCGTGTTGCAACCCCTTTTTAAATTCTTTATTTTTTTTTTATCTTTTTGATAATAAAACTTCGTGAGACAGCACTCCCGGGCCTAAAGGTGGTCGTCCGGTGACACGGATTAATTTCTTTTGGAGCAAACGCGTTGACCGGGCCATGGAGCGTCAGGGTGACCGTGGTCGACGCAGCAGGCCTACGGTGCGCCCAGGAGAGGGAACGGGGGGAGCACGGGCGACGGTATACGTCGAGGCATGCTAACGGTGTGCCCAGTAGCGTGAAAGTTGGGCACTTTGAGCGTCCGGGCGATCGTATGCGTCGAAACGGGCCTACGGGTGATGGTTAGTGACCAAGTAGCCAAGGTGAGGAAAGGGATAAAAGAATAAATGGTGGTATTATTTCGGTTGCGATCATACCAGCACTAATGCACCGGATCCCATCAGAACTCCGCAGTTAAGCGTGTTTGGTCGAGAGTAGTACTAGGATGGGTAACCTCCTGGGAAGTCCTGGTGTTGCAACCCCTTTTTAAATTCTTTATTTTTTTATCTTTTTGATAATAAAACTTCGTGAGACGACACTCCCGGGCCTAAAGGTGGTCGTCCGGTGACACGGATTATTTTTTTGGAGCAAACGTGTGGACCGGGCCACAGAGTGTCCGGGTGACCGTGGTCGACGCAGCGGGCCTACGGTGCGCCCGGGAGCGGGAACGAGGGGAGCACGGGCGACGGTATACGTCGAGCGTCCGGGCGATCGTATGCGTCGAAACGGTCCTACGGGTGATGGTTAGTGACCAAGTAGCCAAGGTGAGGAAAGGGATAAAAGAATAAAGTGGTGGTATTATTTCGGTTACGATCATACCAGCACTAATGCATTGGATCCCATCAGAACTCCGCAGTTAAGCGTGCTCAGGCGAGAGTAGTACTAGGATGGGTGACCCAGGGAAGTCCTCGTGTTGCAACCCCTTTTTAAATTCTTTATTTTTTTTTTTTATCTTTTTGATAATAAAACTTCGTGAGACAGCACTCCCGGGCCTAAAGGTGGTCGTCCGGTGACACGGATTAATTTCTTTTGGAGCAAACGCGTTGACCGGGCCACGGAGCGTCCGGGTGACCGTGGTCGACGCATCGGGCCTACGGTGCGCCCGGGAGCGGGAACGGGGGGAGCACGGGCGACGATATACGTCGAGGCATCCTAACGGTGTGCCCGGTAGCGTGAAAGGTGGGCACGTGGAGCATCCGAGAGATCGTATGCGTCAAAACGGGCCTACGGGTGATGGTTAGTGACCAAGTAGCCAAGGTGAGGAAAGGGATAAAAGAATAAAGTGGTGGTATTATTTCGGTTGCGATCATACCAGCACTAATGCACCGGATCCCATCAGAACTCCGCAGTTAAGCGTGCTTGGGCGATAGTAGTACTAAGATGGGTGACCCCTGGGAAGTCCTAGTGCTACAACCCCTTTTTAAATTCTTTATTTTTTTTTTATCTTTTTGAGAATAAAACTTCGTGAGACGGCACTCCCGGGCCTAAAGGTGGTCGTCCGGTGACACGGATTAATTTCTTTTGGAGCAAACGCGTTGACCGGGAAACGGAGCGTCCGGGTGACCGTGGTCGACGCAGCGGTCCTTCGGTGCGCCCGGGAGCGGGAACGGGGGGAGCACGGGCGACGGTATACGTCGAGGCATGCTAACGGTGTGCCCGGTAGCGTGAAAGGTGGGCACGTGGAGCGTCTGGGCGATCGTATGCGTTGAAACGGGCCTACGGGTGATGGTTCGTGACCAAGTAGCCAAGGTGAGGAAAGCGATAAAAGAATAAAGTGGTGGTATCATTTCGGTTGCGATCATACCAGCACTAATGCACCGGATTCTATCAAAACTCCGCAGTTAAGCGTGCTTGGGCGAGAGTAGTACTAGGATGGGTGAACCCCTGGGAAGTCCTCGTGTTGCAACCACTTTTTAAATTCTTTATTTTTTTTATCTTTTTGATAATAAAACTTCGTGAGACGGCACTCCCGGGCCTAAAGGTGGTCGTCCGGTGACACGGATTAATTTCTTTTGGAGCAAACGCGTCGACCGGGCCACGGAGCGTCCGGGTGACCGTGGTCGACGCAGCGGGCCTACGGTGCGCCCGGGAGCGGGAACAGGGGGAGCACGGGCGACGGTATACGTCGAGGCATTCTAACGGGGTGCCCGGTAGCGTGAAAGGTGGATGCTTTAGTCTATATTCACAATCGCAATTGTTGTATGTGTTTTACTTGTTGATCGTTGATAGTGTGTACTTATGACCTTAATCATTAACCCTGTGTGGGCCTAGCAAAGTAATAAATAGTACTTGACTATTGTTATGTGTAAACTACTTGCTTTGTCGCATCTATCTATATAATA
The DNA here is from genome assembly GCA_028751855.1 of Ambrosia trifida. Lineage (NCBI taxonomy): Eukaryota > Viridiplantae > Streptophyta > Magnoliopsida > Asterales > Asteraceae > Ambrosia > Ambrosia trifida. The sequence continues at coordinate 10,151,918 of CM054133.1, read as the reverse complement.
AATCAATACACTCGGGTCAAACGAAGGCCTTAGAGAGGGTCATCATTGGATCCAACTGATAAATGGAGCTCCGAATCTATCAATATATAAACCAACTTTTCCTTTTCCATGTGCCTCATTTTCTCTATCAAACCCTAATATCATATACCATCTTGCGGCACCGATTAAAATATCATCTTCCTCTAATTCTGGAACTTCATCGAAACTCTAATATCATCTTCCTCTAATTCTGTATCTACTACACCGATTCAAACTTTGGATCATATGATGATGGTGTTCGTGGAGAGAGTAAGACCGGACAGCATCAGTTTATTGATTCATTGAACGCCGATAAATTCTCAATCAACCTTTGGCGTTCATCTCCTTGATTACGCATGCGCACTGTTTCAATCGATTTCAAAAGGTATAGTTCTGTCCATTTAATATCATGAGTTTATCGATTATGCGATTTGGTATTAAGCGAATCGAAACCCTAAATCAATCGTGTATTATAGATCTGTGTTCTCGTGTGTGTTTTTATTATTTGTTCTTTTCTTTAGTTTTACATATTACGGATTCCTCTTTAATTATGTTTTGCGATTAGATGTTTGGTTTTCTTCCCTAAAAGTCTTGGGATTCATCTTATAAAAACGATTTAGTTTTACATATTATGGATTCATCTTCGATTATATTTTTGTTGTTCGGTTTAGAATTTGAATTGAGGTTATTTGTTTGGTTAGTTTTGATTTCAGTTGTTTGTTGTATAATATGTATAGATTTGCGAGCCGTTTTTTGACATCGCCGCCCATGTATCTTAAATATGTAAATCAATCTCCTCTTTCAAACTATACTGTAGCCCTAATACTACAATGTCATGAAGAATTACTTTATCCATCTGATGATTGTATTATGAATGCTTCATTGGCATCCACTCCTCAATAATATGTAGGTATGGTACTTTCTTGATTCATTTTGATTGCTCAAAATGTATACCTCGAGGAAAAAGATTCAGCAGCACAAGAATGTTGAACCCAATGAATTTGAGGAGTAAGTTGCTCTAGCTTCTTTTTAGGCCATTTATTGTCTTTAGGTGTTTCATGGTTTGCTTTAGATGACTTATAGGCTGAATCATAAGCTAAACCATTTTAATGGTTTTTAATCACCGTAAACAAAAAACTAAACCACTGAAAACTGGAACCAAACAATTTTAAATGGGTTGGTTTTGCTTTAGTTTATGCTTACTGGCTAAAAAAAATACTTATGAGTTGTATAATAATTTTAATATCATTGTTGTATACTTTCACAAAAGTACAGAGAAATACGAGCCTGTTAATGCAAAATGGACAAGCGAACGATGTACTATTTGTAGATGGGATGAGGATTATGATCTCAACGCAATTGTTATCCACAACAGGTATTCTTAATGTTTTTAGGTTTATTAAATAGCAATATAGCATCAAACATAACTAAAGTTAAAATATTATAATTATAAATATTACTCTAAGCTTTTGTTCTTTGGATCAGATGTCAAATAGCCGTTCATCAAGAATGCTATGGAGTTGGAGATATCCATGATTTCACATCTTGGGTTTGTAGCGCATGTGAAACACCTAAGATTGCGAGAGAGTGTTGCCTCTGCCCAGTTAAAGGCATATTCTACACTTCTATATTCGTTAACATAGTTTTTCTAATCTTTTTTTTTTTTTTTGTAAATGTTGTTTTTAACTCCGTGCTATGATACAATAGGTTGCGCTATGAAGCCAACTGATATAGACACTTTGTGGGTTCATGTTATCTGTACATGGTTACGGCCTAAAGTTGCTTTTGTAATTGATGAAAAAATGGAACCTGCAATTGGGCTTCTTCGGATTCCACCTGATTCTTTTATGAAGGTAGGAATACTAAGATTGAAAGGCTAAGATGATGGCTATTGGCTAATTGAATTAAACAATAGTAAAATATCATCTAATCATTCCCCCCCTTTTTTATAAATTTCATGCGTGTGTCATTTGCCAACAGGTTCATGGTTCCTGCATACAGTGTTGCAAGTGCACTACTTACTTTCATGCAATGTGTGCTTCAAGAGCCGGGTACTGTGTGGAGGTAGGCTATAAGCACTTAATATTATCTTCACAAATATTTAAACGGATCTGAGTGTAGCTTCTATGATACCACTAATTTTATTGGACATATTCGGTGAATTAATCAGTATGGAACTATTGGTGGATTGTATCTTGTACAAACTTTTGATTTCTTCATCCTATAAATATTGGGAAGTCTCCTATTAAGATGTCTTACTAAAACTGCAACATATTTTTCTTTTATTTTTGTTGTGAATTGATTCTTTATAAAGTAACTTATTTACTCATTATCTCCCTAAAAAATGTAGATGCATTCATCGAAGAAGGATGGGATGTATAACATCAAATGGACTCCATACTGTGCTGTCCACAAGTAATGCTACAACTTCTCATTCCCATTTATCTTCAATTTTAAATTTTATGTATTGTTTGTACAAACAATATTCAACTATACACATTAGATATGAAGCTGAAACAATAATGATCGACCATTAGTTGCTAAGTGCACGTGTTATTCCCTTGATTTTGGTGCAGAATACCAGTAGGCACTGGTATTGTCATCAAGACATCTTCTGAGGTATTTTGTGCTAAGGGTTGCTTGAAAATTGACATCAAAAACAGAGTTTTAGGGCTTCAAGGCTTCTATTGGGTACAAAATGGAAACTCTCTGGCTCATCAATATGTCACTGCTGGTTTGATTATACCCATACGCGTATCGCCGTTTCGAGACCACTAAATAAAGATCTCCACAGGTAAGTATTTTCATTTTTAAATATAAATATATTTCCCAGCAAGATTTGTAGACAAGCAGCAATATGTGAGTTTTAATTCAATGTTGTCAGTGACATTCTAATATAAATTTCACGGCTGATTGTTCTTGGTGTTCATGCTTGTGACAGCGGGGCGGCAACTTGCTAGGAGCTTGGAGGTACAGTCGTTAAATGACTTTGGGATTTACTAAAAGATATGTGAGGTCCTTGCAGGTAAAAATAATACCCATACGTTGTTTGTACCAAACGTTGGGCATATCTGATGTGTATACAAATGTCGCTCAAGAAACACCAATGCCTGAAAATCATCATTGTATAACCTGCACTCATTTTTTTTTTAAATTTAGAATGTACTATCTGGTTCTAAGAAATGTATTTGAAGTTAAATGTTAATTTTCTTTCTAAGAAATATATTTACATATATATTATGAGTAAAGTTAGCTTTTTAATTTTGGGATTAATTTATATGATTTAGTCTTTACTGGGTTTAAATTATTAGGTGAAAATGTGAATTAGGCTTTTAGAAAATAAAGTTCTAATATTACATATTTCTGCTCAAGTGCTCAGTCACAACATATAAATGGGCTACCTAAAGGCAGGGAAGGCAGAATGGACAAAGTACATTAGCTGTTCTCAAAATTTCCAAACTACAACAATGTAAGAGTAGTTAATAATTAATGTTATTGTTAAGTATTATGAGGCTTATTGGATGTATAAGATAACTGAATAAACATACTGTATGCAGGTGTAAGCTTGATGGCCTAATAGAAGAAATTATTAGGTTAGTCTGAAGCATACGTTGGTGGAAGTCATTAGGAGGTGATAAAAAGCAATTAGTGAGTTAATGTGAGTAATGCTCCTTTTACTTATACATGGGTCACTTTAGATACTATTCCTTCCTATAAATGGGCCAAATAAGGTAGTAGTCGGTTAAAATGTTGTTTTAGTGGTGTAGGTTCATGTTTGTTTACTTATAAATTGGTCGATTTGGGTAATGTTCAACTTTTCCAATGAGTCAAATAGGGTAAAAGTTGCCAATAGTGTGTTTATGGTGGTTTGATTAGAGTGATGCTCCTTTTACTTGAGTCATTTTATCCAAAATTAACAATGTTTGGTACTATTTGAATGATTTGTGTTGATTTGAAGGCAAGAAGGTTCAATTGAACAGATTTTTGTAGAATGCCCGATCAAACAAATGATCAACTTAAGGACTTTGTTTGTTGGCTTTTTAAGTTGACTAACAGTTATTCTTTTTAGCTATGTGATGTTTATGTCTATCTTTATAGTTGACCGCCATATTATACCGAACAATAATGTTACCTCCAGAAACATGTTTTCTTAATGCAGCGAATTTATAGTAAGAAATATTTGGGGTCTTATTCCTGTCTATGACTCTTTGAGTTGCTTTGCTTTTTAAAAAAAATTATAGTGATACTACAAAAAGCATAGTTGTTAAAAGCCATTGCCTCTTGCGTTTAGGCCCATTTTTTCAGGCGAGGTGAGGCGATGCATTTGCACTTTAAGTCGAGAAAATAGCGCTTTAATTATCCAGGTGTGGTTTAGGCGTATATCTGAAATAACGCTTTTTGTCATGATGATTGCTTCGACATACATACATTTGAAACACAATGAGTTCGTGAAGTACTAAAGTATGCCTCTAATATGCCTATTTTGTGCAATAGGATCCTCTTGTTTGGGACTGAGTCTATCTAGAACTTTGCATCTGTTGTTTCTAATAAATATCTTCAAAACCCAAAATGTTTCTTAAAAATATCTTGCAATGTTATTTATCAGTTGTTTTGTATGAGAACTTTGCATCAGTTGTTTAGTTAGTTTTACACATTAGTAGAGCACTGAGCAACAATGTTTCTATTAGTGTTTTTTCAATTAGAGATGATATTGAGTTACTAACCTGAATTGTAAAATATTTTAATGCAATATTTCAAAATGGTCACACGGTTGCATCTGGTCATTGATTAACTTTCGATAATATCTTATCTGATTTAGTCATTGTTTTTCCTAACTATGCAGGATTATTGTAAGAAATGATCAAGCAAAAAGACCAGACTCAAATCAAACTAGAATTTTTATTTGTTACTAAGCTTGTAGTAATGGTAAGATCCAATTGCCATTTGATTTGTTACTATATGCATATGTAGTCCTTTGAATTTATATTTTTTCTTCCACATATCAGACACTCAAGCTTAGTAAACGTGTTTAATATCTATCACTTCTCCTTAAACACGTGACTCACTAACGACACTGACAAAGGTTCGTATAATTGTTTATTTCATTATTATATATTTCTACTCATGCTGAATAGTTAGTTTCAAATTAACAATTATTATTGTTATTATTTTAACAATATGATGAAGCTAGCAGTGGCGGCGTTATGTTGTCGGTGAATATAAAAGCGTGATGGTTTGGTGATAACGGGAGAAAAATCGCAAATAGATCAATCATTTGCTGAGGAATGTTCTTTTGTATCTTTGCTAAGGTATGTGGAAACATTGTTTGTGTATCGTAATCAAAGCCTTTTAAAAAAGCTTTGTTGATTCAGTTTATGCAGATTAATAATTAGTATCTTTAATTTTAAGTTGATCAAATTCAATGGAAAGATATGACACTTGTAACTTTGTAAGTAATAACTCTTATTAGTACAGTTTTTTATGTATCATAATTCATAGAAAGTTTATTATCTTTGATCTCTTCTTTTAAATTCTAAATTTCTGGTATGCAGGCTTATTCAACAGTTGGCATTACTAATTATATTGCTCCAAGGCACAACTGAAGAAAGTATATTCACTGGATTATGATCCTTTTTTAGAAGATAGTACCACTTGCAAATGTTTGAGCTCATAGAAGCGACAAATTGTAAATCAAAACATGTAGTTTCCCGTGGAAAGCCGTAAGCCAAACTCTGAAGCCATCGTGAATCCGAAGGGCCCATGATTAGGGGGTGTGAGGATCTCGCACTCTTTCAAAGAAACTCACCTTCAAAAAAACAATTTGTTTTACATTAAAATCAAGAGAAATATTTAGGTTGTGGAAAGTGTAAGGCATGTGAATTTGTTTCATGATCTCTATGATAGGTTTTAGTCACTGTGTGTGAGGAGCTCCCTTATTATTAAATGAGCTTATTCTACAAAGCTGCTCTAAGTGACATTTCTGTACTACCATCTTTTGGACTTTTTTTTTATATAGTGTAATGTCATTAGGTATATAATATAAGTATTTATCAAATAATATAACTTTACTTATCATATAAATTAATACCACGTTTGTGGATACGAACCAATAAAACAAAGGATGGCCTTCACATTCTAACATAAAGTGTTACTTTGATTGGGTCGTTAATCGTCATCTGATTACCTTAATGAGTATTATACTATTATGTAATATTGGGATGGTAAAAGTATGTTAGCCCCTTAACCTAAGTTTTCAGAGAGATCCCCCACCTCTATAAGGTAGTTTTTTTTGTAATTTCAATTTAATTTCTTTTTGTTATATAAAGTTTTGATCATGAATGATATTCCCTTTAATATAAGATGTATTTAACAGCAAGAGAATTGTACCTGGTGTTCAACAAGCAACATCTATACACCTTTGGAATTATCTCGGGCCAATAAAAAATTGGGTATCAGTGCATGTGCATGTGTGTTATGTGTACTAAAATAAGTGTGTGATTATTTGTTATGTAGTTAAAATATTACTGATTCTTCTTACAATTTGCTAACTTTCTGATAATGATATGTAGTAGAAGGGATATGATTGAGACTCTAGAAGAGATTTAGTTCAAGAAGTCGGTCAAATAAAATAGTCAACGTTTGCTTAAGAAATGAACTTTATTTTTGTTTGTTATGATTTATTTGAAATTGTGAGGTTTAGGTTCTTAGTCAAAGACACGAGAATTATTTTTTATATCATTACACAACCTTTGCAAACTAACTTTGACTTATATAATGTCAAACATTACCATAACTTGCATACAACCTACCATTAGACTCTTAAAACATAATACTTGATTAGATTACCAAAACATCAGAGTCAGTACCTAACTTGCTTAAATTACATAGCCACACTAACTTGCAAAGGCAAAAACAACAACGTATAACATAAACACAATCCAACTGATTATTAGACGGGCATCCCTATTTCGAACAGCCCTAGAATGATTGTTTTCCATCTCTGTTACTTGAAAGTAATACATCCAGCCCTTATCTTTCAAATATCTAACTTGGAAGTCAAGCACATTCTTGAAATTCATTAGTCCTGTAATGACTTGGTTGCAGTGGCGAAGCTTGGTTCGCCAATCGGCGGGGGCCGGACTCAATTTTTTTTCGATCAATAGTGGCAAATCGGCAGGGGCCGGACACAACCCGGACTAAATTTACCTACGAAAATTGCAAATTTCCACTACTGTGCCAAAAAACAGGGGGGCCAGGGCCACCCATGGCCCTCACAATGCTTCGCCCCTGCTTGGTTGCACCGATTACACAATGGGTTCATATCTAATTGTACAAATATGTAGGTGTTCATATACATATTTTACAGGTTACAAATAAAGAATTTTGTACTGTTCGTTGTCATCTAACATATTATGTAGTCCTATCTAACATATAGGTGTACGTATGTTATAACCTGACATGTAATGGCATGTTAGATGATTTGTCATTGACTTGGGGATGCACCGTGGGTACCCACGGGACTCTAACCTAGTACTATATATAATCATACTATTGTGCTACTATACATATATACTAGATATCCCATTATTCTTGGATATCATTTCTACTAAGGCTTGATTTTAGGTGACATTTGTACATAGCTTGAACACTAAATTGTAGACAGTATAACACGTGAATTGCGAAACTCTTTATCTACTATATGTATTCAAACAGGGTATGCTCACCAATACATTTTGTATTGACAAAATTATTTTCGTACATGTTTCAGGTTGTTATGAGATCATTGTTAAGCTTTTGGAATTTAGACTTAGACTTGAGATTTACTAAATTTTATTTTAGATTGTTAGTTCTTAAACGTTGTATTCTTGTAATTTCATTTCAATGTAATAAATTACTTAGTCAATGTATCATATTTACATTTCTAGTCCATGAGCTATTGAACAATCGTTACCTCGTGACACCTCGATGTTTCCGCCATCGGTTGGGGTGTTACATGTCAACCTGCAACCAACGGGCGGATGACACGCGTCCGGGCACCACACGTGTACCTATGGCATGACGCCACGCGGATAAAAGGGTATATTCCCTCTCTTCGATTTACATAATAATATAATACCTTATCCTCAACTAATACTGGGCCGATGAGGAGGCAAGCCTTTAACTGGGCCTCAACCCAATGGGTAGGTTAAAGGTTAATGTTGAGGCCCGTGTGGAACCTATTTAAGGAGGACTTCACCTCCTTGGATAGGCCATTCAGAAAACCCTGAAGAACACATTAAGGTCGATAACGTTTTTGTGTCTGTATGTTGGTTCCGATCTCGGTTCCTAGCAGTCGTCTCCTATCATATTATTGTGTTTGTTTCAGGTCACCCACTCTTACCACTCATCATGCCATTCATCTAGCGAAGAATTAAGCTTGTAGTGACGTAGCTTAGCTTCTCTAATCAAAGGTTAGACTATTGTTTCTTCACTAAATATATAACTTCCAAAATTATTACACAACCCTCCATGTTGCTTCAAAATGATCATCCACTTTTCTGACCTTGAAGTCGCAAATATTGCCTTAGAAATGCACATGCCCATACAACTCCATGTTGCTTTAGTTTGGTTTTTAAATATTCTATTTTACATGTACATATTTCATTACTTAACACATGTAATCCATAACTATAATCTAATATTTCTAGTATCGTCAGAAATGCACTAAGGTGTTGCATTTCATTATTGTTATTGCTTGATTTCACAAGAAGTTTTCATAACTGACTCTTTTAAAGTTAAAGTCAATCACAATCAGTCGATTCTTAAACCTACTTTATTGACTAAACTACCACAAATGTTTTGTCTAGTCCATAAAGCTCACAGGAGATAACCTAATAACCTATGAAAAGAAAGATTGTCTTAATTTTTAATAGCATGTTTGGCTCTTCTCCTCCTTTTCTTCTTTTTCTACCTCAAAATCTCCTTAATCTTAAAAGTCACAAATTGTTACTTATGACTTTTCCTATCTTTTCTCATTTTCAAAGCACAAAATCTTTTAAAAGTTTCTTTTCAAACAATTACCTATATACTTTTTTTAAACGTTTGACTTATTAGAAAGTCATAAGTTAAAAGGAAGGGAAAAAATGGACAGCCAAAAATCCTCAGACTCAATAAACTATTGAAAAGGTAACAAACCAGATCTATACGACCCAACAAGAAGCCCAAAAAAAGGGAATAAATACACAACAAATACCCGTTAATTGTTGGGATTGATAACAAAGAGGAAGAAAACCGGAATATCCGTCAGCTCCACGTTACCCTCGTCAAAACGAACCCACCCCACGAATATTTTACCTACAAAATATCACTACCAAAAAATAAACATTTTTTTAATTTTATTTTTATTTTTTTAAAAAAATTTAAAATATTCGCATAATAATAATATTGTGTGGCTTTGTTTCGCTAACCTCTATCCATCATCCTGTGCTAGATTACATCTTCATCTTCTTCACATCTTCCATTGCATTCATTAATATTAACAATACTAATTCTTCCACACCTTAAACCCTACTTTCATCCACTTAATGCTAATCCTCTTGTTGTTTTACGATTGAATTTGCCTGATTAAGCTTCCTTTCATCTTCCATTGATTCAATGAGACGTTTCTTAGGTTTCGATGCTTTCTGTTAGTTATGGCTTCTGCTACGTCGTTGTCAGGTGCTTCTTTCAATGTGTTTTTGTTTAGTTTGTTTATTTTAGTAGGTCCGGTAAAACATGTCTTATCGTGTTTAACCGTATGTTTTATGTACTAGGAGAAACGATGGAGGTTAGCCTCCTAATTTTAATTATTATTGTTAAAAGAAAGTATAAAATTATATAGTGTACTTTTTAATTTTATTATCGTGTTTTAAACCGGTCAGGAATTGTTTGTACTAGATTATAGGTAGGTTTGATTGGTGTTTTGTGTGAATTTTGCAGTGCCAGTGGAATGTGTGAGTGTATGTAGATTTTCTAAAGGCGATGGAAGTGGACGGTATGATTGTAGTGTTGTTTCATGTGCGTGGAAGGCGCCTAGGGCGTTGACAGGGTTGCTGGCTACTACTGCTCATGTAAGTTGTAACACTTACTTGCTCTGTACTCTTGCTTTCATTTGAAGTAATGTAAAATGATTAAATCTATAAAGTATTTGAATATGTTGAGTCTTGGAATGTTGATATTACATTTAAGTATTATGAGTTATGATGGATTTTGAGTTAGGAAGGCCTCTGTTCTATCAAGTAGCTAAACTTAGACTTAAGGTGCTTGCTTGTAGCTATTTTCTAATAATAGAAGGTATCACATTATTGTGATAGGTTACTTTGGTTACCAGATGAGTAAATGCTAAAAATGATTAGAAGCTAGAAATGTTGAATTAGTTAAGACTCATGTGGATAGGTGCAAAGTGGAAGGGGTGAGTTTAATGAATGATAGGTATTCTGATTGAATCATTTGGATGACAACAGACTAGCTTTTATCCCTCTATTTAATAAGTTGACACAGGTCACAATCAAAATGTGGTGTTCTTTAAATAGGGCGAGGAAAAGTAATTTAAAGCATACACTGAAACAAGGGTTGAGAATCACTGGGTGATCTAACAAATCACAGAAACCTTGTATGCAAAATACTTATATATCTTCAAGAATAAACCACTTCACCGAGTCACTCCAAAACACAGTATACTTCTTTCTCCTTAAAATCAAACACTAGCACTTCAATCCATCAATTAACTCTTGGAGGTCTTTTCAATTTGATGATGTCCATGGACAACCTGATGAAGAAACAACTCATTGACATCATAGTGGTTTTGAATGTTACACATTCATCTCCATTAATTGCTTAACAAGAGACACCTGTGTTGATATTCAGTTCTTTCTAAGTTATATGGCGTCCATAAGTAGTTCTATATCTTATAGAAATGGTATCTTTTCATCAAATTTGTACTGATATACGTCACTCTACTTGATATTTATGCCAGAGATGTGAAGTTTCTGGAAAGAGATTATGGTTATCCTCTGAAACTTCAGATGTCTTTCCTCCAAGAAAATTCTTGAGGTCAAGCTTGCTTCATATTGGCTGTAGAAAATGGGTAGTTGCTTGTTCTTCATCTTCCCCTTCAGGATATGATGAACTTTCCCCGGAAATATTGTGGGAGGTACGTCACATCGTTGCCATGCTAGAGGTGCCTTTGATCAAAAAGTATATAATAATGCATTAATTGTTTCTAGAAGCTGAAATCATATTGCACTGGCCAAGATAAGTGTCACTTACTGTTTCATTGGTACTGATGGCTTATTTTATTACTTCAGGATCTTAAACCTTCTATCGCATACCTTACATCTAGTGAGCTAGAAATAGTGCATGATGCTCTAAAAGTAAGTTCTTTGTAGTGTTTATGCATTTCAGATTATCTTCTCTCTATCTATATAACAAAATGGTCTCAGATGCTGTTATTTGCAATTTATTTTGATAATGGTTTTTTGTAGTTGGCCTTTGAGGCACATGATGGGCAAAAAAGACGCAGTGGAGAACCCTTTATCATTCACCCGGTTGAAGTCGCTCGAATTCTTGGTGAATTAGTGAGTTTGATGAAAATATACATCTTTTAATAAAATAATGTTTTTAATGTTATTGACATCTAGTATTCATTTAAAAAGGAATTAGATTGGGAGTCAATAGCTGCTGGCTTATTACATGACACGGTTGAAGATACGAACGTTGTGACTTTTGAAAGAATAGAGAAGGAATTTGGTTTCACAGTTCGTCACATTGTTGAAGGAGAAACAAAGGTGGTCAATTTTGAAACTTTTACTTGATTCTTTTTCAACATATTGCATTTATCATAGTTTAATTTAGTCGGTAATTTAGGTGTCTAAACTTGGGAAGCTCAAGTGTAATAGTGAAATCTCTTCTATACAAGACGTGAAAGCCCATGATCTTCGACAAATGTTTCTGGCTATGACAGAGGAGGTGATCTACTAAGTGATATCTTTATTTTCATGATTGTTTGGGTAAAATTTATAAGAAAGCAGTGGACACTTTGGTCTGATTTCTGTTATAGGTAACACCCTTCAATTGCACTCACAAAAGGCTCTACTTAAGAAAAAAATATCATTTAGGGATATTTTCTAAGTTAACTACGTAACAGCGGCAAATTTACTAAAAATAAAGAAAGACCGGAGATTTTGAGTTTTTTTTTTCTTCAGAATATTTAGAAGTTGGTTATTCAAAATAGAAGTCAGACCAAACTTCGTTTACTTATTATTCAATTTGCTCAATTATTAATATCAGCAGCTACTGAACATTATATTTCTCAGGTCCGGGTGATTATTGTGAAGTTAGCAGACAGATTACATAACATGCGAACTCTTTCACATATGCCTGTACATAAGCAGGTGGAATATAAATTAAATTAATTAGCTGTCAAGTTTTCATTATCCTGTTTTATTATTATTTTTAAAGTCTTTTATATGCATACAGTCCAGCATTGCAATGGAGACCCTACAAGTTTTTGCTCCTCTAGCAAAGCTACTGGGGATGTACCAAATTAAGGTAATTTACATTCTTACCACTCTATATTGCTTTAATCGTTCAATTATTTTTTTTGCTTTATATTTAACTTATCATATGGTCATTTTTTTCCATGCAGTCTGAGCTTGAAAATCTGTCCTTTATGTACACGAATCCTCAAGATTATGGTAAAATTAAGAGGCGGGTAGCAGAACTCTATAAAGACCACGAGAAAGAAATTGAAGAGGTACTGCATTTATTTTCTAGATAAATTTTTTATAAATTTTAGTACTTGGGTATGACTGGCAGCAAAATCATTCACTTTATTTCTTATTTATTATTATCATGTTTAGGCAAATAAATTATTGATCAAGAAGATAGAAGATGATCAGTTCTTAAACCTCGTGGCGCTGACAACTGAGGTCCAGTCAGTATGTAAAGAACCATACAGGTAAATTTCTCCTTTTAAAATAAAAAATAAAAAATTAATATACAATTGTAAGGTGCCTAAATAAATACATAAAATTTTTTCCTGAGCATTTTCATCACATGATCATTTTCCTTATGGATCTTGAGTTCCTTTATTTGCAGCATCTATAAGTCTGTTCTCAAATCCGGAGGTTCAATCAATGAAGTTAACCAAATTGCACAGGTAGTTAATCAAAGTTCTTTAAGTGGTGCACATAGAACATATAATTATTTTTAATTGTCATTTTTTGACCTGATTTTATGCATGTGGATTACAGCTTCGCATTATTGTTAAACCCAAGCCTTGTGTTGGTGTTGCCCCTTTATGCAATGCACAACAGGTAGCTTACAATTACCAATATATATATATTTTTTAAACAAATTGTTATGCTACATGGTTTTCCCTTAAATATATATTTATTTATATTTCACGCAGATATGCTACCATGTTCTCGGGCTAGTTCATGGGTTTTGGACCCCCATACCTCGAGCTGTGGGTATCTTTGGCATTTTGTAAATTTTAATTTAAAGCTATTGTTTTGCTCCATGTTGCTGTTTATATTTATACCCTTAATTACATTTTCCACAGATGAAAGACTACATCGCCACCCCAAAACCTAATGGTTACCAAAGTCTTCATACTACTGTAATTCCATTTCTTTACGAGAGTACATTTAGGCTGGAAGTTCAGGTAGGTTTTTGGTTAACTCTTTTTTTTTTCTTTTATCTTGTCATTAATATTTTTTCAGTATCTGGCTTTACTCGTTTTACATGCAAATTTTATATTATGTTTGACAGATTAGAACTGAAGAGATGAACTTGATAGCAAATAGAGGCATTGCTGCTCATTATAGTGGGAAAGTTTTTGTTAATGACTTGATCAGACATACAGTGTCTTGTGATGATAGAAATTTGAGAGGAAAACCAGCCATTCTTAACAATGCAAACGTGGCACTCAGGGTAAGATGGGTTGGATTATGGCCTTATGGGTCAAAACGAGTTTGGGTGAGAATGGGTAATTTTTACGGGTCGGTTTGACTACGAACACTTGTCCTGAGTTACAATTTTTCTAATCAATAATAAATCTGTCAAATTTGATTACAAAATTTGCATTATTCAATTATAACCTAGTTGGCATGATAAAGATTACACTTTGTAGGACTTTCTAATGTTAGTCCTGTTTCATTTTAGTCTTTTTATAACCATTTGACCAGAAAACATAACTTGAGTCAAAATGACCACCCATACTATGATAGCTTATAGCTATGTACATCAAGTTTTTATTTTTTTATTGATTATTAAATAAACAAACTCCTTTATGTTAGATTGGTTGGTTGAATGCAATTAGAGAGTGGCAAGAGGAGTTCGTTGGAAACATGACTTCAAGAGAATTTGTAGATACAGTTACTAAGGATCTTCTAGGTAGTCGTGTTTTTGTATTTACACCAAGAGGAGAGGTAAAAAAATTAAGTTCGTGACACAATTTCCCCTTTCTCAAGTTTTCTAATAAATTCGGTTTTTTATTGGTTTTATTTTATTACTGCTGTGACAGATAAAAAATCTGCCCAAGGGAGCCACTGTCATTGACTATGCCTATATGATACACACAGAAATTGGAAACAAGATGGTGGCTGCGAAGGCAAGTTTAATGGATTTTTTACTGTTTCAATATGTTTTTTTTCTTGAAAGTTTAATAATTGCTTGATTTATATCATTTGCAGGTCAATGGCAACCTTGTTCCTCCTTTACATGTGCTTGCAAACGCTGAAGTTGTGGAGATAGTAACCTATAATGTACTTTTTTTATAAATTTTAGATAAAACAACCTAGAGTTATCTTTCATAAGATTTTTCTAAAATGTGATTCTCACGCATACCAGGGATTATCAAGCAAATCTGCTTTCCAGAGGCACAAACAGTGGCTACAACATGCCAAAACACGTAGCGCCAGGCACAAGATTATGAAAGTAAGTTGGTTACCGTGGTTTTCAGTATTTTATAATTGCCATCCTTTAATGTATAATGTTAAGCTAATTGGTATTCTGTTTAGTTTTTAAGGGAGCAAGCTGCACTATCTGCATCTGAAATAACCGCTGATTCAGTGAATGAATTTATTGCGGATACTGAAGACGATAGTGAAGCTGAAGATGTGTTAGATTATTCGAAAGGAACTCAACATACATGGGAAAAGATTTTAATGAATGTTATGGAAATGTCATCTTCAAAAATGGTCGATGAAGATCTTTTTCGGTTCAAAAATGGTAGCATTAAAGTCAGTAAAGTGAATGGAAAACATAACAAACATATGCAGCATGTGAGCTTAAAAACCAACTCACATGGAAATGAGTTTGGAAAATTGATGCAAGCCAATATTCCGATGTATAAGGAAGTATTACCAAGTTTAGAAAGCTGGCTTGATGGAAAAGTTTCATCCTGGAGCAAACTTCAAGGACACTCCATCCAATGGCTATGCATTGCATGTATCGATCGAAAGGGTAAAAAAAAACTTTTTTTTTTTGTTGTACTTGTTTTCCAATATGAATGTTTATAAACCTTTGATTCCAACTGATGCGCAGGCATGATGGCTGATATTACCCTAGCATTGGCAGATGCAGGCATTAGCATATGCTCATGTGCTGTATGTGTTTCATTTCTTTTATTAGTTTCTATTATTGTTTATTATTTTATTTTCATTACACTTTACACATTTGATTTATATAATAAACAGGCTGAAGTTGATAGAGGAAGAGGAATGGCTGTAATTCTTTTTCATGTTGAAGCAAGCTTGGACAATCTGGTATGTATGAAGTATCATGAACATTATCTCTCCTTTAGTTAACTGATTTTTTTTAAACCGTAAGTGTGTGTTTTGGTGTCCAGGTGAGTGCTTGTTCAAGGGTTGATATAGTCCTTGGTGTGTTAGGATGGTCCACAGGGTGTAGTTGGCCTAGTTTAGGCGAAAATCAACACATACGTGAATGTTAATTACCTGATTGCGAACAGAGCAGGGTAACAAGTTTTGTCGGTTCAGAATAAACACAATTCTTTCCTCAGTTGTCTGTAGTTATACACATACATTTGTTGCACAATGATAAATAATGAAATAATGTAGTAGATGGAAGGGGGAGTGTATATAGAAGAGGGTAGTATAGGTGTAAATGTATTTGGAAGGATAAATAGTGAGATATATACACAAAAATATTGCAGCTTTGAGATTTCAATTACCAACTCATTGTATTGTCGTGATACAATATATATTCGTTTATAGTCGGTCGTGTGATTTTCGCTTAAAATTGTGTGATTTTCTTCCATGTTTCCTTCAGTCTTCTGGTTACTGAAATGTAACACCTTTCTTATTGTCTTCGTCATGAATTCCAATTCGATAAAGATTAAAGAATTGTAGTCTAGACCAAACGTAGTGAAGCGTTATATCAAGCCCCTTCACTCCAAATGTCTGAATATGATTGGATGCCCATTTTTGCACCGTGAAATATTTCAAGCCATGTACAAAACAGCTCCACAAAGTTGGGGGGTGGGGGGTGTTTGCTTGTGAATTGGGGCGTGAAATGCCCAAAAAAACGCCCAATTCGGTTGCCACTACATGTGGTGTTAAGAATGTTGGACGCGGCTTAAAGCAAATTGCAATTTACTTGTTTGTGAAATGATAATTATGAAATAGAAATGATAATAACGATGGTTGTTATATTGATCTTGAGATTGTAAAATTAGCATAGCATTGACACTATCACTGATGTTCCTTATAATGGCTTATCAACAATTTTATAACACAAACATGGCTAAAAGAGTTTTTTTCCACCGATATATTGAACAAATAAAGATGGGCTGACTTGCCGTTGACGTCAATATCAACTCATCTCAAAACAAACAACAAAATGAAGAAATCAATGATCACACAATGAATTGCGATGGTAAAATACAAAACAAAAAATAAAAATATTAGCTTTGTTGGATGATGATGGGATGGATTTATCTAGTAACCTTCTTTGGGTAGCGACTCATGTCCTGGATTGTATATAAACGGGCCTACGGATGACAAACAATATCCGTTGCTGTTTAGATGACGAGAAAATGTAACACGAGCACCCTTAATTCCTCCATTGGTATCTTCTGGCACATTGCAGCTCGTCCATGGCGAGTTTTCAAGGAAAGCCTTGCACTCTATGATCTCCCATAGATTGTCCTTCACAAGTGTTGATGACGGTATTTTAGCCAAGAAATAACCCTTTTCGTCTGCTGGACAACTCGAGAAAGAAAATGGTGCGGATTCATATCCGTTCTTGTGTCTTGCCAAACAAGTCACTCTTGCAGTCGCTCCTGTAAATTTGTAATAATTTGTTGACTTACAAATACATATTTACTATAGGATTTTATATAAACTAGTATCACATAGAACTTACCTTGAATGGGGAGGAGCTTAGAACCATATTTACAATAAATAAGACCTTGAACGGCTATGTTCTTTGGGTGTTCTGGCACCTTAGGTACCAATGGCTTTTTGGTTGTTGGTACTTTAGGATAGTTTTTTTCATAACTTTCTTGGTCATGTTTTGGCATCACAGGCTTTGTTGGCAACTTCGGCTTAGGCTTCTCATACCCTTCATACTTCTCTTTGGGCACAACATGTTTTGTCGGTATCTTAGGCTTGGTCTTCTCGTAACCCACATGTTCCACCTTTGGCATCACTTGCTTTTTAGGTAACTTAGGATCAGGCTTTTCATAACCAGGATGATCTTTTGGTAATGTAACGGGTTTTGGTGACATGTATCCCTCAAGCTGTGATTTTCCATACCCACCTTCCGCAGAAACATGCATCGTAACCACTGACAACAAAAGAACAATCGAAGCAAACCTCATCACATTTAGTTCCATCTTTGTGGCTATAGATGGAGATTTATAAATAAACAACAATGTTGGGTGTGTTATAAAACACTACCTTGTTACCCTATTTATAGATATGTTATCTATACTTTTTTTTTTTTTTTTAATATGTTAATAATATTTTATGAATACATATCATTGTGTCCATGACTTTGGAGATGCAAGAAAATAGTGGATTACTTGTTAGCACGACTCCAAAAATTAAATAAAATAAAAAATTAACTAATGGCACGTGGTCAGTACGCAGTCATCTGCTAATATTAGAATTGGGCCATTGGTCCATTAGGTTACTATAAATGGGCCTAATACCTCCATTAATTTCATAAGCCCATAAAAACAAGCCCAGACCAATAAGAATAAACCCTAAATAAAAACATAACCATATAAAACTTATCATTACACACAGACACGGCCACCATAACCAGTCTAGGGTTAGGAGGCAGAAGAAGAAGATGGTGTCGTTGAAGCTACAGAAGAGGCTTGCAGCCAGTGTCCTCAAGTGTGGCAGAGGCAAGGTGTGGCTAGATCCCAATGAAGGAAATGAGATTTCAATGGCTAATTCACGTATGTTCATTTTTTTTAATCTTTTTTTTTTTTTTTATTGTTGTTGGTATATATTTGCTTCTGGATTTGTTGTAAATGAGGCTTTTTTTTACTGTTTGTTTATTTTGTTTATGTTTGTTTGCCTTATAAGATTAAAGTGGATAAGAACTGATATGATTGTTTTGGATTTTTATTTTTTATTGCAATATATTGATCAATGTTAATGATAATTAATATCTGGAGCTGAAACACTAGATAGTTAGTTTGTTGTGTATGGCAAAAAATGATAATCTTGCTTATATTTAACCCTTGTTTAATATTTATCTGAGATAGTAGAACTAGGGGTGTAAACGAGCTAGAGTCGAGCCCGAGCCTAGTAGAGCCTAGTCTCTACTAGGCTCGAGCTCGGTTCGTCATGCTTTTGTGAAGCTTGAGCTCAGTTTGGTTTGGGATCGATCTTGGCTCGAAAGTAAAACCCAATAGCTTGAGTTTGGCTCAGCTTGGCTTAAGGTAATTTAAGAACAATTTTAAACGAGCTAAAAGTGTGGATCGAGCTCGCTTTGATAGCTTAAATTAGCCAAAGCTCGGCTCGTCAATGTTCAGTATGTATGTTATATATAAATAATATCAAATTTGTTGGTGCTCGTTTAGGCTTCGTTTAGGCTCGCCAGCCTAAACGAGCTTTGTATGTAAAGCTCGGGCTTGATAGCTAAGCGAGTCATGTTTCAGGCTCGGGCTCGTTAGAGTTCGGCTTTTTCGAGCTTTCTACTGATCCGAACCCGAGTAGACTGTAGGTCTCGAGTTGCTCCGCATCGTTTACACCTCTATGCAATAGCTAGCATGCTGTATTAGTATTTTTTTTTTGTAAATTGGGCATATGTCTAAATGTAATTAGATTCACAGCTTTTAATAATATTCTTATTCAATGTTTAATTGATTGCTAATGAGTTTCTGCATCTAGTTCTCGGTGCTCTTAAGTTGTAGTTTTATCGGTATAGTAATGCTTACAGTTTTTGTAAAAACTGCACAAATGTTTTTTGAACTTGTTTATGTTAAAAAATTCTCATTGTTTTTGTCTTCTGCTTGAAACTCTCAGGTCAGAACATCCGTAAACTTGTCAAGGATGGGTTTATCATCAGGAAGCCTACCAAGATCCACTCACGATCCCGTGCTCGTCGCATGAAGGAAGCTAAAAGAAAGGGGCGTCACTCTGGATATGGTATTGCCTTTTGTAGTCTTCATACATGTTTTTGCTGTTTCGTTGATTGTTAATATAATAACAATGTTTATTTTGATCCATCTTAGGTAAACGAAAGGGTACAAGGGAGGCAAGATTGCCAACAAAGATATTGTGGATGAGGAGAATGAGAGTGTTGAGGCGGTTGCTTCGCAAGTACCGAGAGGCAAAGAAGATCGACAAGCATATGTATCATGACATGTACATGAAGGTCAAGGGTAATGTTTTCAAAAATAAGCGTGTGCTCATGGAAAGCATACACAAGTCAAAGGCTGAGAAGGCCCGTGAAAAGACACTGTCTGACCAATTTGAGGCCAAGCGAGCCAAAAACAAGGCTAGCAGGGAAAGGAAGTTGGCACGAAGAGAGGAGCGTTTTGCTCAGGTATTATAAATTTCAAGCTTATAAATTTTTAGCGATATTGTAAATGCTACATTTGTTTGTGTGTTGATGTTTGTTCTACAAATATTATGCAGGGGCCACAAGAGAAAGCACCAGCAGCAGCCCCGGCTGCTCCAGCAGCCCAGCCTGCACAGTGAGTGATGAGTGTAACTTTAACGTTAATTCTTTTACCTGCGGAGGCTTTATGTATGGTTTTTAACATATTTATGTTTGTGTTCTTGTCAGGGCACCAAAGAAATCTAAGAAGTGAGGTCTGTATGTTGGGTGATGAAGAACATGTTGATGTTTCAATTAGCCATGCAGTTTAGTTTCTTTTTGACCTGTTTGTCTGTCGTTTTTTTATAAAACAGTTTTACTTATGTTGATACTCATCTGTTTGTTTAAATGTTGGTTATACTACTTGTAGCTTTTGCACTAGCTTTCCCTTGTCTGTTTTGTTCCAGTAGATAGTAACGCATAGGTGTGCAAAATTTGGTTTGATTCTAATCCAAAACTGACTGTAGCCGTCGAAAATTTCAGGATAAAAACCTGTAGAAAACCAAACTATCTGCGAGTTCTGATTTGTGCTATAAAAGTAGTAACAAGTTTAATACATGTTAAATTATACCTTTCTCCTATTTTATTGTCCATTGATTTGGCTTTAAATGTTTTCGATTGATTTATAATAATATCATGTTACATAAGGCATTGTGTATGTGTATAGAAAGTAGTACAAATTGACTAAGATTTATTGAATCAGACATGAATATCTAAAACAAATCCAATCATTCCATCCATGAGTTGCAATCTTCTTTGCTCTTTGGGTTTCTGTT
This sequence comes from Ambrosia trifida, assembly GCA_028751855.1. NCBI lineage: Eukaryota > Viridiplantae > Streptophyta > Magnoliopsida > Asterales > Asteraceae > Ambrosia > Ambrosia trifida. The sequence continues at coordinate 10,131,018 of CM054133.1, read as the reverse complement.
TTACTGCAACTAAACATTTCACCTCAGCTGGCCGGCATGTGCTAGAGTGCCCTTTGGTAACGAGGGAAAGAAGCAGTGGCTTTGTAATCCTGGCTCGATGTATATCTGTGCGTGATTAGCTCTCCACTGCCATGACGGGTTGGGTCATTTGGACTATTGCAGTGTCCGAGCTTCACAAGAAAAGTGACCGTTGTGCCCTTTCCCGACCCTTCACTCTCCACCCATATATGACCTCCCATCAGATTCACAAACCTGAAATCATATTTCTCTAAATATGAGAATAGAATTGGCATGGGTAAGCACTTGAGTTCTATAGTAGCGGTCAAGCCAAGATGCTGTGTTTTACCTAATCATATTCGTTTTCCGATAACGGGTACTCGAGAAAAAAATGTATAAAAAGTTAAAAAAAAAAAAACAAAAAGTCACCTTTTGCAGATGGCAAGTCCAAGACCTGCACCATTGTTTCTGATGGAACCACTTTGAGACACTGAAAATTTGGAAAAGATGTGTGGAATCTCTTGCTGTGTGATGCCACTACCAGAATCCTTAACCTGCACAAAATATTTTGTATGTTTTTCTATTCCTAGTTTAAATATTGTTTGGATTTCATCAAACACAGGGTATGCTGACCTGTACAATCAGGTAAAATACGCCGTCAGCCAACGTGGGGCAGAATTCAGGGGTTTGCCACTCTCCTAAAAACTCGGAACTCAGAATGGAGGCCTCAACTGAGACATGACCTTCCTTGGTGAACTTAACCGCGTTACCAGCAACATTTAATATAGTTTGCATAAGCCGTTTTTCATCACCAATCCCATACGCGGGTAAATGCATATCACAGTTCAAGGTCATGGATACCTTTTTCACACACGCGATGGGGTTTATTAATCTAATGACCTGCAACAACACAAAAATCATGGTTTCATGTACCCACTCTTTAGTGACCCGCATAGGTTTTGTATTCCAAAAAAAAAAAAAAAAACGGTGACCTGAAACGTACGATAAAGAACCAAAGGGTGTCGTGATTAAAAAAATAAGGCAGGCAATACCTCACTGAACAATCCATGGAGGTCAAAGACTTCATTTTCCAACGGCAGGCTACCATCTTCTAGTCTAGAAAGATCAAGAACATCATTAATAAGCGCTGCAAGAAGGTTACTACTTCTAAGAACCGTCTCGATCATGGCTCTTTGTTCTGGAGTTAGTTCACTTTCAAGAAGAAGAGATGCCAAAGCAATAACTGCATGCATAGGTGTTCTCATTTCATGATTCATTACACAAAGAAAGTCATTTCGAGCATGGATTGCCATCTCTGCCTCTTGTCGCGCCAACTCCAAAGCAACATTCTGCTCCATCAGCTGGTCGCGGGCTCTCATGGACTCTTCTAAAATCGCAGCATGAGAAAGCGCCACAGCAACCTGGTCCGCCACAACTTCCACAAGCTCTAGTTCATGATCTCGCCATTTCCTTACACCATTCACTGGAAGAACCAAAACCATGATCGCGTAGCTGTCTACAGCGCGATCTGACCAATCATCCATTTCAAAATTTGAGAGATGCAAGAGAGGTACACGGACAGCAACAGCCTCTGGTTGTCTGTTGAAAGAATTCAAAAGAGCTAAAAAAACCATATCGGTGAATAATATTTTGTGTGTTGAAAAAGTTAAAAACCGAATCTCTTTATACAAAGAGATTACCAGCCCTAGCTTAGAGGGTTGGTCAGGCCGGACGACGGCCTAATGCCCAAATCTGGGGGCTGGATTTTCTTTTTAATTTTTCGGATATGTTTTAAGCCTTACATTTTAAGCTGTTTTTTATACATATATTTTAAAAAATATTATATAATTTAGGGTCCGATTTTCGCTAAACGTCCGTGGCCCAAGACTTTTTAGGATTCTCGGGGACGGCCCGGGAGATTACAACAAAAGGGATAATTATAAAATATTAATAACTACTATAATATCCAAACTACAGACAAAGTTAAAGATAAGCAATGAATAATAATAATAATAATAATAATAATAATAATAATAATAATAATAATAATAATAATAATAATAATAATAAGTAGATAGTAAACTCGTCTAACACCTGTATGCTCCCACAGCCGATCTCACCCTGGCCAACTTACACGAACCATGAATCCTCACCGCGTCAGGGCTACTCAACACTCGACTAACTTCACTCAAATTCATATCAATCGTCGAACCAAAAGGAATCAAATTATGCAAACAATAATTCAACTCAAGCATCATACCCCTCCTAGAAGGCATCCACAATGCACACTCTTCAAGATCCAAGATCCTACCCAACTCAATCATAGTAGTCTTCAATATAGTATCTCTATCAAGTGTACTCCTAATCTCATGTGTCAACATTCTAACATGCCTACCAGCCTCCTCTTGTTTAATAATCAACCCCATTTCTTTATCAAGATCTTCAGCCCGTTTCCTCAAGAACGATTCGCGCTTTTTAACACTTAACAAATCAGGAATAATATGCACAAGCATTAAAGCAGTAATGCATGAAACAAAAGCTGTGGACAACTTTGCAACAGTCATGACTACAACAACTGTCCTTGAATGTGAGGAAAATGTCCACAGGTTTATAAAATGTGTCGCGCCACATAGCACGATGAATGCACCGAACTGCATGATCACCCATCGGTATGGGAAGTAAGATGACTTCTGGACAAAGTATATAAGCTCTAAAGGGATGGAAAAATAGGCGATAGAGATGAAGAAATCGGATATGTATTGGTATTTGATGAGGATATCATCAGCTGGCCATATATGGGTATCAAAGCAATCACAGGAATGATCCATGAGGTTCAAAAGCCTGTAAGATTTGATGTAGAAGATGATGTTATTAATATAGAAAAAAAGATGGAGGGTGAACTAAAAGATGGGTTGTAGTGATATTTGGTCATGTTATTCACGTAAAAGTGTTGCACAATCTTTGTCACCCCGCACGGGTCATTGCAGAAAAAAAACAAAGTTTTTTTACTTATTTGCTATCAATTTGGGTCCCCCCTTTTTATTTTAATATTTTCATTTGTTTTTTATGATGTATACTACTAATAAATTAGACCCGTGAGCGTTATGGCGCGGGTAAATTGTAAATGTTAAACGAATTGGTCCAAACGTTATGTGACTTGCGGCTGATGCGGAGTGGCTCTGTTGCATACGTCGAATGGATTATTCTAAACGTCGTGTCATGTGCTAACCATATGAAAACACATGTATCGGTTTAATTTGTATAAGCATTCGGTTAAAAAATCATAACGCTTGCATAGAGAAATAATCGACAGGTGCAATCAAAAGAGGCTTACTATAGCTTTAAAAGAAACAGAAAGCACATGAAATGCATAGTAACTTGAATTTATACCGTGGAATGAAAACGTATTATATTTAACGACGCTCAGTTTGGCACGTAACGAAATCGTATTATACCTGCACTGACTCGTTTTCCAAGATTTTTTTTTGTTTAAACATAGATCAACTCGAACTTAAATTGACACGAAACTTTGGATTAAAAATGCAAATGGAAAAGCAAAGGGAAGGGGAGTAAAAATGCGCAAACATTAAAAGCATAGGGAGAGCAGGTAAAAAGGACCAGGGAAAAAACACGCCATTTCACAAAGTGGGGGGGGGGGGGGGGGGGTGGATTTGTCATTCTAAATGAAGCAGGGGTTAAAAGGATCATTTCACAATGTTAGGGGTCGGTTTGTCATTTTTGGAAAGATGAGGTGTCAGTGATGTAAAAGCCACAAAATTTGTGATTTAAGATATAGATAATATATTGTAAGGTGACTGTGACATTGTAAAATTAGATTATTCATGGTGAATTTGGTGGGCATTTTGGACAATTCACTTTTCTTTTGTTTGAACAACGAAACTTCTATATAAAATATAGAAACCGAGCCAACAAGCAAGTGGAACCCCAAAAAGTTACAGGATTACATCACGAATATTAAGCTCACACAACCTATTCTAATTGATATTGGCATATTTAGATCTACTCATCATCAAAAGGAACACATTCTCCTTAATAAGATCCACCGTCCAATTGTAGTTGATAAGCTAGTTGTTGTTGAAAGCCTTCCCATTTAATTAATAGAGTTTGGTCTTAGGGAAGGGGCGCCCTCACGGGTATGGCATACGGTTACATATATGACTTGGGTACACTGCTGCCACCCCAAGAGTATGGTGTGTGGGTTCAATACACGCGTATTGATACCTTATTTTTTAGGTTTGTAAATTTGACCATTGAACAGTCTTGTGACCGTTGAAGCCCTATTTGAATATATATATATATATTCTTTAACTAACCTACCATGAATGGAATTGTGAAATAAGATGATTTGTGGTTAATTTGGTTAAGTTTATTTTTATCTGTTAAATTGGCATAATTGATCGGTATATTTTAGACCACTATATTATTTTTAATTTAAATGCACCGGTAGTAATATAAAATATGTTACTTTAATGGGTTTTTATATTGTATTGGTTTTGATAAATAATGAGTTAAATGTGTATAACTAAAGTGTTATGTACCTAGGCCGTTATCTAAGAAGTCTAAGTGGGATATGAATGAGTCCAAGAAGCTGCTTGAGCCCAAGAAGCCCACAGGCTAATCGCATGCATGCGAGAGGGATTATTACTCGTAGAAGCCTATGCACTCACGTCAAGCCCATGCATTCAATTGACTTTGTCTTGTTTTGTTATTTAGTGACTGTATCATGTGCCAAGAATAAAGGGAATAGTGGGGACATTCATATCTCCATGTTACTTATTTTTAGGAGATAGTAGGTTACTTAATCTTGTTAGTATTCTTTTGTGACCAAGCCTATAAAATGGCATGAATTGTTAATGTTTGGATTATGAATGAAAATATTAAAAGTCTATATTCCCTCTAGATGTTCTCTTGGTTCTCTTGAATCCCCCTTTTTTGAGCTTTATCCACTCAACGGGTTACTTATCCGATCGGTACACATCATAAAGCTACATGAGAAAAGCATTACGACAACCTAATGAAATTGAGTAATAGTTTAATGGAATTTATTATTGCTTCGATTCATTTAAGTGTGTTATGTTTTGAAAGGATAAATGTAAATGAGAAAAAATAAAATAAAATAAAACTAAAATTCAAGTGTTTGTTGGTTTGCATTACAGGAACAAGGGGAAAAGGATAATGGAAACCTTCTAAAATGAGAAAACCCATGGAAACCTAACTAGTGGCCAAGATTAATCCACCTCAACCTCTATTATTTTAATAAAAAATGGTAATCTAGTAAATTTACCCTTCCCCCTCTTTTTCTAATTTGAATTTTCTCTCTCCCCCTCCTATATAAACAACTCCCTCTCTCTCTCTCTCTCTCTCTTCATCTCTCTTCCACCATCTTCAAGATTAATCCCACCACCACCACCCCTACCGCCACCTCCACTGCCACCACCGCCACTGCCACCGCCGCCACCACCACCACCGCCACCACCACCACCACCTTCAGCCCACGTCTTCAAGTCTTCAACGTGTCCTCTCAGCTTCATTCCACATCTGTGTTGCCTCTCACATCTCCAGCACATCAAAACAAGAGAGATTGGAGATATAGAGAGAGAAAGAAAGCACTGTAGAAAGTGGATCTGGTGCATCATCATCTTTATTCTCGCCGTCAACATCCTCCTCTGCTCCTTCCTGATCTGTAGATATTGGTGTGTTTTTTTTACATATTGGTGTGTTATTAAAGTTTACATATTGGTGTGTTTTTTTTTTTTTTTTCTGAAATAGTCTGTCATTTGTTTTTTTTTTCCTAGCATCCCTTTTTTTTGTTTTTTCTGAAAATAGTCTAGTCATTTGTTTTTTTTTTTTTTGAAACAATTATTTCCAACTTAATTCTTTTTGTTTTTTCTGAAATAGTCTAGTCATTTGTTTTTTTTTTTCTAGCATCCCCTTTTTTTTTGGTTGGGGGTTAGGTGGTTTAATATTTTTTTTTTTGGGTGATTGATTATGTTAAACATCGAAAAAGATTTTTCGTTTTGTGTTTTATGTTCGTAGTATCTTTGTGTTTTATTTTTGCAGGTGAGCATATTTTTTGTATCAGTTTCGTATGTTTTTTTGTAATCCAGTTGGTTAACATACGTTAAGCGGGGGGGGGGGGGGGGGGGGGGGGGTCTTTTACATGTAAATTGATGATTTTTGTTTTATTTTTGCAGGTGAGCATATTTTTTGCATTAAAGATGAAGATGATTATCAAGAATGAAGTGTAGACATTTTTTTTATTTATGATACTTTTTTTAGCATTTGTTGATTTGTAATGACCGTTTTGTTTGTTTTTTAGCATTTTGTAAGAAACAATTCTTGTGTACATTTGAATGTTTTTTGATCAATAAAGTTTTTAGCACTTTGTAATGACCGTTTTGTTTGGTTTTAGCACTTTGTAAGTAACAAAATGCCTATAACCATATTAATTCTCGTTACGTATGCAACAATTCTGGTGCTGGTACAATAAAACAAAAAAAAACATGGTATAATAAAAAAAATAATAAATCAGCATTTTTTAAATAATATACACTGGCAACTCAGTTTTAACCTACGTAACACAACACATGTTACATATGTAACACGGGTATCTGGCAGATTTAGGACAATGGTCACAAAAGTATGAGAGAGATGATGTGACATGTGTGGGGTCCACTTGTCATATGTGTTTTTTCAGAAAAATGGCATTTGACCATTGTGCCCTTTTTTTGTCCTTTACCTTAATAAATATATTAAAATAATATAGAATGAATCTAGACCATTGATCACTTTAGATCAATGGCTACAAATGGGTTTACATGGTTTACTCATTTTGGAGGGTTTTTATTATAACCATCCCCACAGGAACAATATCAATCAAGCTAAAGTAATCAATGATCCATTTGGTGAACCGACAAAGTCAGCAACAAAAAATGGGCTACAAATAATCAATTGATGTTGAGCTCATAAGTCATAATTAATTATCTTTGTGTGGATAGTTAATGGATCAAGAAATAAGGCAGGCATCGCACAACAGCACAGGAGGATTAATATATATATTTTTTTGGCGGTTGTGCATTGAAAAGAAAGAAGGAGAGTGTTCGCAAAGGAGAAAGAGGATTCGAGGAGGAAGATTGCATGTCAGTTGAGAGGAAGAAGGGAGGGACATGTTCGCGAAAGAGATGAGCGGCGAAATCTTTTGTAACTTCCTCTAGACGAACGTTTCGTATAGGTTTCACACTTTTTATTTTTGTTTTCAGTATTGGATTGTGTTTTTGTGTGATGACAAACATATAAAACATTATTGATGCATTAGTTAATTAAACAGTTGAACTGCGTTTTGAGTCATTTCTTTACAACTTGTTTGGTTGATGACAAAACTTGGTAGCGGGTTGGGTGTTATAAAGAGGGTCGACTTGACACTTATAATTGGGTAGTTAATATGGTTTGATGACTAGAACCCGTGCTACTAGCTAGTTAAGTAATTTTCAGAACTATATCTATGTGGTTTCCAATTTATAAAAAACTGTGTGAAACCTAAAACCTGAACTTTAGAGGGAGTTACTTCTTTAATATTATTGTTTTTGTTCAAATCATTTAATCAACTTTTTCAAGCACAACAACATTTATTTCATAAAATATTATTTTTAGACAATTAGTTTAATTGATAAAATTACTATTAACGCTTTCCACATACTCTTTGTGGTTGGACAACCATACTCCTAATACTGCAATCCTTGTAGCTAAGGAGTTGTTTTTAATATAGTTTTTGAGTAGCACTCGACACGTGATCAATCATCTACGAAGCAAGTGAGGGCATTTTTGATAATTGATATAGAAGCTGAGATATAAATGTTTAACTAAATGAGTTTGGGCTTGAGGGTTACTTGTTTTAAGTTTGAGCCAAATTCATGAGTAGTTTTTAAAGGTCATGTTCGACTCGTTTAATTATTTGTAATTATAACTTTTTATATAACATACTATATATATAGGGGTTATACTAGAAACCCTATGAATTTGAAGAAACCTTGCAAACCTTTTTAGAACCATTGATCAAAAGAGATCAATGGTCCACATTTATTGATGATTTTTTTTATTTAAATTTAATACTACGTACCATTTAATTGACTAGATAACAAAAAAATGCAATAAGGTCAAATGACATTTTGGAAAACATCTTTGAAAAAGTTGACCTGACACCCGTCACATCATCTCTCTCCTACTTTTGTGCACATTGTTATAAGTCTGTCAAGACGTCATGTTACATATGTAACATATTTAGTGTTACATACGTTAAAAATTGCATAGACTCGGGTCTCATATGTGATGTCTTGTTGCATATGTTAAAATTGTGCTACAAACTCTAACCTCATATGTGAACAAATAAAATGTAAAAATTTATAAAAAAATCAATTACAAAACAACATATAACGTAACAAAAATGTTCCATACCAATTCAATTATATTAAAAACAATAAAAACGGTCATTACAATCAACAAATGCTAAAAAACTATCATAATAAAAAAATCTGTCTATACTTCATTCTTGATAATCATCTTCATCTTTAATGCAAAAATATGTCCACCTGCAAACAAAAAAAAAAAAAAACAAAAAACAAAAAAACAAAATCATCTAATTACATGTAAGCCCACCCCCACGTCTTAACATATGTTATCTATTGTTTGTTAACATATGTTATCTACCTGGAATAAAAAAAAAACATACGAAACACATGCAACATACATTCCATTCAAGAGTTTTTTTCCCAATACTTCCTCTATAATATAATATGCATTACATTCGTGATAAGTTACTTTTATATTGATTAACATATGCAACTAGTGTTGAAAGTAAACAGTGTTTAACCTAGGAGGAAGGTCATAAAACTGTGTAGATGTGTAACATACGCAACTTAATTCTGGTGTAACATACGAAACAGATGCAACATACAATCTTAAAAAAAAAAACCCCGAAGAATTAACAAATATGTACCAGTTCCAAAATTCAATTCAATTTCTCCCAATTTAACCACAAAAAAAATTTAATAACTAACACCAAAACCCAAAAAAACAATAACAAACATGAATCAATAACAAACCAAAAAACAATAACAAACCTGAATCATAACACAAAAAAAAAAAAAAAAAACAATTCCCAGAATTCTAAACCCAAAAAAACAATTCCCACTTACTACTAGGAAGGTCATAAAATTGTATAGGTGTAACATACGCATATGCAACTTATTTCTGGTGTAACATACGAAACAAATTATATATATATATATATATTTTCAAAAGCTATAGAAATAATAATACTTACTATTTATGCATGAAATAATATAAAACAATTCAATAACATATGTAACTAGCGTTGAGACTAACAGGTCTAACTTATGTAAGAATTAACTAGAGATTGAGAGTTTAATATGAAACACAAACTCCACCATTTTTTTAACATGTGAAAAATGGTTATTTGATATCCAATGTGAGATTGTAACGAAAAAAATATATAATACCCAATATATGAGAACAAATGAATCTTTATAAAGAAATATATAATACCCAATATAGTGATGCATTACACGACCAAGAATAAATCTTTAAACCAGTGAATGTTTTAGCTTGATAGGTTCATACATAGGACAATAAAAGTGAAAGATTTAATCTTTTTTAGGAATTAAAAAAAACCCAAATCAATAAAATCAATTATGGCGTCTTTAAACCTAAGATATGCTTACTAAAATTGGTGACGGGTAAAGAAAAATGATAATACACAAGCGGGGTTTCATTAACTGATAAAAAATAGTAAATCTTTTGGAAATCTAATGATAAACACCATGAATAACTAAAAATCTTGAAAAAAACAGAGGGATTAAAGAGTATAATTAACCTGGTCGTCTTCTCCGGTCACCACCAGTCGTCTTCTCAGGTATGTTAGCCTGAGTTTTTTCAGTAAGACAGAATGACAGAAGACGTGTTCTTCAACAGCTCCCATTGATGAACTCTTTCTCAAAATAGAAGATTTATCAGACAAGCTGCATGATCATCAACCACACTAAGGAACTATTACAATAAATATAATAAATACTAAATTTAAAAATAAAATGCATCAAAGCATTAGATGACTCACTTGCTAACTGGATGTAATATATTTTGAAAAAGCAAAGATGCTTTTGAACCCATCACTTCAATGCTTCCCAATTGCCCCTCAAGTGAAATACATCTAACCGAGGCAAAATCCTCATTAGCTTGAGACACGAATACATATGGTTACGACATCAACCTTCAACAAATAGATAGGTCGATTTCTATAATATTTTTTTATTTAATCAAACGGTAAGGTATGCAATCTTCAGGTATGTGTTTGATAGAGAAAGTATTGGTGGTGAATGGTGGTAGTGGAGAGAGAGAGAGAGAGTATTGTCTATTTATATAGGGGGGATATGATTCAAAATTAGAAAAGAGGGGGAAATGTAAAATAACTATTTTACCCTTATTGATTAAAATAATAGAGGGTGTTGTGGATTAATCTAGGCCACTAGATGAGTTTTGGGGAGTTTCTTCAAATTTCAAGGTTTCTTCCCAATACTTCCTCACTATATACATGCTACATAGCTATTTTTTCTGGGATTGATTTTGGATGAGTAACAAGTAATATATGTAATATTTGGTAGGAAGTGGTAGTCGTAGTCTATATCCGATTATTGGTGATTATGGGTTTTTGTCCAGATAATCACTGGCTAGTTGGACAGACTGTTTAAATAACTTGTCTATTCTTTTTGGTGAAATGAAGCTCTGTTTGAATGTTAAAAAAAGCTATTTTTTTTCTAATTATATGTAATATTATATATTATGTAATAATAAATTTATAATCTATACTACATTATAAAGGAGGGGGCATGAGCAAATATGTTCAAAGTTAAGATGACATACCAAGGGTTTCTTTACAATTTCTTAAATTTTACCACTTTTCTTCCCTAAATGCCCCTAGAAGATAATCAACCTTTATATGAACATGGAAATCACTCAAACTAAATAAACACACGGGATAACCATATTTTTGAACAAATTTCATATAATGGCGATGAAAGATAATAATTTATGTTACCACAATGAATAATCTTATCCTAGCTAAACCTGTATGAGTTTTAAAACTTTGCCATAATGATACTTATATTATAAATCCTTTTCATATATATGCGTCTACCCAACGGCAAAGTGAATGGGATGGTTATGCTCACTGGTTACATTGGGCAATTTTTTAGCTGTTAGGTCAGGTTGGGCAAGTCTATTACAAACTCATAAATCACAACTTTTAATGTATAAATGGACAGTGACCTTCATATGATAGTGTATACAATATCATATTATTACTACATGCTTTTGTCATGTAAATGAACTTTATCATTTAGCAAGGTGTCTTCAATGGCTCGGTTATGTAGATATGCATTGACCGGACAGCTTACACAAGAGTGATGTTTATGTTCATATTGGCCTGTTATAGTAACATACATTTGGTTTATTAAGATTTGTTCAATAATGAGTACATGGTTATTGTGGTGAACTGCAATAAGTTGTAAGTGGCGGTGCACATTTTTTTTCTTTTTTTTTCTACGAATACTTATTAAAACATAGTGTGCACATTTCTATTCTTTTTGCGTAACTTGCAGCAAAAAGCTAAAGTATCATAATGTTGTATTGCAACCCATTTATGGATCCCGCTGCAACGCGCGGGTATAATATGGTTCTTAGACTTGTGAGTCTAGTCAACCTTGGTATATGAATAACGCAAAGTATAATCAAATAAACATTTTAATAATCCAAACTTTGTGTCATTGGCTGGCAATAATCTGTATTTAAGAAATTCCTTACAATAGTTCTAATTTTCAACGTATTGGCCGACAATGAACTTTTTAACTTTCAAACTCTTTCAGCTTTGAAAATGGATTAGTTTTCAGTTAACAAAAGTTCATTGTCGGCCAATACTTTGCAGGTTGAGACTGTTATTGTAAGATCCTAACCCGTAATAACGCGATTAACGTCCAATCTTACGAGTTTTGACCTTACTTAAACCACTCCCAATTAAAACTTTGATATTTATTATAAACTCAAACCATTAAGATCAAATGCATATTTGATTCCCATAATTTTTTTACATTTGAATAGTTAAAACATACACTAAGATTTTGCGTTTTAACGGGAGTTCTTTGAATTCTAATGCGGAAGCTTGATGAGTGATTAGGTGTGTTCGGCTCTTTTCGCGACTTGATCCTTGCTCCGGGACTTTCATCACATGTTTACCTAGCACCATTACACAAAAAATGGTTAGTGGGTTTTACTAGAATACATTTAAAATAGTATGATAGTCGTTACACGTCGAAACGGAACAAACTAGGCCAAACTGCCCTATATTAGGAGAACAAACTGCTGCAACTCTTGCACGGCAGCTGTTTGGGTCGATTTTTACCTTTCTACATCCCATAATCTGACTTCGACTTTCAAATAAGAAATGTGCTACGTTCAAATATCTTTCCATTCATATAAAGAACGCCTCCTAACGAATTTTCTATGATTTTATATGAATATTTGAAGATCAGATCAGAAACATATTATGTGCAGCGAATTCCTTTTCAGCTGCTGTAATTGACCATTTTGACCTATTTAAAGTCCGAATTAGTTGAACATGTTCAAAGATGGATCGTGCTTCGTTCAAAGGCCTTTACATGCGTATAAAGAACATCTCCTAACGATTTTTCTATGATTTTATATGAATATTTGGAGATCAGGTCAGAAACATATTATGTGCAACGATTTCCTTTTCAGCTGCTGTAATTGACAATTTTGACCCATTTAAATTCCGAATTAGTTGAACATGTTCAAAGATGGATTGTGCTTCGTTCAAAGGCCTTTCCAGGCGTATAAAGAACATATCCTAACGATTTTTCTATGATTTTATATGAATATTTGAAGATCAGGTCAGAAACATATTATGTGCAGCGATTTTTACCCAAATCGACCCGTTAAGGCTATAAGTTATACAAAACCTTATTAGACCATTCAATAGAAATAATAATCATTTTGTTAACTCGTTGGACTCTTGTTTAACTAAAAACATCATCCGGATTATGTCGTTAAGACCCGGTTCTTAGAATCAACCTTTGGTAATCTTTTAAATTCCCAAAATGCCCCTTATAGCCAAATCTTTCTATTTAGCCATTCATGGCTACAGTTCTTATTTCAAATCCATTGTCTTTGACTCAATAACTTATTTAAAAACCTCTAAGTCCTTCCGGACTTAGATTTCCACCTTTTATCAAGATTTCTCCTATTTAATCAATTCTAAGAACATTAGTGCGCATTAGACATAGTTATGAAAATAACTTACTTGGTTGATACCCACACTTCATGTGAGTAGCTTTAGTACCCATGTTGCTTCGCCCAAAGGCATTTAATTAGCTACGGACTTACCGAGTGGCCTTGACCCATATCCATACCTTGTGCTTATCCTCCATGATTCTTAGCATCAAGCGTGCATGCGCAAGTGCATTTACCTGCCTACTTTCTAGATAGACACATTAATTTCTCGGAACTCAAATAATAATACTTTGCCATTTGATCCGTTTAACCTCATGAATCTCAATGCTTGGAATACAAGCATCAAGTGTTGAACTCACATGGTGAGAACATCACCATTTGACCCGTTTAGACTCATAATTCATAATACTATGTTACCCAAGTTTTTATTATGGTTCAAGTGACACTAACTTGACCCATTTAACATCATGCTTAACGGCTTCATTCAAATGATTTCATTTGGATTAAAACATCATTTCTCACATATCTTTATGACTAGAATCAAACATACATGTAGAATGTGATTCATAAGCAATTTAGGTATGATTGAGGCTCCCTAACGCTAGAGAAACCTCCAACAACTTATAATCTCACGTTTTTTACAAAACCCTAGATTTTCACCATGATCAAAAACGAATTTAACATCAATTTCTACCAAATAAAAGGTACATCGATGTCTATTAAGCCTTATATGAGCCGTTTCTTGCTAAAGCATCTAAGTCTCGAGTTTGCTTCTAGATAATTACTTTAACTAGATTAGTCTCTGGCAAAAGGGTTTAGCCTCGTTTGTATACGGTGGTTAAAAACATCCACCATTAAACTCGCTTTGTTATTTTATCGATTACACCTAATGGCGTATTTAGGCGAAACGAGAGTTTGGGGTGTTACAGTTATGGGGAATTTCTTAAGTACAGATTATTATCGGCCAATGAGGCAAAATTTGGATTATTAGAATTCAATTCCCTAATTCTTAATGGAATTGGGTAAATTTCTTAATTCTCAAACCAGTACAATAGTTGCCCTTTTACAGGGAAATTCTAAAGTTGACTGGTTTACCAAATTTTTTAAATTTACAAATTCATTGGTAATTATTTAAATAAACACCATAAATAAAAACATAATTTATGTTAATAAAATTTAGAAGTTTTAAGCTATAAAATGAAAATGCGAAAAATTGCAAAATTTTGAGAAAATTCTTGATTGTTAAAATCGGGGCCTTAATTCAAGGAATTTGGGTATACAACTGGGCCAAACTGTCAAGGCATTTGCCACATGATTCGGCTTGTTGAGACCTTTTTGTTGCCTATTGGTGGGCAGGTAACTACAAGTAGCTCAAGTTATGTCCGTTTAGAGTTTAGACATTTTTTGCCATGTCTCCCTTTCTTTGGCTGGTCATATAAGAATTTGTTAACTCTTGGATCAACTACTCATAAGGTCGTGTTCGAGCTTGTTTATTAAATGAGCTATGAAGGCTATAGCTTAAGTTGAGTTTGTTTACACCCCAACCCCTACTAATCCATGTTAATCAAGATTGAGAATTATTAGGCAATAGCAAGAAACATGCCTCCATATCCTCTAGTCAACAATCACCAAGAAACATGCCTTCATATTCTCTGGTCAACAATCACCTTTATTATTTCATTCAATTGTGATCTTTTATTATTGTAACATAAGAGTAATTAGCTCCCTCCTATTGCATATTTATAGAGATGTAAATTGTTGTATAATGCATTGAGGTTTGACAAGTTGTTATGGTATCAGCCTAACACTATCTCCCACCCAAAACTCTTTCTGCCCACCATTCTTTCTTTCCCTGTATCTACTTTTTTTTCTTCTTTTCTGTCCGATTCCAACCTCCCCTTCATCATGTCAACCGATCTTGCTTCCCTTCCTATACATTCCTTTAGCCATCTCATCACCATTAAACTTAATTCCACAAATTCTCTCACATGGGAAAGCAAATATCCCCGGTTCTCACATACCTTAACCTGATTCATAATGTCGATGGCACCACATCTTCTCCATCGGAAACCATCACTCTCAATAAAGCATCTTCCTTCAATCCCGATTTCACCAAATGGAAAATGGCTGACCAAAAGGTTATCCTCCTCATCAATTCCACTCTCTCGAAAGAAGCCATGGCCGAAACCATTGGTTACACCACTGCCCAAACGGTTTAGCAAGCATTAGCTAATGCTTATAACTACTGTTCAATCATAATAAATTATAACCTCAAAGCCACTCTTCGGACCCTACAGAAAGGTAACTCATCAATACCCGAGTTTGGCCAAAAATTCAAAGTCATTGCCGACCAAGTCGCCGTTATCGGTCATCTGGTAAGCGGCGAGGACAAGCGTCATTGGTTTCTTTGTGGCCAAGGTGCTACCTTTGAAAACTTCTCTACTTCTCAACGCACTATTCGCCCCGCTCCATCCTTTCGTGATCTGCGCGCGAATGCGGAACACTAATAAATCTTTGTTCCAAAACTTCACCGAACTCAACCACCGAAACCGCCTTTTATGTTAATCAATATAAACCACAAAGGTCTTCCTCCTCTCGTGGACGTGGACGCTCTAACTCCTCACCAGGTCGTGGAGGAAATTATCCAAAAGGGGTCCCTCATTGTCAATTATGTCGGAAAGATGGACACTATGCTACTACATGTCCGAATCCAGTGGCGCAGCTTCTTGAGGGCCCAATGGGGGCCCCGGCGCCCACAATTTTTTGGTGTAGTGGTGGAATTTCACGATTTTGGTAGGTAAATTGAGTCTGGGTTGAGTCCGGCCCCCACCGATTTTATCTTCCAGCCACTACCGAGCGAAAAAATTTGAGTCCGGCCCCCACCGATTCGAGAACCAAGCTTCACCACTGTTTGAACCTTGCCTCCTTTGAAAAAAAAGGTGTCTTCTCTAGATGCCAACCTTGCCCATGCCTTTCATGCCCAATGTGATATAAACTAGGATGTCCCCGATTGGACCGCCGATTCAGGTGCAACCACACTCATGCTAAATAATATTAATGGGTTAAATAATCCAAAAATCGAAACCGGTGACACACGTGTCACATTCGGTAATGGTGAATCATTACATATTACACACACGGGAACATAAGTATCTCTAAATAGATTTCTTTAGAAAACATACTTGTGTTTCCTAATCTTACGAAAAATCTACTATCAATTATTAGACTAAAAATGATTCACCCGTTGATGTTTTATTTTCTAACTTCTTTCACATTTAGGATCGAAAAACGAAGGAAGTTCTAGCTAGAGGCATTTGCGAAAATGGTTTCTACGTTCTCACCCAAAGTCACAAATCCCTCGTTGCCGCTGTTTCCGCATCTCATCTTCGTGCATCCTACAATAAATGGAATAGCCGTCTAGGACATGTCGCATTTGATACTATCACAACTTTAAACAAACTTGGTCATGTTTGTGTCACATCTTTATTACCCAAACCGGGTTTAGGTAATTCTTATGAAATGTCAAAAGTGAAACATCTTCCTTTTGTTGAAAACAACAAGCATGCCGAACATGAATTAAATCTAATTCATTGTGATCTTTGAGGACCCGCACCCATTGCTTGTACCCATGGTGATCTATATTATGTTATTTTTTATAGATGACTATTCTCGATTCACGTGATTTTATCCACTTAAGGCTAAATCCGATTTTTATACAATTCTAAACACTTTTATAAACCTTGTAAAAAATCAATTTGCAACAAGTATCAAGGTTTTCCAAAGTGGCGGTGGCACCGAATTTACAAACAACCGGGTCCAAACTTACTTTCAACAACTTGGCATTTAACACTGATTATCATGTCCTTACACACCTGAACAAAATGGATGTGCGGAAAGGAAACATCGCCACATAACCAAAACCGGGCTAGCAATGATGTTCAATGCAAATGCTTCACTAAAATTTTGGGTCTGAAGCTTTCACTTTCGCCACCTACACCATCAATCGATTACCCACAAAAATACTTGAAAATCAATCACCTTTTCAAGTTCTTTTTCATCAACCACCAAATTACTCCAACTTACGAGTTTTTGGTTGTCTAGTCTACCCATATCTTCGTGACTATACCAAACACAAACTACTACCACGTAGTACACCATGCATCATCATTGGTTATAGTCCACGTTACAAAGGTTTTCGTTATGGGTGTTCAAAAAAAGCCGAATCCGAATTCGAATCCGAAAAATCCGATAATCCAAATCTGAATTATCCAAAATTTTGGATAATCCGATTTTCGGATATCCGAAAATCGGATAATCCGAAATTTCGGATTCGGATCCGGATCCTGATTTTGAAAAATTCAGATAATCGGATTATCCGAATCCGAATATTGAAATATATATATATATATAATATTATATACACTACATAACACAATACCCAGTCCTAAATCCCTAATCCTCCTAACCCTAAGTCCATACTACTCTAATCCATAGCAGCCGCTCTCTCTTCTCTTCTCTATAACAGCCCCGTCCACCTCGTCTCCAACCTCCACAGCCCCCGTCCATCAAACGGTAAGTTTCTTTTACATTTTTTTGTTCAAGTTTCGTTTATCTAACTTCAATTTTTGTTTTTTTAACAGGTTCACATTTTAGACATAAAGGAGAACGTTTTTTTTTTTATTATTTATTTATTTATTATTATTATTTTTAAGTTTCGGATTATCCGTTGGATGATCCGAATCCGAATCCGAAATTTGGATTATCCGAATTTCGGATCTGGATTCGGATCCCAATATTGACTATCCGAAATTTCGGATTATTCGAATTTGAACACCCCTAGTTTTCGTTGCCTAGATCCTTCAACCGACCGAATCTATATCACCAGACATGTCAAATTCGATGAAGACATCCTACCTTTCAAAACCAACACCTCACCATCCGCGAACTCTCACCTTCTGTTTACCAACTTCGAGGACTCGCTACCTTCACCCACTCAATCCCATCAAACAAATTCTCTACCCACCTCACCATCTCAACCTTATGAACACCCTTGCACCCACTGTTCCAATGACCCCATTTTCAAAACCTACCAATCCCCTACTTCAAGCCCATTACCTCCGCCCATAAGCTCCCCTTTCGGCACATCTACCCAATCCGAAACCAACCAATCCCCTCCATCCGGCACACCCAATACATCCGACCCCAACCCAGCCCAACCACCCGCTCCTACGCAGCCCAATACCTCTCATCCACCTCTCACCGAACCTCTCATCCCACCTATCTCGACTAAAATCCCTCAATCTCAAACTACTCAAACCTCTAACAATCATCCTATGATGACGACCCGAGCCAAAGCTGGTATCTTCAAACCCAAACACCAAGCGAACCTAGTCCAATTCTCTAACCATCCTCTCCATCATTTACTTCTTTCTTATCATACACCCAAAGGAATCAAAATGACTCTTAAAGATCCCAAATGGGTACACGCCATGAATGATGACCTAAAAGCCTTACATGGCAATCACACTTGGCACCTTGTGCCTCGTCCACCGTCCACAAATATCATCGGCTCAAAATGGATTTACCGAATCAAGTATAAAGCCGATGGCTCCATTGACAGCTACAAGGCTTGACTTTTAGCACAAGGTTACAATCAAGTACCGGGTCTATATTTCTCACACACCTTTAGTCCCGTTGTCAAATCCTCAACCATCAGAGTCGTCCTTAGACTTGCAACTTAACGATGGAATTTACGATAACAAGATGTAAACAATCCATTTCTCAATGGAAACCTTACCGAAACTGTGTATATGGAACAACCACCGGGATTTGAAAATCCAAAACACCCAACTCATGTATGCAAACTAACTCGTGCTATTTATAGTCTAAAACAAGCACCACGAGCTTGGATTCAAATATTAAGCTCTTTCCTTCTCACACTTGGCTTCACTTGTAGTCGAGCCGACCTGTAACAACCGGCAAAAATAAGGTAATTCCGTACAATTAATTAATATATGATTAACGTAATTAAATGCAATTATGTGTGATTTAATTATCAAGGCCTTAGGGAATAGCAATTTCCAAATAGTGCATAGGAATGCATACGTTTAATGGTAAAGCATGATTGGATCATGTGCGAATAAGCTATCCGGTACGGATGTTGGCAATTACCCGGTAATAATTAAATAAACGAAACGAATCCCGGACACCCAGGATATAAAATAAAGGGTATTTTCATAAGATATAATGAGTTTTGGAACTCCAAAACCATAAATGAAAACGTCTTGTACAAATCTCCCGGTAACGAATAAAGTGCGCGTATCGCACCCGATGCGCGTATAACTCATAATTTCACCCGGTAAAGGCCTAAATAACCAATCAACGCTTAAAATAGACTATATTTAAGGGTTATTAAAGGTATTTTTAATGTCCGGATAACGCGTGATTAAAACCCGAAAAATACCCGAACGACACCCGAACGACGGGGGATTAAACATAACAATCAATGGGTTAATATTTGAAGTGGTGGACCCCACCCAACCCCTCTAAGGGCCGGCCTAATGGCCATATAACATCCATGCCTTGTGTTAATAATAATAATAACCTAAGATCTAGTGTAAAGCATGCTTAACATGAGACAAAATGTGTAAGGAAAAGCATGAGTAAACATCTAGTACAAAAGCAACCTATTCTTGTCCCCCTTGGAGCAATTTTCGGCCAAGAGGCCAAGAAAAGCCAAGACAAGCTAGCTAAATCATAACCTAGGTGTGTGCATGCATGGAAGGTCTTGTATAAAAATCAAGTGCAAGCTTAGAAAAGATTATAATCAATTAGCCAAGATTTGCACTCCACCTCTCTTGTCCTCTCAAAAACCCACGGCCACACCCCTCTTCCCACACCCATCCAAGATCAACCTTAGTACAATACATATCTCTCATATCTTAGTAATGATCATAAAATCCAAGGAAGATTACATGTGATAAGGATATAAATAACACATGTTAGGAGATTGAAAAGCAAAGCAAAACACTCTTTCTTCTCCCCTCTCTTGGCCGTAGGTTTACACACACATCCACACATTGTTCTTTCAAGTTTTTACATCTCCAAAATACTTAAAATCATCCATCATCCAAACCCCTTTTGTGTGTTTCAAGAGCTTGGAGCTAAACCACTAGGAAGAACACACTAAACCCCTCTCAAATTCAAGGTTTTTGTCTTCCCTAGCCTTGTGCTAGTAGTAAGCTTCTTAATCTTGTTTTTGATTGTTATTTTTCATGTATGTGTTCCTAGTAGCAAGTTGTACATGAAGGGTTTAAAAATGGTTTTGAACATAATCTTTAATAAGTTTTCATGTATAAAATGGAAGATTAAAGATATGAAAATAAACCATGGATTTGTTGATGATGATGTATTAGTCTTGAAAATATATAAATTTTACATGTAAGACTAAGTAGGATGATGTTTTGGTTAAGATTTTGAAATGAACTTGAATATGTTAAAACTAACTTTAATTCATCTTATTATGATCATTTAAGTTATAATATGTGGTAAAACATGTTAGAAGTTCATAAATGAATAAGATGGAAAATTAAAGTTAACTCACTTGGATGAATGATATTTTGAAGAAATGGACAAATACATAAAACACACACATAATTAGTCTTCCATATGGGATATAAGACTAACATAAGTGTTTTGATACAAAAATAACTTACCAATAAAAAGTTGAATCTTCAAAGTTAACTATTTTGAGTGGAAAATGCTAACTTTGGAAGTTAGAGTGGAAAAATGCAACTTTTGTAAGTTAAGGGACTAAAGTTGTAACTTTGAAAGTTAAGGGACTAAAATGGACATTTTAGAAACTATTAGTCCAAAAATACAAGTATGGAAAGTTTGGTGTCAAAAATGCAAGTAATAAAGTCTAAGGATGATTTTTGTAAATACTAGTAGAAATACTTGGGTATTTTGTATAAAAGTGTATTTTTGAAAGTTATAAAAATATAAAGGGTTTTAACATAAGGATTTTTATAAAATAGAGATTTTATAAAAATATTAAACAAACTTGGGAAACTTATACAAAAATGAATACTTTTATATAAATGGGAATATAAAAGTGTTGGAAACATTTTTGTAGTTAAGTTGACAAGTTGGGTTAAAAATACATAAGTATTTTAACCATCCAAGTAACATGTGAAAATAGGAAGAAATATGGAAAATATTTCTATAAAATACATGTTGGGAAAAACTTGGAAAAATTAACTAATCGAGTTAAGATATCGAACTAAAACGCGTTAACGAACCATAACCGGACAAAATATGAGAAAAATGCCATTGCGGCAAGATAAGAAAAATATATATTTTAAGAGGTAAAATATATATATATATACTTTGGGTGAAAATAAATAAACACTTTCCTAAGTGTTGGAGGATTAATTCGTGGGAGAAACACATGACACAAACGAATAAGACGTTAAAACAAACGTATATACTTAACAAGAAAAATTACACATTTATATATATTTGTACGCTCGTCTCGGCAAAATTCTAGTATATCTACTTAATGGGAAAGTAGATATGCGGGAAGGAAAGCCGCGACGAGAAGACAAGGATATATATATGTGTATGTCGTATCAACGAAATCCTAGTATATTTATTTGAATGGGAAAATAAATATACGGTGTGGTGAGTTGAATCGGACGTTAAGAATATACGATCGAACGACAAAATCTTAGCATATTTGTTTAAATGGGAAAACAAATGTGTGGCAAAGTGAGTCGGGTCGAGGATTGAAATATATATTATGTCGAGCGATGCGATCTTAAGTATAATTATTTAAATGGGGAAATAATTATATGTTAAGCGAAGTCGAGTCGATGATAATAAGATACAAGTTATGGAAATATTAACAAGAGTAATATATAACTTGTAACACAAAGGGTAATGTAACGCCAACAAAACCTAGGATATACGCATAATTAAACGGGATTTGGGACAACTTGTGGTCGGGAGTTGGGTGTACAACTTGCCAAGGCACATGCACTATAGGAATAGTGACTTATACGTTTAGGACGTTTGTAGGTGCAAGACCACCCCTTGCTATTCACCTTATTGAGCCAGACACAGTTCAGGTGAGTTTCACGGCCCCATTTTAAACTATTTTTACGTTTTCCGGGGGAAAGATATGTTAGGGATAGTGTTTGACGGATTTAATACTTGAGGTGTGACCGCCACTCGGGGTTGAGTCCTCGCCTCTATAATCATTTGTTCAGGGAATTGAAACCGGAGGAATATTCGAATAGTACTATTGGTGCCTGACAAGGCCCACCCCTAATCGATAGCGTCGATTATGCATTAGGTTATGCCTGGGGTGCAAATATTCTGAACTTAAGTCGTGGGAAACCGAGTAACGACTTGGAGCGGGGCACAATTATTATATGTCTTGGTTTGATTATAGTCTCAAGTAGATTTATAGGAATTTGCAACTCCTATATATTGTCATAACATGGTATTCCCAAGTATTCAAGTTTTAGAAACCGAAAACCTGTGAACTCACCAATATATTTATATTGACGAAACTTTTTAAAACATATCTTTCAGGTAACTAGAAGATGAAAGATCAGGCAAGCAGGGTCGGGGAATCTCCAATGCGACGACGAACTTTTGTGGGGTTTCACTTTTATTTCCCAAGGCATTTGGGATATATATGAGAAACCTCTATGTTTATTTCAAAAACAATTAACTTTTGTGTAATGTTTGAAACTGATTCGACGTCATAATAAATGACCCATTTTCTTAAATTACTTGTGTTTAGCCATAACCTTGACTTTATGCTTTTGAACCGTCGCGCCACGTGTTTCCGCCTTTGTCGTGGTGTGACAGAACGTGGTATCAGAGCCAAGGTTATAGCGAACTAGAGTATGTTCTTTAAAAACTAGACTATAACCGGATTTGGTTCTAAAGATAAAGTTTTCAAAAGAAAATGTACATGGTTTTAAATAAAAGTAATTTTCAAGAAGCATTGGGCATGAGGAGATTCCGACCAAGCCAGCCATGAGTATTGTTATACTGTAACATAGAAATTAGAAGTTAGGAAGGTTACTATAGAGTACGCCATAACTGTCTAATTTAAATAAATCATATATACATGTACGGTTCTTTTGCCAGGATGTCCGACGCGGGAAGTATAGCGCCTAGTGTTGATAGCAGTATCCAGATTATACCCGCACCTTCGCCGGAGCCAGTCGAGCTGGTTGTACTCGATGCGGAAGAAGACGACGTAGAGATGGACGTCGCAGGAGGGTCAGACGACGATTCGGACGAGACAGATCCTAGCGAGGATCCTGACTGGACACCGGCCGTGATCGACGCGCCACAGCCCATCGTACCGGCCGCACCTTTGGCCGTACGCCCCATTCGAGCCATCAGGGATTTCCCTGACGGCTGTGCCGGTCCTTCGCGACCAGTTCCCGCCCAGTCAGACGCGGCAGAGTCTCCTTTCCGCCGACAGGCTCACGCCGAGCACGAGCCGGCACCGATACCCCACATTCACGTACCTGCGGGTATGAGACTCCTGCCCATTCCCCGTGGAAGGAACGGATGGATATCCGACGACTCCGATGACGAGTCTGTGGGTTCAGTAGGGCACATGTTGGTGCCAGAGATTCAGGCTGACCATGAGGAGCCAGTGGCTCCAATGCTAGAGGACGCCCCAGCCGACCCCATAGCCCCACCAGCACCCGAGCCCATACCCCCGGAGGAGCCAGCACCAGCAGCACTTATACATGAGGGTAGTCCCGCCCGTAGCTCTGAGCTACATAGGGCAGGCATGGAGGCCTTCGCCACTGCGAGCCCTCCCACACCCACTGTCGTGGTGTCCACTCCAGAGTGGGCCACTGTCTCTGAGCCATTGGTAGCCCCACTAGCTGAGCCTATGCCACCACCCACCATTGCCATGACTATACCCATCCCCACCATACCCAGCATGACACCTGCACCATACCCTCTAGGTGCAGGGGACCCTTATCTGATGCCACACCACTTTTCCATCAGGCCACCCAGTTTCTTACTGCCCCACATACCAGTACCATTCCCCTTCGGGCCCTTCCCATCCACACACCCTGATGTACCCGGACCATCCCACCTTCCCAGGATGACACCCCCCTCTGGACCAGCCCAGACCTCGACCATCACTTTAGAGCAGGATTTTCAGACTCTAGTCAACACGGTGCAGCGCACCGTGAATCAGGTTGAGCAGCAGACGAGGTTGATGTGGGCTAGGATGATTGACACTCGTGATGCCTTGGCGCATTACGCAGAGGAGCTCTTGCGCATGGATGCGCAGAGCGGGATTACTGGGGATGCACACTGGGCACATCGACAGTTCTTGTACGAGCGCATCTCAGAGATCAGCATGACGATTAGCATGTATGCGCCGCAGTACCAGTATCCACCGCCACCGCCACAGTAGGATGTGTCGGGGATGCACAGAAGACGCACCAGCTTATGTACATATTAGCAGCATTATGGTAGCACAGCACGGGTTATGACACTCGTCTGCATTTTGCCTAGCCGTACGGGTATTACGGCGTATGATATGATGTTTTATTATTTCAAAGCAATGTATTGTATGAGAAATGTATTCTCCATTTTGGTATTATGAACAAGCATTGTACTGATATTATTGAAATTAATGAAAAATCTTATTATTATGGTGAAATATGTTGTTGTCTATGATTATTATTGCTTACTCCATGTGTTGTGGTTTGTATATTTGTGTGGTGATGTTGTGTTGATTACTATTTATTTATGTATGATGTGTTGGTATGTTGTGTGATGATATGGTGTTGATTATTGTGTTCATGCTTTGGTTTGTTATTTATGCCTTGCATTGTGTAAATGTTTGCCAAATTAACCTTTGATAATTATTATTGAAGAAAATGGCACCTGCCACCCGAAGCAATAGTGGAGCAGACGGACTGCCCACAACACCGGCCGAGCTTGAAACTATGATATCTGAACGCATAGCTCGTGCCATCGCTGAACACGAAGCCGCACGCTCGGAACACTCCCATGACAGGACGGGGAGTGAGCGACGTGAGACCTCCCCCAGTGGTAAGAGGTTTATAAACAAATGAAAAAGCGATGGGAGAATATTTCACAAACTCCTATCCCATAATAACATACTATGTTACTATTACAGGGACAGCCTCGGGAGAGCGCGGCTGCACTTTCAAGGCTTTCTTGGACTGTAAGCCACTAAACTTCAGCGGCACTGAGGGTTCCATAGGCCTGGTCAAATGGTTCGAAAAGACCGAGGCAGTTATCCGCATCAGCGGGTGTACCCCTCGACAGTCTGTTATGTACGCCACCAATCTGTTCCTAGATCAAGCCCTAACTTGGTGGAACGGCCAAGTACAGTCTTTAGGAGATGATGTGGCATACACTCTATCATGGGCGGCACTGAAAGAACTCATGACTGCCGAATACCGCCCGGCAAGTGAAGTTCAGAAGTTGGAAACCGAATTCTGGAACCTCACCATGGTAGGAGCAGACGTCACTGGGTATACGTCAAGATTTCATGATCTCGCATGACTGGTACCTCGCCTGGTTACACCAGAGAAGAACAAAGTGGAACGTTACCTATTCGGGCTAGCACCACAGATTCGCAGCATGGTCACCTCTTCCAAACCCACGACCATGCGCGAGGCAATTGATCTGGCACTAAGTCTGACTGAGGATGCTATCCGCATGGGTACCCTAATCCGCCAAGTTTCTGGGTTAAAAATTTCTGAAGCAAGTAGTGTTGAGGCCAAGAAACAGGGATCAAGTTCAGCAGTTGTAACTAATGATCAGGGTAACGGGCAAAGGTTTGGGAAAAGAAAGAGAGATGAGGGAAGAAGGGATCGAGCGTCAGGTAGCTCGAACAAGAAAGGAAAGGGTTATGCCGCCACAGGGCGTGGTAACAATAATAATAACAAACAGGGAAACCAGGGGAGGAACAATGGATTGACTTGCGGGAAGTGCCACCGCACCGGGCACAAGACTGAAGAGTGCCGATCTGGAGCACCAAAGAACGGAGGGGCCAGACCCTGTTTTGCATGCGGGTCATTGGACCATTGGAAGAAAGATTGCCCCAAAGTCAACAATCAGGCCCGTGGCCGGGCATTTGTAATTGGAGCCGGTGACGCACGGCAAGACCCCAATGTGGTCACTGGTACGTTTCCTCTAAATGGTCATTATGCCTCTGTATTATTTGATACCGGTGCTGACTTTAGCTTCATATCCATTGAGTTTAAAAGACTACTTGGTTTAAAAACTAGCAAACTAGATACACCCTACTCTATAGAACTGGCTAATGGTAAAACTATTGAAACGAGAGAGGTAGCAAAAGATTGTAAGTTAGAACTCTGTGGGCACGAGTTTGGGATTGATCTATTACCGGTTGTATTGGGAAGTTTTGACATCGTTGTTGGCATGGATTGGTTGTCCGCGCACCGCGCCATTGTGGTTTGCAACGATAAGGTTATTCAGGTTCCCCTCGCAAGCGGTGAAACTCTCTCAATTCAAGGTGAAAGACACGGGACGCCACTAAGGATTATTTCGAGCATGAAGGCTCGTAAGTGTCTGAGAAAAGGGCTTGTCGCGTTCTTGGCACACGTAGTGGACAAGAAGGCCGACGAGCGAAAGTTGGAAGACATTCCAGTCGCCAGAGATTTTCCGGATGTATTTCCAGAAGATTTGCCGGGGTTGCCACCACCTCGACAAGTCGAGTTCCGCATCGACCTCGTTCCCGGAGCAGCTCCTGTGGCACGATCGCCATACCGCCTAGCTCCATCAGAGATGCAGGAACTGTCCAGCCAGCTACAAGAATTATTGGACAAAGGTTTTATAAGACCGAGTTTCTCACCTTGGGGAGCTCCCGTCTTATTTGTGAAGAAGAAGGATGGCACATTTCGCATGTGCATCGACTATCGAGAGCTGAACAAGCTAACCATCAAGAATCGCTATCCCCTCCCCAGGATCGACGATTTATTTGATCAGCTCCAAGGTTCCAGCTATTACTCCAAGATCGATTTGAGGTCAGGCTATCACCAGTTGCGTATAC
Organism: Ambrosia trifida; assembly: GCA_028751855.1. NCBI lineage: Eukaryota > Viridiplantae > Streptophyta > Magnoliopsida > Asterales > Asteraceae > Ambrosia > Ambrosia trifida. The sequence goes on along the minus strand of CM054133.1, from coordinate 10,103,582 downwards.
AAGAAGAAGATGTACCAAAAACGGCCTTCAGAACCCGGTATGGACACTACGAATTTTTGGTAATGCCGTTCGGCTTGACCAACGCACCAGCGGTTTTCATGGACCTAATGAACCGCGTGTGTAAGCCATACCTGGACAAATTCGTCATTGTCTTCATTGACGATATTTTGATCTATTCACGTACGAAAGAAGACCACGAGAATCACCTGCGGTTAATTCTTGAAGTATTACGCAAGGAGAAGCTCTATGCTAAATTCTCGAAATGTGACTTTTGGATTCGGGAAGTTCACTTTTTGGGCCACGTAGTGAACGAGAAGGGCATACACGTTGATCCAGCCAAGATCGAGGCAATTAAAAATTGGGAAGCACCTCGAACTCCTACCGAAGTACGACAATTTCTAGGCCTCGCGGGTTATTACAGAAGGTTCATCGAGAACTTTTCAAAAATAGCGCAAGCTTTAACCATGCTAACCCAAAAGGATAAGAAATTTGAGTGGACGGAAAAGCAAGAGGCAGCATTCCAATTGTTAAAAGACAAGTTATGTGGCGCTCCGATACTGTCACTTCCAGACGGTACGGAAGATTTTGTGGTTTACTGCGATGCCTCGCATCAAGGTTTGGGTTGTGTACTGATGCAGCGGGAAAAAGTAATAGCATATGCTTCCAGGCAACTGAAAATCCATGAGAAGAACTACACTACACACGATTTGGAATTAGGTGCAGTGGTGTTCGCTCTCAAGATATGGAGGCACTATTTGTACGGAACCAGGTGCACGATTTTCACTGATCACAAGAGTTTACAGCACATCTTCGATCAGAAGGAGTTGAATATGCGACAACGGCGATGGGTTGAATTATTAAACGATTACGATTGTGAGATAAAGTACCATCCCGGTAAGGCGAACGTCGTAGCCGACGCCTTGAGTCGCAAGGAACGGGTTAAACCATTGCGTGTTCGAGCTTTGGGATTGACTATCCACACGAACATGACTGAACGAATTCGTGAAGCTCAAGTTAACGCCCTCAAACCTGAGAATGTCAAAGGTGAAAGGTTACGAAAGATGGTTGATTCACTGGAACCAAAAGCGGATCAGACATTGTATTTCATGAATAGAATTTGGGTTCCAGTATATGGTGGTTTGCGTGAGCTAGTATTGGCCGAAGCTCACAGTTCTAGATATTCGGTTCACCCGGGTGCAGACAAGATGTTCCACGATTTGAAGGAACTTTATTGGTGGCCGAATTTCAAAAGGGATATAGCAGCCTATGTTGCGCGATGTTTGACTTGCGCAAAGGTCAAGGCTGAGCACCAGAGACCTTCCGGTTTGCTCCAGCAACCGGAAATACCGGAATGGAAATGGGAACGAATCACCATGGACTTCATTACCAAGTTACCTAAGACGACAAGCGGCCATGACATGATCTGGGTAATCGTAGATCGATTGACGAAATCTGCACACTTCCTCCCGATTCGCGAAACGGACAGGTTGGAGAAACTGACCCGCTTGTACATTAAGGAGGTGGTATCTAAACACGGTGTACCTGTTTCTATCATCTCCGATCGAGATAGTCGTTTCACGTCAAGATTTTGGGAAAGTTTGAACGAAGCCCTCGGTACTCGCCTTGACATGAGTACCGCATATCACCCCCAAACGGATGGTCAAAGTGAACGAACCATCCAGACCTTGGAAGATATGTTACGGGCATGCGCGATAGATTTCGGAGGTAATTGGGATACGCACTTGCCATTGGTAGAATTTTCCTATAACAACAGTTATCATACGAGCATTCAAGCTGCACCGTTTGAAGCTTTATATGGACGCAAGTGCCGATCGCCATTATGTTGGGCGGAAGTTGGGGAAAAGCAACTCACCGGGCCCGAAATTGTTCAAGAGACCACGGATAAGGTCTTTTTGATAAAAGAACGCCTCAAAGCGGCCCGGGACCGCCAGAAAAGCTATGCTGATATGAGGCGAAAGCCTTTAGAGTTTCAAGTTGGAGACAGGGTCCTATTGAAAGTGTCACCTTGGAAAGGTGTCGCGCGCTTTGGAAAGCGCGGGAAGCTGAACCCACGATATATTGGACCATTCAAAGTCTTGTCGAGGGTAGGCACAGTGGCGTACAAGCTCGAGTTGCCTCAAGAGCTTAGTGGAATACACGACACGTTTCATGTGTCGAACTTGAAAAAGTGCCTATCCGACGAAACTCTCATTATTCCTGCTGACGAGATCCAGATTGACGACAAGTTACATTTTGTGGAAGAACCAATCGAGGTAACTGATTGGAAGGTCCAAAAATTAAGGCGCAGCAAGATCAGATTGGTCAAAGTGCGCTGGAATGCCAAGCGTGGACCGGAGTTCACGTGGGAAAGGCTGGACCGGATGAAGCAAAAATACCCCGCCCTATTCGACAGGACACCTGTACCGGAGAACGCGAAGTGAATTCCGGGACGGAATTCTCTTAACGGGGGGAGAATGTAACAACCGGCAAAAATAAGGTAATTCCGTACAATTAATTAATATATGATTAACGTAATTAAATGCAATTATGTGTGATTTAATTATCAAGGCCTTAGGGAATAGCAATTTCCAAATAGTGCATAGGAATGCATACGTTTAATGGTAAAGCATGATTGGATCATGTGCGAATAAGCTATCCGGTACGGATGTTGGCAATTACCCGGTAATAATTAAATAAACGAAACGAATCCCGGACACCCAGGATATAAAATAAAGGGTATTTTCATAAGATATAATGAGTTTTGGAACTCCAAAACCATAAATGAAAACGTCTTGTACAAATCTCCCGGTAACGAATAAAGTGCGCGTATCGCACCCGATGCGCGTATAACTCATAATTTCACCCGGTAAAGGCCTAAATAACCAATCAACGCTTAAAATAGACTATATTTAAGGGTTATTAAAGGTATTTTTAATGTCCGGATAACGCGTGATTAAAACCCGAAAAATACCCGAACGACACCCGAACGACGGGGGATTAAACATAACAATCAATGGGTTAATATTTGAAGTGGTGGACCCCACCCAACCCCTCTAAGGGCCGGCCTAATGGCCATATAACATCCATGCCTTGTGTTAATAATAATAATAACCTAAGATCTAGTGTAAAGCATGCTTAACATGAGACAAAATGTGTAAGGAAAAGCATGAGTAAACATCTAGTACAAAAGCAACCTATTCTTGTCCCCCTTGGAGCAATTTTCGGCCAAGAGGCCAAGAAAAGCCAAGACAAGCTAGCTAAATCATAACCTAGGTGTGTGCATGCATGGAAGGTCTTGTATAAAAATCAAGTGCAAGCTTAGAAAAGATTATAATCAATTAGCCAAGATTTGCACTCCACCTCTCTTGTCCTCTCAAAAACCCACGGCCACACCCCTCTTCCCACACCCATCCAAGATCAACCTTAGTACAATACATATCTCTCATATCTTAGTAATGATCATAAAATCCAAGGAAGATTACATGTGATAAGGATATAAATAACACATGTTAGGAGATTGAAAAGCAAAGCAAAACACTCTTTCTTCTCCCCTCTCTTGGCCGTAGGTTTACACACACATCCACACATTGTTCTTTCAAGTTTTTACATCTCCAAAATACTTAAAATCATCCATCATCCAAACCCCTTTTGTGTGTTTCAAGAGCTTGGAGCTAAACCACTAGGAAGAACACACTAAACCCCTCTCAAATTCAAGGTTTTTGTCTTCCCTAGCCTTGTGCTAGTAGTAAGCTTCTTAATCTTGTTTTTGATTGTTATTTTTCATGTATGTGTTCCTAGTAGCAAGTTGTACATGAAGGGTTTAAAAATGGTTTTGAACATAATCTTTAATAAGTTTTCATGTATAAAATGGAAGATTAAAGATATGAAAATAAACCATGGATTTGTTGATGATGATGTATTAGTCTTGAAAATATATAAATTTTACATGTAAGACTAAGTAGGATGATGTTTTGGTTAAGATTTTGAAATGAACTTGAATATGTTAAAACTAACTTTAATTCATCTTATTATGATCATTTAAGTTATAATATGTGGTAAAACATGTTAGAAGTTCATAAATGAATAAGATGGAAAATTAAAGTTAACTCACTTGGATGAATGATATTTTGAAGAAATGGACAAATACATAAAACACACACATAATTAGTCTTCCATATGGGATATAAGACTAACATAAGTGTTTTGATACAAAAATAACTTACCAATAAAAAGTTGAATCTTCAAAGTTAACTATTTTGAGTGGAAAATGCTAACTTTGGAAGTTAGAGTGGAAAAATGCAACTTTTGTAAGTTAAGGGACTAAAGTTGTAACTTTGAAAGTTAAGGGACTAAAATGGACATTTTAGAAACTATTAGTCCAAAAATACAAGTATGGAAATTTTGGTGTCAAAAATGCAAGTAATAAAGTCTAAGGATGATTTTTGTAAATACTAGTAGAAATACTTGGGTATTTTGTATAAAAGTGTATTTTTGAAAGTTATAAAAATATAAAGGGTTTTAACATAAGGATTTTTATAAAATAGAGATTTTATAAAAATATTAAACAAACTTGGGAAACTTATACAAAAATGAATACTTTTATATAAATGGGAATATAAAAGTGTTGGAAACATTTTTGTAGTTAAGTTGACAAGTTGGGTTAAAAATACATAAGTATTTTAACCATCAAAGTAACATGTGAAAATAGGAAGAAATATGGAAAATATTTCTATAAAATACATGTTGGGAAAAACTTGGAAAAATTAACTAATCGAGTTAAGATATCGAACTAAAACGCGTTAACGAACCATAACCGGACAAAATATGAGAAAAATGCCATTGCGGCAAGATAAGAAAAATATATATTTTAAGAGGTAAAATATATATATATACTTTGGGTGAAAATAAATAAACACTTTCCTAAGTGTTGGAGGATTAATTCGTGGGAGAAACACATGACACAAACGAATAAGACGTTAAAACAAACGTATATACTTAACAAGAAAAATTACACATTTATATATATTTGTACGCTCGTCTCGGCAAAATTCTAGTATATCTACTTAATGGGAAAGTAGATATGCGGGAAGGAAAGCCGCGACGAGAAGACAAGGATATATATATGTGTATGTCGTATCAACGAAATCCTAGTATATTTATTTGAATGGGAAAATAAATATACGGTGTGGTGAGTTGAATCGGACGTTAAGAATATACGATCGAACGACAAAATCTTAGCATATTTGTTTAAATGGGAAAACAAATGTGTGGCAAAGTGAGTCGGGTCGAGGATTGAAATATATATTATGTCGAGCGATGCGATCTTAAGTATAATTATTTAAATGGGGAAATAATTATATGTTAAGTGAAGTCGAGTCGATGATAATAAGATACAAGTTATGGAAATATTAACAAGAGTAATATATAACTTGTAACACAAAGGGTAATGTAACGCCAACAAAACCTAGGATATACGCATAATTAAACGGGATTTGGGACAACTTGTGGTCGGGAGTTGGGTGTACAACTTGCCAAGGCACATGCACTATAGGAATAGTGACTTATACGTTTAGGACGTTTGTAGGTGCAAGACCACCCCTTGCTATTCACCTTATTGAGCCAGACACAGTTCAGGTGAGTTTCACGGCCCCATTTTAAACTATTTTTACGTTTTCCGGGGGAAAGATATGTTAGGGATAGTGTTTGACGGATTTAATACTTGAGGTGTGACCGCCACTCGGGGTTGAGTCCTCGCCTCTATAATCATTTGTTCAGGGAATTGAAACCGGAGGAATATTCGAATAGTACTATTGGTGCCTGACAAGGCCCACCCCTAATCGATAGCGTCGATTATGCATTAGGTTATGCCTGGGGTGCAAATATTCTGAACTTAAGTCGTGGGAAACCGAGTAACGACTTGGAGCGGGGCACAATTATTATATGTCTTGGTTTGATTATAGTCTCAAGTAGATTTATAGGAATTTGCAACTCCTATATATTGTCATAACATGGTATTCCCAAGTATTCAAGTTTTAGAAACCGAAAACCTGTGAACTCACCAATATATTTATATTGACGAAACTTTTTAAAACATATCTTTCAGGTAACTAGAAGATGAAAGATCAGGCAAGCAGGGTCGGGGAATCTCCAATGCGACGACGAACTTTTGTGGGGTTTCACTTTTATTTCCCAAGGCATTTGGGATATATATGAGAAACCTCTATGTTTATTTCAAAAACAATTAACTTTTGTGTAATGTTTGAAACTGATTCGACGTCATAATAAATGACCCATTTTCTTAAATTACTTGTGTTTAGCCATAACCTTGACTTTATGCTTTTGAACCGTCGCGCCACGTGTTTCCGCCTTTGTCGTGGTGTGACACGACCCCTCGCTATTTGTGTACAATCGTGATATAACTCTCATATATCTCCTTGCCTATGTCGATGACATCATTGTCACAGGAAACAATGAACGCTTCGTCAAAACATTCATCATGCATCTCAACAAGGAGTTCAAAATTAACAATCTCAATTTCCTAAGTTATTTTTTTGGCTTAGAAGTAACTCACATAAAAACCGCTTTTTCCTAAACCAATCCAAATATGCTTATGACATACTCTCTAAAGCCGGTCTACTTGATTCAAAACCCGTTGCCACCCCTCTCACACCCAAGGATATCTTCAATTCTATTGGCTTACCCTTTCACGACCCCACTCTTTACCGTCCCTTGTTGGTGCCCTCCAATACCTCACCATTACTTGCCCCGATCTATCATTTGCTGTCAATCAAGCAAGCCAATTAATACTTACAAAATCCCACCACCATCCATTTTCAACTTGTCAAACGCATATTACATATGTCAAGGGTACCATCTCCCATGGCTTAACATTTGATAGAAAACCTAACATTGTTTTATTAGTTTTTTCTAATGCAGATTGGGCTCGATCTATTGACACAAGGCGTTCCACATATTGCTATTGCATTTATTTTTGAGGTAATTTAGTATCTTGGAGTGAAAAGAAACAACCAATAGTATCAAGATCAAGTTGTGAATCGGAATACAGGGTAATGGCAAACACTGCTTCGGAAATTATTTGGGTCACTCATCTTCTTCGAGAACTTCATGCCTTACCACCGGGGCCTCCTACCTTATTTTGTGACGATAAAAGTGCTCTATTTTTAAGTCAAAATCCAATCGCTCACAAATGGGCTAAACACATTGATCTCGACTACCATTTCGTCCGAGAACTAGTCACTGCGGGTCGTCTTCACACCAAATTCATCTATACGGATCATCAAGTTTCCGAAATCTTCACAAAAAGTCTTCCAAAGCCACTCTTTGAAAAATTTAGAAAAATCCTTCGAGTCGAACCTCCTCCCACTCGCATTAACGGGGGGTATTAGGCAATAGCAAGAAACATGCCTCCATATCCTCTAGTCAACAATCACCAAGAAACATGCATTGAGGTTTAACAAGTTGTTAAGAATTATTTTGCAATAGCTTGTTTAACATAAATAAACTAAAAATAATAAGAATCTCAAAATCAACTCTTTATATGTTTCTCTTTCTTAACTACTTTCAAAACGAACTTTTGGCTGCATATCTTCACTTAAATCATCAAAATTATTCTCAAATCCCTCCTAAAACCAACCCAAAAACTCAATATACAATTCTCTTGCATCTTCATTGTAAATCCCAAAAATTATACCCGATATAAAGTGATTATAATCAAAGGCGGAATCAATGATTATAATGATTCAAGAAATATGAACGATTTATGAAAATGATAATCTTCAATAGCATACGGTATAACTTACCGTCTAATACTAGAGATAATTCTATTAGTGAAAAGGTAAACCGCTAGCTACAAATGAACCACAAAATGACCTTAAGTATGTGGAAGGTTTCTCAAATGGGCCAACATGGCCTTAGCCCTTCCACAGCCCAACCCACAAGATTAAAGCCCAAATACTAATAAACTGAGAACTAATAATTGAGAACTAGATAACTGTCCGAGAACTAACACTAAACATAAACCTATAACTGTATGGACCTAACAATCTCCCCCTAGGTTTATGCTTTATCTTCAACTCCAGCACCCCTTTTGTTCTTCTTTGATGGCTGTAACACAACATGAGGATTTGCAACAGCATGTCCAAACAATTTAGTTTCAAGTCTGCTTTTCTGTCCTGCCCATAACTTCATATTAATTATAACTGCCACTGCACTGGTGAATGCCTTTGCACATACATCATATTCTTCAGTAGCTCTTATCTGATTCTTTGCCAGTACTTGAATATCTTTCTCAGCAAATCTGATCAAATCCGTGGGATCACAAATAGGATACTCAACATCATCACATGTAATCACTGCATCACCATTAAACGAATCATATACCCAAAATTGAAAACCTGCAAGAGTATTATCTGTCAAATCTCTAGCCACTGGAATAGTCGTTTCTTTCTTTGTTGCTGGCCACATCACAGTCTTCATTCTGTCCCCAGTGCGATGATCAAACACCTTTCCATATGTCCTTACCCACGACTCTGCAGTATTCATATCCTGAAAATCACGTTTGGCATTCTCTTCTAACCATCTTCGGAGTGCAAAACCTGTCCTTGTCTGGGAAGTCAATTCTTCACGATAAGGAGCATTCATTAGTTCAGTGAGATCTACCTTAGTCCAAGACTCAAAGTCTGATCTTTTGCCATAATACTCGACTCTTCCATTGTTTCTCTTAACAAGCCATTTACCTTTCTCTTCACTGAACATCCAACTCTTTATCCCTGATCTATCACCATACAAGTCAAAACGATCCTTTCCTGTATCTACCATAAATCTGTCCGGTTGACGCTGATTCAGTGAGTCTGGTTTTGCTTTATTAGGAATCACAATTCTTCTTCTAGGAATCACCTTCTTCTTGCTTCGATTCGGTCTCAGTTCATCGGCAAAATACTTTCTCAAACCTTCTTCTCTTACCTTATCAGAATCTTCAAAATCACTACCAATTTCATCTTCTAGCGTAAACTCTTCGTTTCTCACAGAATCTGACTCTGCATCTTCAACAACTCGATTAACGACCGGAGCACTCTTTTCTTTGAATTCTGATCCAAATCTGTTCTCCAACTTCTGAGCCAAATCTGTGACAACTGCTACCACATTTCCCATATTTGCTTGAAGTTCTTTGATCAATTTGTCTTTTTCTTTAACAGATTCTTCAAGATCAATGATTCTGGTATCTTTAAGAATTTGTTCCTGTTCCAACACGATCATTCTTCTTTTCAAATCCACAACATCGACATCTTCAAATTCTTCTACGAAATCATTGAGCACAGCTGACTTTCCTCTTAACTCATCACCTGAAAGACTTCCACCAGCTCCACTCGAACTTTCCGGTTCTGTATGAACAAATGAAACAAATGGTTTTTCAGATAATACATTAACATTTGTTACCCGAGGCTCAATTTCCACAAATTCCTTTGCACTTGATTCGTTTTCAGCATCAACGTCAATTGTCTTCTCGGATTCAGTAGTACCATGTTCAGTTGACTTGGGTACATCAACTAACACCTCTTCAGTAGATTGGTTCAACATAGGTTCATTTATAAGCACACCTGGCCTTGGATCTCTTCTTCTTCGTCGTTTCAACGGTCTTTCTGGCTCAGGATCAGTCACTTCATCTTCAGTAGACACATTAACTGGTGTGAGAGGAGGATTCTCAACAACAGTCTTTGCCTTTAACTGCACACTCAGCACTTCAGACGACAACACAGAATTATCAATAACATGTGTTTCTGTTGTCGTTGTTTGTTGTTTCAACTCAGGTTGATCTTGCTCTTTCTCTTCATTCACTTTCTCAATCATACATGCTTTTGACAAGTCGTCATACAGTTCATCATCTGACAAGTCAATATTTTCAATAACGTCTTCCTTCCTAGAACCTGCAGGTGAGTCTATTATCTGCACATCGTGATCCTCAGCAATCATCACATTCATACTTTGTTCAGGTTCTGGTTCTGGCGAGGCAACTTCTGAAAATCTTCCAAACTTTTCAAGAGGAATGGTGTACCTGTATAACTCTGTAGCTCCTTTCCTCTCTTGACACATCAATCCAAACACATTCGGACCCATCATCTTTGCATCAAAACTATTAACAGTTCTTTCCAAATCATTATACTTGGCATCTAAGATCATTTGAATGAACCTCGGATACATCATGAATAAGTTCTTTTTCACACCTTTCAAATTTCCTAGCATCTCTTCGAACACATATTTGGAGTAATTGTAATTCCAGTTCATAACTAGAGCTGTAACACCTGACGCTTGCTTCTTATTCAAGGAGTCCCCACTACCTTTGTTCCCAGAAATACACATAATGTATACATGCACCAAAAATCTCCAGTATGGATGCATGAGCTTCTTTTGCACTGTTGGATAACCACCTTCATAACTCATTCTTCGCAAAACGCCTTTAACTTCTTCATCAGGATAGGAAACTGGATATTCTGGTTTGTCCCCAAATAACAGCACTTCTCTTATAATCTGCTCTGACATGATCACTTCCTTATTCTGGATTGTTGAAGCAATCACTTGAACGCCATCCTTCTTGATGAATCTTGCATTTCCCCAAAAATCTTCAATCCACGATTTACACACTGGTGGATTTTCTCTAACTGCATGTGCAATCCTACACAAGTTCAAACCAACGATCATGGAATAAAATAGCTTTTTGTGCTTCTCGGGAGGATCCAGCAAGTATCCAGCAACATTATGTTCATTCACAAAGCCTGTCTTTGGTTCTTTCTTTGCTTTTCCGGTTTCAATAGTTGTATCACAACCTTCTAAATTGGCCATCACTGCACAAAACAAAGAAAGTAAAGATTTGACTCAAGTTTTTAAAAAATTGCTTGATCGTAAGCTTGGTCAAACAACAAATTCAGATATTTTTCATTCAAAACACAAAATTTTTTAAGATAAAATAAAAGAACTCCAATTTTAAACATCCTAGAACTTAGATATTATCCAAGACTAATATATATATATATATATATATATATATATTTATTAAAAAAAACTCAAAGGATTTTCCAATTTAAAAATTGGGTTTTCTTCTTTGGAAACTATTCAACATCAGTGAGTTTCAAAATTAGTCAAAAACAATATCAAGTTTATCAAATCAAAATATGAGTTCTCGAAAAATATATATATAATTTTTTTTTGAATCTCGGCTTTGACTTGGTCAAACCGAGAACCTTTTCTCGAGATCAATTTCAGAAAGCCAAAACTTCATCTTCTTTGAAAGCCATTAACCACCACTATCACCGAGCACCATCTAAACCATAAAACCACCTCCACAGGTCGTTTTCTGCCACCCTTCAGACCATATCCTTGGACTTCATACCGAACCCATTCACAATATTTTCCGAAATCCTCTTTTTTTAATCTCGAATCATTAATACTTTTCCGAGAACCACGGTTCGTTTTCGAGGTCTGTCTACCATCATTATCCTCAACCACCAACATATTTACCATCTAAAAACACCAAAAAGTCCACCGGTTGAAACCTATATTATACCATCTTCCATTCACACATCTATTAAAACCTCAACCGCCGCCGCCATCAAAACAACCTGTCCATCTTTGGCCACAACCACTCGCTGCCACCATTCTGCCGCACCACCACTCACCTATCACCCTCTAAACAACACCACCAACCAATCGATATCTCTACATCCATTACCTGTCATAAAGCTCAACAAACACACCTGCAACTAGTCAAGTATTATAAACACATAATGAGATTTATTTACCTTTGATTATGTGGTAGAGAAGCTTTGAATAAAAAGAACCGATTGAATATTGTTATGAGGAAGCAGCAGATGATTGACAAAAATAATGGATTTAACTTTTCTTTATGGGTTTTAGTTCTCGATTTGGGAACTCTCCCTTTTAAAATAAAACCTAAAACCATTTGCTCTTTGATCTAGTTTTGGGCCCACATTATCAAAATAAAACTGATTATATTTTTTTCATTCAAGATGTTATTTGATAACCAAAAGCCCAATTTTAGTGTTGTGCAATTTTTTTTAATGTTTCTCTTAACATGGTTATGATTTTTTTTTATTTATTTAAATTTTTTTTAAATATATACAAAAAAAATCAAAACAATTTTCGTAGGAATTACTTACGAGATCAAATCACTGTGATTCAGGCCAACTACATTTATTAGCACTGACTTAATTTAGTTGGTCCGAGCGATTGCCAATATTTGATCCACTTAAACCCTTATGCCTCCGACCTTATTATATAACCACCCGTGATATTTAAATTATCATGTTTTAGTGTATTATTTATGAGCACTCAACAAATCACAATCAAGTCCTAGTGTTTTGTGTTGTACCAGCTATCAAGCAAGTAGTTTCCCTACCACATATTTCACAGTGTCTGCTCTAACATCTGAGATCCGAACTGGGATTTGATTGAGAAAAGAAAAGAATAGATCTTTTATCAGAGGTGGATATAATATACAAATCTAATGATTTCTTGACGATTTCAAAAGATATAGGTTTATAAGGTTTTGGACACTAGAGGGTCTCTTTTGGTGTGCACATTGACGTCTTTTTGGATACATATGATCTCTTTTGGTTTTTATTTCATTAAAAGCCTTTGGCCTTTTGCATGGACACATTTGGTCTCTTTTGATCTACAGCACGGTATGTATAGGTCTTTGCTTACACAAAACAGAGTAAATTCCGGAGTTATTCAGAACAGATCTCAGACCTAGAGCACAGTGTGTATCGGGACATCACACCAGCAGTCAAATAGCTAAGCACTAACTCTAAGTGATGCTCCTTACTGAGGTCATACGTTATCTTCAAGTGCATCACAGGTAAAGTCATTTTTACAGTCACGAGAATTGGGCCTATTGACATATCACTTTCAGAGCCTAACCGTTTCAGTTCTGGCCTTACATGAGTCAGCCTTACTCACTAGTGAAAATTCTTATCACTTCCCGTATGATGCAGCAATTCACAAAATAATAAACAAAAACATAAAAAATAAAATAATTCTCCCCCTAAATTTGTGCATTGGGAGAATCAATGAGCAAATTTATGTACAAACAGAAAAGAGTTTTTCTTTTTTTTTCTTTTTTTTAAGTAACCATTTTAGTCATCGAAACGAATTACTCTCAGAAGAGCCACAAGATCATTGAATCGGGCTCGGCCCACTGGCTTGGTGAACAAATCCGCCACATTGTTATCTGTGTGGATTTGCTCCATGGTGATTAGTTGTTGATTGTAGGAATCCCTGATAAAATGAATTTTAATAGGGATATGTTTAGTTTTTGAAAAATAGACAGGATTCTTGACTATTTGAATTGCAGCATCATTGTCACAGTAAATAGGAGTTTCAAGAAATTCCAAACCGTAATCCAGCAATTGATGTTGCATCCAGATGACCTGAGAGCAGCATGCAGAAGCAGCAACATATTCCGCCTCAGCAGTGGACATAGAAACCGTCTGTTGCTTTTTGCATTGCCAAAAGATAAGCCTGTCCCCAAGATACTGACATCCAGCAGTGGTGGATTTCCTGTCAATATCATAACCTCCAAAATTGCTGTCAGAAAACGCATATAATTCAAAAGGAGAATCTCTAGGATACCAAAGGCCAAGCCTAGGTTTCCCTTTAAGATACCTAAAGATTCTTTTAACAGCAATAAGATGAGAAAGTTTAGGATTAGCCTTATATCGAGTGCATTGACAGACAGCAAACATGATGTCAGGTCTACTGGCTGTCAAGTACATCAGAGATCCGATCATGGAGCGATAAAAGGTCTGGTCAATAGCTTCCCCTTCGGAATCAGAAGATAATACCGGGCGTTCAGCCATAGGCGTATCAGCACTTCGATATTCTGTAAACTGAAACTTAGTTAACACATCATCCACGTATTTCCCTTGATGAATGAGAATTCCCGTGGAGTCCTGTTTAACTTGCAACCCTAAAAAGAACGTCATTTCCCCTAAAGAACTCATTTCAAACTTCTTTCGCATCACTTCTTCAAATTCCTTACACAACGCCTCACTTGTGGATCCGAAAATAATATCGTCCACATAAATTTGAACCAGAATCTGATGCTCCCCCACTCTCTTCAGAAATAGTGTCTGATCAATGACACCACGAACGTAATCATGAGCCAGAAGATGTTCAGTCAAAGTGGCATACCAAGCTCGAGGTGCCTGATGTAGTCCATACAAAGCCTTGTCTAGCTTATAAACATGATCTGGGTTCTTGGAATCCACAAACCCAGGAGGCCGACTGACATAGATCTCCTGTTTGATCTCCCCATATAGAAAAGCAATCTTCACGTCCATTTGATAGATGGTGAAACCCTTGAAGGAAGCGTATGCCAAGAAAAGTCTAATTGCTTCTAGTCTCGCAACTGGAGCATACACCTCATCATAATCTAGCCCCTCTATCTGTCTAAATCCCTGTACTACCAACCGAGCTTTGTTTCGAACAATAACCCCACTATCATCCTTTTTGTTTCTAAATACCCATCTTGTACCTAGTGCTTTCTGTCCTGGAGGAAGTTCTACCAGCTCCCAGAATTTTAATTTTGTGAACTGGTTTAACTCCTCTTGCATTGCATCCACCCAACTTGATTCTCTTAAAGCCATCGTAATGTGCTTTGGCTCAATTTGAGAAATGAAGCATGAATACAAGCATCTGTTAATATCACCTGTTCGACTTCTTGTCATAATTCCTGAATTGATTGGTCCAATTACTTGGTCAACAGGATGGTTTCTTTGAACATGTGTTGGTACAGGAGTATCGGGAATGATCTCGGCAGGGGATAAATTTGTCAGATTTTCCTGGTTTTCATATGCAATACTCTCGTGATCTACAGCTTCATGCACAATCTCTTTCCCTGTGCCATCGGGAACGGTAGTTGGAGTGACAATACTTTCTTCAGGAATCGGATCTTGAAGAGATGATCCAAGCAGATCTGGAGTAGATACGCCTGCATCTGATGGTTGAGTATGATTGTCAGCAGTGGAATTTGACGACACATGTGTGGTATCATCTGAAGCTGTGACTGGGGTGATCGGATTCGAATCCTGAGATGGTAGTATTTCTTCATCAACATTCACTGGAGATACTGCCACCTGTGTAGAGATTGAAGATGAACTAGATACTAGGGGATTTTGTGACAATTGATCTGCACAATCAGAAAACAGATTAAAAGATTTGAACAAAGTAGCATAATCATAAACCCAGTTAGGTCCTTGGCCTGCATCAGTTGGATTCTCTTCGAGCCACTCCACATCATATGATTCGATGACTTCTTTGGTACTCTTTCTATAAACTCTGTAAGCTGTCTTCTTGGCATACCCAACAAAATAGCATTCATCTCCCTTTGCATCAAACTTGGAAGTAGATTCTTGATGCAACAGAGTGCAAGGACAACCAAAGGTTCTGAAATGTTTTACTGTAGGCCGTTCTCCATATAGAATCTCGTATGGAGTTTTCATCTGAGCTTTGTTGAGCAACACCCGATTTTGGACGTAGCATGCGGTATTCACGGCTTCAGCCCAGAAAAATGTTGGTAGCTGGGAATCAACTAACATTGTACGTGCAGCCTCAATCAGTGTGCGATTTCTTCTTTCAGCAACTCCATTTTGTTGTGGAGTTCGAGAGGCACTATACTGTCTATCAATCCCCTTTTCATCACAGAAAAAATCCATGACTGAATTCTTAAATTCAGTTCCATTGTCACTACGAATCCCTTTCACTTTCTTGTGCGTTTGATTTTCAATGAGAACAATAAACCTTTTAATCAATTCTGCATTCTCACTTTTGTTAGATAAGAAAAATACCCAAGTGAAGCGTGAGAAGTCATCAGTAATAACCAAGCAATATGATTTTCTAGAAATACTAAGAACATTCACAGGACCAAAGAGATACATGTGTAGCAGTTGCAAAATTGTGTCAATGGAGTTTACTGTTTTTGAGAAATGAGGTTTTCTATGTTGTTTTCCTCGTGCACAAGAAATACATTTTTCAATGGTGATGAAATCTTTCACCGGTAAATCACGGACTAAACCACCCTTAGCAATACGATTTAAATTTTTCATGTTACAGTGACCAAGACGACGATGCCACAACATAGCATCATGTTCAGTGGTTTTAGAGAAAAGACATGGTAACTCTTCAGATGGTTTCTTATTCATATCAATGACATAAGCATTACCCCTTCGTTCAGATTTTAACAGAATCCAGTCTTCAGGTATAACAATACCTGGCTTTAGAACAAAACAACCTTTATTTGTAAAGTGAGTTGAAAAACCTGGCAAAATTGTGTCAATGGAGTTTACTGTTTTTGAGAAATGAGGTTTTCTATGTTGTTTTCCTCGTGCACAAGAAATACATTTTTCAATGGTGATGAAATCTTTCACCGGTAAATCACGGACTAAACCACCCTTAGCAATACGATTTAAATTTTTCATGTTACAGTGACCAAGACGACGATGCCACAACATAGCATCATGTTCAGTGGTTTTAGAGAAAAGACATGGTAACTCTTCAGATGGTTTCTTATTCATATCAATGACATAAGCATTACCCCTTCGTTCAGATTTTAACAGAATCCAGTCTTCAGGTATAACAATACCTGGCTTTAGAACAAAACAACCTTTATTTGTAAAGTGAGTTGAAAAACCATTGTCACAAATTTGAGATACGCTGAGTAAGCTATGTTGTAGTTCAGGAACATAGTTAACATCTTTAAAACTTAAAGAACCATTTTTAACAGAACCTTTCTGGGTAATCTTACCCGACTCTCCTCCTGCAAAGGAGACATATCCACCATCGAAATTCTCTATGTTGGTCAATTGGGATAAATCTCCTGTCATGTGTCTGGAACAACCACTATCAACATACCAAAGTCTGATGATATTCCTCCATAGCCGTTCCTATACATGTTGTAGGATCAGTTAGATTTAGGAACCCAGGCCTTAGAAGAACTGGGTTTCTTATTGTTAGCAAAAGTGAATACAGTTTCAACATTAATGGTTGAGCATGATGAAGAGTGTGACTTGGATTCAGTCTTTTGCTTTGGTTTCCAATTTAAACATTTTCCTTTTGTGGACTGAGAATTATGTCTAATTTGTGATTTTGATTGAAACTTGTGTTGATTTATTTGAAATACATTGCGAAGTTTCTTATCTCGAATCCAGTCTCCATCAGAGGGCTTTGCCTTGGATTTTACATTTTGAGTATTATTAAAAATTTTAGAGCCTGTATTATAGTTAGTGAAACTCCTAGGCATAGCTCTCTGATGTTTCCGATGATTTTGTCCCTTGTTTGTGTGGACACAGTTTCTTGCTATATGACCAGGTATCCCACAAGTGTAATATGTTTGTCTTTTGAAGTAGTGGGTATCCTGGAATCTGTCAACACAAGCTGATCTGTGTGAGCTTGACATCCCTTGTGCTACTGGTTGGTAGGTTTTCTTCCCTGTTATAACACTTCCCTGTTTACAACAATTAGCACATTTGGCATATTTTGAAGTTTCAGATTTTGAATTTTTGTTTGAGTTAGCTAAAACCTCTTGATATGCATGTTTTGGTGGCATGTATTTGTCACCTGTAGTTTTTGCCGCTAAAGTCTTTTTCTCATAAGGACAAGCATTAGGAGATAAAGCAGTTTTCTTAACAGGAAATAAAGAAGTTTTCATGCAATCAGAAACACAAGGTTCAATGCTCTTAACAACAGAGCTCACACAAAAGTTTGACTTAGCAAAAACATTTAAATTGTCTTTTAAAGAAGTATTAGTCAAATCATCAGAAAAACGATCTTCATCAGCTTCAGTCCAATCTTCAATTAAAATTTCTTCTGCACAGGAAGAAGAAGCATTAGAATTATTCACACAATTAAAATCAGCATTAACTTCTGTTACTAAGCCTGTTCCAACTGTTGATGATTCAACTGTGTTCTCTGAGTCAGATTCATCTGAAGTTTCTAACCGACCAGATGAGTTGGAACAGCTGCTTGAGTTAATAGATCTTGCAATACATTTAAACAACATCGATTCAATTGATCCTAATGAACAATTAGATTTAATTGAAGATGTATTCTCACTCACATTTTCGGTGCTGCGAATTTTAGATTTTTCATGACTTCTCATTTCATTGCTTGCAGATTTAACAAACTTAGTGGTGGGAACATTCCTAAGTGATACATCATACTTAGGTTGTTTCATGTGTCCTTCTGGTGCAGAAATTTTTATTGGCACCGACTTAACTGGTTCTACCTCAATTCTTTTTCCATACACCATATTTCCCTCATTTTCTATTTCCTCATCTGTGAGAGGAAGTCCTGTATAATTGTGGTTGTAAGGAGGTGCAATTTCCACAAAACCTATACCAGCTCCGTTGATCTCTCTGTACTTAAGTTTTGAACTTATCATTTTCTCAACGCGCTCACTAGAACAGTCAAATTTTCTAAAGTGAAAATCAACATTTTCGAATTTTGATTTTAACGACTCTAGTTCAGCACTAAGTTCATCTATAACTTTCTTCTGGTGTAGAACAAGACAAGACTTATTGCTTAGGTCATTATCATATTGAATTGCATCCTTTTCTAAGGCTTCTAACCTAAGTTTATAAGCCGCGGTTCGACTATTCAAACATGATATCTTTCCTTTAAGCTCATCATTTTCTCTAACCAACTGAGAATTATAATCTATGTAATACCTAGCCTTTTCTGCACAAGCATTTGAATATAAATTAGAAAATACCTCAGGTGAAGCTGGAATTGGATTTTGATTGATGTACGCCATGAATGCGTGAAGATCATCAGTTGTTACATTGCATGCTTCCATTGCTTCCTTAGTTGTCATCTTTGAGTCTTCTCCAGATTGAGCCAACATAGCAACATTATTCACCACTTCAGATATGTTTAAAGCACTTATCTGATCACTCCAATCAAAATCTCCTCCCTGCTGAGCTACCAACGCTTTGCTTGAGTTAGCACTGGCAGCTGATGAACTTTGTCCCCCAGCAACAACCACACTTCCTTCACTGCTTTCATTTTCCACTTTAGGCTCCTTGCATTCTCGAGCAAAGTGTCCAGGCTTGTGACAATTGTAGCATCTCATCTGTGCTTTATTGAATCCTACACTTTTGTCCTCCATGTTGTTCCACCTGTTTCTTCCAGTCCTTTTAATGAAGTTTTTAGCTCTGAACACTGCCATTGCCATTGCCATTTGCTAAGTAATATCCAACTCTTCTATGTCTTCAGGATGAATTTGCTCGAATTCAGATGTCATAACACTAGGTGGCACCAATGTTCCATGCTGAAATGCTTTATAACAGTTCATGAATCCAGCAATCAAAGCTATATTCTCCTGAGTTTCTTTTGAAATTTGAGCAGCTTGTACAACACCCTTTTGATCTTGAGGTTTGGGAGCAATAGAACTTGAAGCAGTTTGAGTGTTTGAACCAGTTGAACCTGCATTCTGATAAGCTGATGATGGAGGATAAGCCGAAACCTGAGATCCTGCTTGAGATATTAAAGCAGTGTTGGAGCTACTTGATCCAGCCACACTGTAGCTACTTGAGTGATTTAAAGCTCTCTGTTGATCATCCATTTCACATGACCTAATGGTTGCAATTAACTCTTGTAGTGGCATTCTGCTCAAGTCTTTGGTTCTTTTGATTAAGGCAACATTCATGTCCCAGTTTCTTGGGAGAGCATTCAGTAGTTTCTTGTTAACCTCAGAATTTCCCAGAAAAATATCATTTGCCCTCATCTAAGTGTTTAATGCTATGAATCTAGCAATCTGATTCTCAAGTGTTTCATTCAAAACATAGTTGAACAAGTTGAATTTCTGACGCAGCATGTCCTTTCTGCTTTCCTTGATGTCATCATTCCCTTCATAGGCTTGAATCAATGCTTCCCACAGTTCTTTGGCATTAGTGTAATCACGATACCCAATGGCAATCTCAGGAGACAACCCTTGAGTCAGAATAGAAAGTGCTCGTGTGTCCACATCAGCTTTTGCATAGTCTTCTTCATTCCATGCTGATTCTGGCTTGACTTCAGTAGTTCCCTTTGCTTCATCAGTCACATAAGTGATCTGAGCTGGTCCTCTCAAAATAGCTCTCCACAGTTTTGGCTCCTTCCCCTTAACGTGTTGAATGAACCTGAATTTCCATTCTGAGAATGAATCCCCTTCCATGAGTCTGGGAACCCGAGTGCTAGTTCCAATCACGTTGTCCAATTCCATTTGTTTAGCATTGGCAGCTAGTTGACTTTGTTGATCCATGTCGCGAACTCCTGTAAACCTGTTCACACCAAAACAAACCAACAAGTGATACTGTGTTTTGAAACCGAATTAAAAAATTTCGAACACAATTTTGGTTTTCTGAGAACAATAAATGATCTGAAAACGCAATAGAGAACACACTTTAATCCAAATTTTCGAGAACAAGTATCTTAAAAAACTTTCAAGAACATGATTATGAATTCAAAAATTAACATTGGCTCCGAGAACGAACAATTGAGAACAAAAACTTTGGAAACTCCAAACTCGAAAACTAAACTGAATTGGTGAGAACAGAAAACCGAAAACACACCAATTCGAGAACATATGATTTCAACCAAAAGCTAAAGAATTCGAGATCGACCAATCCGAGAACTTGTACCAAAATTTTGAAACCTATGAATTTGAGAACACGCCAGAACTTAAGAACCAATCCACAATCCGAGAACAACTAATGTGCGAGAACATCAAATCTGAGAACAACAGTATTAGAACAGAACCGAGAACTAGAATCCAGAGATAAATATCGAAAACACAATCCGATGACAAAATTTAATATTCCGAGAACAAATTAGGAGAACACAACATGTTTTTTTTTCTTTTTTCGAGAACTAGGATTGATATCCGAGAACCCTAACTAACATCGAGAACAAGACAAGTTCGAGAACACACTCCACCAAAACCTGCAAAATCGAGAACAAGATAGACGAGAACTAAGAAAACGGGAATTAGCAAAATTGAAAAGTAATAATTTAAAAATCACAGTATTCAAAAAATAGTAACCAATGAATTTTTAGAAACCCAATAATTGAAAATTAAAGCAAGATTTAAAAAAAAAAAAAAACTGTGATCCGAAAATCTTGTATCAAAAAAAAACTTTTCAAAAATAAAACAATTTTATCTCAAATCCTTTCCAACTAATACCTTCGAAAATTATGCAAACACTTTATTGAATCACAACACAAGATCAAGCATAAAAATTTTTTTTAAAAAAAACACCGATTCTGACGAAGAAAACTTTTCGAAATGATACTTGCATTTAACAAAACTATTATGTTAATCTTCAACAAGACCCAGAACACTAATAAAATAGAAACTTTGCTTCCAAATGATAATAAAAAACAAATAATTTCAAACACCACCGTTTTGGATCAAAAGCTAATAACAAATCAAAAACATATAATTTTTAAATGCAAAAGTTGATTCAACGAACCGATTAAAAATTTTCAATTAAAATATTCTCTTGAAGAACAATAATAATCCCAATGAACATTTAATTCCGAATATGGACAAAACCATAAAAATATTTCATAGGCAAATTTTTTTTTAACCCCAACATAAGAGCAGACCACAAACGAAAAAATATTTAATCAAAACACCTTCTTGAATTCCTTGATATTAAAACCGAGCCTTGAACAAGCTTCAATGGCTCTGATATCAATTGTAAATCCCAAAAATTATACCCGATATCAAGTGATTATAATCAAAGGCGGAATCAATGATTATAATGATTCAAGAAATATGAACGATTTATGAAAATGATAATCTTCAATAGCATACGGTATAACTTACCATCTAATACTAGAGATAATTCTATTAGTGAAAAAGTAAACCGCTAGCTACAAATGAACCATAAAATGACCTTAAGTATGTGGAAGGTTTCTCAAATGGGCCAACATGGCCTTAGCCCTTCCATAGCCCAACCCACAAGATTAAAGCCCAAATACTAATAAACTGAGAACTAATAACTGAGAACTAGATAACTGTCCGAGAACTAACACTAAACATAAACCTATAACTGTATGGACCTAACATTCATCCTATTTCAAATCAAATTTTTTATAATCCTTTATTCATTTACAAGTAAATCTACAAAAAACTAAAGAAATTTTATGCCATTGTAGGTCCTTTTGTGCAAAACTTATGAATAAACTTTATGTTAAAATACATAGGTTGCAAGCAACTGGAATTGTTGTGGCAAATTTACACATATATATTATATATATTACGTGAAACAATTAATACAAATATTAACAAAAACCAAAAACAAAAAAAAGGTATGTAAATCCTCTCATCACTCTCACTCTCTATATATATAATGATCAAATTAAGAAAACAAGTAACTCAAAAGTAGATCTCTCACTTTGCTACTTCCTGTTCCCAGTTTTCCTTTTAACTTCTGCAGAAGCTACCTGCCTCACACCTCGTTGCGGAGCCACATTCGTCATTTTCCTTGAAGGCGAAGGTGCGAGACTTGGACTCATTGTTCTGCTGCTTTAAATAGACAAACACTTAGTCACATTTTTTTTTTTATATAAGTTAACTTTTGACCATGTTAAATTATTTTACGTGGCATGCAATTTTTAATAGCAAAAATTAATATGATATGATACGATACGAAGAGTTACTACCTTAGTTCTGGGCTCCTTATTGACTTTGCATTTAAGTTATTGACTTTTGACATGCCACCATTGGTCAAACTTGAAAGTTTTGAGTGATTAAACTGCCAAAGTAGATCATGCTCAGATGAGTCACTAGTGGCAGCATCAAGTTCATCAAGATCATCTGTAGTGGCAACATCAAACCCGTTTCCGCCTGGAAATATGTTATAAGATTGTTCCGGCATATATTTTTGGTAAAACGAATCAGACATTCGGGTAGTTTCTGGTTCCCAACATCCAACAGTCCCACGTCCTCCGTCTTGTTTGTTTACCATTACCTTGTCTACCCAGTCACCCGACGTGATCTCTCTGTCATCCTCACCGTACATCTCACCAGGGCTGTTTACTGGCGGCCAAGGTGGCGAGTTTCCTAACAACTCGTCTAGATCAATGCTTTGTGTCTTCTGCCTTGGCCTGTATTTTTTTCGTGCCTAATACATAAATAAAATGTCACTTTTAGATTATTGAAACAATGGATAATGCATGCATACTCGTTTTAATTAATAATTCATGATACCTCAATGTTGCCTATTTCTCCTGTTGGTTTCTTTCGAACCTGAACGCTTTCATGTTCTCCTTCTTTCCGTGCTAACGCTGCCTTCAGATTGGCAATCTGAGAAAGCAAATACGATTTTTAATATTAATCAACTTTTAAACATAATAGTTTTCAATAACCGTGGCAGATATAGGGCATTTTCTACCTGTTCTTTGAGGTCTTTGACATCTGAACTGTCTTTATTTACTCGCGCAACACCAAGTTCAACAGTGGCAACCCGTTCGGCAAACTTAAGTGTACTAAGTGTTTCTCCAACAGCATCCAACTCTGGGCTTATGTGAACAAACATAAGCGTCTTTGCCTGCCCACCTAACGTAGCATAACATCAACAAACATTAAATTTTTAACTCATAAAAAAAGATCGAATATGCGTGTGTACAATCGCATTTGTTTACCAAGTGAATCTTGGAGTAATTGTGTGAGTTTGCTATTTCTATAAGGTACGTGTGCATTCTTTTGGGCAAGCGAAGATATGACATCTCCTAAGGCCGATAAAGATTTGTTAATATGTTGTGCCTCTTTTAATCTATCTCCGGTTACTTCAGATTTATCCACACGTTCGCTCCCTGCAAGATCGACTAAATGCATACAACCACGAAGAACACCTCCTGACGTCAGATCCCTCCCTTGCACATGTACAGTCAAGCAACTGCATTTATATAAAAATGTAACCAACTTATTTTCAGGCTAGAAAAACCTTAAAGTTTAAAAAGTACCGATTTAAGGTAACCTGTGAGAGCGACTACTACGGTCATTGAGAGCAGTTGCACCCACGGCCCGATTTCTTTGGCCTAAACTCATCAGATCAATAACATCAAATGTGGATGAAACACGGACCAAGCTAGCATCTGGAACGTTAAATCCGTTCTGTGAATTGTTACGAATCTCTAACGTAATAACATCAAGGAACACTAAATTACATTATATTAGGAAGAAAATACTTGAGAGTAAAGTAAAATCTATTGCTTCATTTCTAATAATAAGAAAAAGGATATCTTTTAGTTAAACCGTCGGTAGCAAGGAGATCCCGCACTTGCTCATTGTATATTTCAATCATCTGAACAGAAACATCATATTGAAAGGTTCCCTTTCTCTGCTCTGCTAGAAGAAACAAATCGCCTAGCGCCCTGTAGTTAACTCCTTTACTATTCTCGGTAAGATCTTTCGGTCCACTCTGGATTAGAAAAAACAAAGAAATATTATCTTAACAATTGGTTAATGTACATTATAGTTTATATAAAAAAAAATGTAAACATAAGGTACCATTGTATGTGTTTTTCCAGATCCAGTCTGACCATATGCAAATATACAAACATTGTAACCATCAAGAACAGAGCGAATTAGGGGTCGAGTATCTTCAAAAACTTCCTCTAACATTCACATGAGCATACATAAGATATAAATAATCACCAAGTAATACTTTAAATTGTAAATATGCGAAGAAACACCAACCTTGGGTTGCTGAAGGCCCGAAAACTTTGTTGAAACTAAATGATCGACGTCCTTTTCCATACTTCGGTGGGGTGTTAATGGTTATTGTTCCTTCCTCAATGCAGTCCACAGTATTTGTAACATTTGACTGTCTTCCCAAGAATGGTCTCACCCGACAATAAACTCTAATATTTCCTGTTATGAAAATATATCAACCGCTGTGAGATAATTCAGTTTTAGAGACAGACTCATTGAATCATAAAACAAAGTGATGACATTTTTTTATAAACTTCTAGACACCTTTAAGATCTTGTACTTGATTATATAGCTTTCGGTTTTCCTCAAGAACTCTATGGTATCCTGATGCTGCATGCGCTAGACCAAAAATGTGTTGACCTGCAAACAGAAAAAGAAAGGAAGAATAATGGTTTTAGAAATCACTAATTAAGTTAGAGTTTAATAAAAATAATAATCTCAAACTTACCGAGATTGTGAATTTCTTCAAAGAATTTCTTTTGCATAAACTGCATTCCGGCTTTTGTAGTTGACAATGTTTGCTTCAATGCCTGAAAAGGCGGTGTTATAACATAGCTACATAAAGAGCATAAATTCTTAAAAAAAAATGAAACAGTATGCGCAATGAGCATACCTGGATGTCTTCTTGTTGTGCATCAAAAACCATTTGATGTCTTATGTGCTTTCTTTTAATTTCTTCATCATGAATGGAGTTCTTATTAGGGATTTTATCTTTCGTTACAATTGCAGAGTTTCTGTCTTCAACCTTTAATGATATACAAATTTGTGAAAAGATGTATCGTATTAGCGTTTGCATATGCAATGGCGTTACAGTTGTTCACTTGATGGGAAAAAAACAAAGAAATGAATAAACATGTTACCTTAACATCACAAGATGTATGTTTCAAAAACGTTCTGGTTCCGTTTGAAGTAGGAGAATCCTTGGGAACAGGTTTTTGCTGTTGAGCGAAAAATAATCAAAATGACAAGTAAATATGGTGCCCGAAACAGTTTGGATGTTTATATATGATGAAATAGATTTTACCAATTCAACTTGACTTGCGATACGATGCTCAAACTCTTCCATGACCTTACTTAGCAATGACTCTAGAAGCTGCGCACACATAAATGACGTCAAATGGTGATTTATTACACTAAGACGAAAAACAAACGACAATATTATTGAGAAGAAGTTAATGTGGTGCACAAATTCACTGAGAAGTAAGAACCATTGGTTGCACTTACAACGGGAACTTCATCAGGTTTTTTATCCATTAAAACTGCACGAACGAGTGTACTTAAGGATGAATTATGCTGCATAGAACAACAATGCAAGCATCAAGATAAAGGCGAAAAAGAAAAAAAAGTAAGCATTAGTAAGCAAATTATATGACTGTAACAAAATGTAATGTACTATTCACTTTTTACCGAATCATTGCAACAAAGTTACCATATCTTACCATTTTTAACAATGTGCTGTTTTGTAGCCATTTAATGCAACAAATTACTAGTTTTTTTTTTTACCATTTAATGATCATACTTACCCATTTTCGCCATTTAATGCAACAAATCGCATACGTGGGTAAGAATTGTTTAAAAAAACAGTAAAAAGTGAATAATATGATTGAGCTTTCTAAGTTTAGGTAGATAATAGTAGAAAGTTAGATTACCTACCATTTTGTTACTCTCAGTTTCTTGAGATTGAGCATTCATTTTTGACAAAGAATTCGAGAACGGGTCTGAGTTTTTGCGAACAATGCTTTTAGTAGGCGTGCTCGTTTTAACGGTTCCCCCAAATCTCCAAGTCCCATGACCACCTGTTTGTTTCCACTCACTGTAGGATTTTAATGCCAACACACAGTTCACAATTCTTGAAGTTTTTCCTCCCTGAAATATTGAAATAGCATCATCTTCGGTGATCGAGTCGACAATAATCATACATTTAGCACAACCAAAAACTCACTTGTTCTAAATCTGACGCTTCGAAGGTAGGCAGCCCCATTTGTTCAACAGCCACTAAAAAGTTCCTCGCGTTCTCAAAATACTGATATGCGGATAAAGCAGCTCCCTCCGGTGAAGCAGCAGAATCACATGAACTTTCAACAACCTAATCAAACCAAAACCTCAGTAAACATAAAATTCTCTAAGTTTAACTAATAATAAACCAATGAGATTGTTATGAACGAAGATTAATTATTAACCTTAGACACGGCTCCAGGATGAACTTTATTAATCACATTACATAAAATTAATCCGCTCCTTAAACCAAGCCTAAATTCCTCCTCAGAAGGCTCTGCAGGCAAATCCTTTGCTCCAACAACTCCTACCATTTTTCTCAACCATGCTGCACCTTCATATCTCCGAATTGCTACACACATTTTAATATAGTTTAGAGATATCCAATATAATTCACCAGAAATTACACAATTATATGTCAAACAGTTATAAATATAAACATATTACAAATTTATATATTAAATTCACAGAACAATCAACAAACACTCGGCATTTATATGTCAAAACAATTACACATAAACATAACATAACATATCAGAAATTTATATATCAAATGCACATAATACTCAACAAAAACTAACAATATACATGTCAAAGTCACATTATAGGCGACAAAACAAACGAAACGCTTATGAAGCATACCGGCTTCCTGTGCTCTTCTGGAGTCCAAATCAAGGCCTTGTGAACGGTTAAGGACGTCTTCAACCACCGAAGCCATTGAGAATGATAATGTACTATCGTCTGCCATGATCAAGCATAAATTATGATGTTGATGATAAAAATTTGAACGTTAAACTCAGTGAAGAAAAAGTGAACAATATGGTGGGGTGAGGAGGTTGCTTGCTGCTTAATGCAGAGCTATAACATTTGCCAACTTTGTTATGCTTTTGTTTGCTTCTTGTTTTATAGTACTGTTCATGTAGTAGTTAAATATTATTCACTTGCTTAATACTTGGTTAACATAACCGTTTTTTTTTTAATTTTCTTTTCTATATATAATTATATTCTTTGTTTTAATTAATGTTTATGATGTATATAATATCCAAGTTAATTATTAATTCTTTTTGTAAAAAAGTGTAAAGTACATGATAAAAAATAATAATAATTTGCGTGGTTGAATCTACGTCCACAAACATAAAAGTATCAAACTTAGTTTAGAAAAAGCTATTTTATATAAATTATACATTTTAGTTTCATAGTGTAATAACTAAGAGGTGAGTCTACATACTTAAGATAAATCAATAACTAGGATGGGAATATTAACTTTATATATTTCATTGTTTTTTTAGGTTATGCATTTATAGGATAACATTTTGAGCATTTTATTCTATTAATTTTGAGTATAGTTTGCTATATATTAAAAAAGCGTTTATTTTTCAAAACAATTGATATATTTGTGTATAACTTTGCGCGAAAAGCCATTTTTCACAAAACCACCAAAGTTACACACACATATAGTTACACAAAGTTATACGCAAAACATATCATTTAAAAAATAGACGTTAAAACTCATTTAAACGAGCAAACAAAAAACTCAATATCTAAAAGTTTTTGGTTTCCCTAGCACAAAATACATTTCAAAAATCCTGATTTCAGGAATATATATATGTAACTACGCAATTAAATATATGTAACTATATGCTTGTGTTGACTTGACAGGGGTGTCCCCCTTGGTAGGTTTGCGAGACAGCGGCTTTGTATCGGGGCAGGCAGTTTTGAAGGCAGAAGCTAAGAAGGTCGCTAAGCACGAAGCAGCCTGTTTAGAGAATCAACATGTGTTCCTACCGTTTGCTTTTGACACATTTGGATCCCTGGCCCCTGTGGCAGTACGGTTTCTGAAACGAGTGCAGAAGGTGGCCCACGGTGACTCGCAGAGCCCTAAGAACCAAGGGTTTGTGTTTAGCAGGATAGGCTTTGCGATTCAAAAGGGGATAGCGGCGCAGCTTGTTGCCCGCTTACCCACCATCTAAATGTAACTTGTTTTTGAATTTATATAAAACAGGTATGAAAATGGCATTAAAAAAAAAAAAAAAATAGGAATTACATAACAGTTGAGAAATTGTATTTTAGTTTTGGATTACATGGTATATTTCTTTTTGATGAAACCGAAAGTGAAAGTGGAAGTGCAAGAAGCATCAATTACCTATATGTTTTTATCTTTCCAGGTTGGGTGCCCTTGGAATCCTAGGACCACCTTCTATACTACTCATAAATTATCATAACATGCTGTTGTTCATGACTTTTATTAAAGTGAAACAAATTTAAACTTTATCTTTTAAATAAGATATGTAACCAACAATTTAAACTAAATTATAAGAAAATAAAATTTAATATCTTGTCACACTATTAATTAATTAAATTCCCATCATTGATCTGAGATATCTAGATACGCAACATGAGCAAGTAGACTTGGTTTCGATTTTGTATATTGTTTTCTACACATAACATTTAGATTTTGGTTAGAGTTAATTGTCAATTTAGTTCTTGAGGTTTGTTAAAAATTGCTACTTTTATCCAAATCTTTTTTTTTGTCAATTTAGTCCCTGTGGTTTCATTTTTTGTCATTTTAGTCACTGAGTTTTGTAAAAAATTGTTACTTTCATCCAAATCTTATTAGTCCTAAAATGACAAAAAAAAAAAAAATTTGAAATCACAGGGAGTAAATTGACAAAAAAAAAAGATTTGGATGAAAGTGGCAACTTTTGACAAAACTCAGGGACTAAATTGGCATTTAACTCTTTTGGTTAATACATTTGTGTTTTTGTTTTTATATATTGATGGAGGTTTTAGCATAGATTGATGTGAAATGACAAAAAGTAAAGTTGATGTAGGTGGCTAATTACATGTGATAACATGCAACATTGCTTCTTATTTACTCTCCATAAACATTATATGAAGCTTTTGCTTCCTTTGATCATAACACTATTCTTGCCTCCAAAATTCCGTACAATTTTTTGTTTTAAATGAACATAAAATGACCATAAAATTTCATTATGTGCAACGTTTATATTAGATATGGATGATATTAATCTACATATCTTCTTTTATTTCAGTGTATGATTATCACTTATACGGTTTCAAGTTTTTACCGTAAGAGGGGATTGAAGTAAGTATTACTCTTAAAATTTGTTTCATTTATTAGATTTAATAGAAAAATGAGAATGGAATTAGTTAGGGTTTTGAGTGATAGATGGCAAAACATCATTTTCAAGCAACTAATGGTTGTTGCAAACAAATTACCTAAGTTAATATTAATGCTATATATGAACCAACCTAACACCACTTGAGATGTGGCCTATGGTGTAGGTGCTGGTGTAGTGATTTCAAAAGGGTGTATTTGTCCCATTAATGTCTTGTTGTTTTGGGTTGATGACTAATGGCATCATAAACTCATTTCATCAAAATAATAATAATAATAATAATAATAATAATAATAATAATAAGATATATTAATTAAGAGGATTTATGATGGATTGTTTGCTTTTTAATACAATACCAATTCTACTTTGCTCATAATTACATGCAAAAAAAAAGTCTTGAAAAATTATGTTTGTATATAAAAAAGCTAGGTGGATATTGACTTTTTAATATACAAAAAAGTAATATGTAATTTCCAATAAGATTGATGTTTTATTAAAGCATTGAATCAATAGTAGTTACCATAATCATAACAATCCTTTCTGAGTTGGCCATAGGTTAAAAAAAATATGCATCCCCTTTTGGTCACTTAGAAAGCTAATACCAATTACCAATATTAATCAAAAGGCTAGACATTTAATCATTTTATCCTACTCATTAACTTGTCAAACCTTTTACATTATTCCCTAATCTCATACCATTCATGTGACCATTGTCCATTGGCACCAAGGTGTTTCTGATGTGACAATATTCTTGTTCTATTTTCTTTCTGGTTGTTTTACTTACTCTGTGTAAAGCTTTTTTGTTTTTGTAATAAAAAGCAACAATTAAAGAATATATTGTCATGAATCTAAGAAGTTAATAAGAATTAAACATTGTTATTTTGATTATTAATAAGGCAAAAAAGTTGTGTAATTCTTTATGTTTATAAAATAAAGTGGGAAAGAAGCAAATGGTGGTGGTGAGTGAGGGCCCAAAGCCAAGGGTAGCAATTGGCAAAGATATCATGAAAGCAAGGCACACTTCTTTTCCTTTCTTTTCTTTTTGGTGTGTGGTGTATGTATAGTGAGGTGAGTTGTGATTAAACTAAACATGATGATGTGTGTCATATAATCACACCTTCCCACCCATAATAATATCTCATCATTCTTCTACTTGTTTTCTCCTCTCTTTATTGTTATGCATGATTAATTTCCATGTGCAAAGTTGCATCATAAACTTCACTCTGTTTTTTAGTTATTTATTTATTATACTATGTACCATTATGCTAACAATGTTGCAGCTTTAAGGCCCCCTTTTTAAATCTTAGTAATGTGGCATCAGGATGTAAGGTCAATTAGATATGGTCCATAGTCAAGTACCTCCTAAAACTTGTAGTCTTGTGGGGGTTTTACCTGATCAGATAGAATTTAGTACTATTTGTCTCTAAATTCATCAGCACAGGCCATTAATAATTTTGATCCATTGGTCCCTATTTTCTACCTTCAAGTACACCAACAAACTTTATTGACCTATTCTAACACCATCACCAAACATGTCAAGCCCACGTTGCGTTTTATCTTATCTCGTTGGTTGGTTAGGAGAGTACTGATGGGTCCCTTAACCTTTCCAGGTTCACAGTTACAAAAATAAAAGAACTGAACGTCCAAAAATTGTTTTGAATTTGATTAGTAATTTGGTATACACTACCCAAGAATAGAGATCTTGTAATTATACAAATGTTTAGATTTAAAAAATACCGATGTAATCAACAATGTGGATTATCTTGATAATGTGTTAGGGTGTGGGTCAGAAGGGAATAAAGTGACGAGAAACCGGTGAATCATTTCAAAGCTGGTAAATGTTATAACCGCAGCCGGAGTTGTCCGCAGTAGGTTGGTAGCACAGCCACGGTAAAACCCGCGAAACCCTTCTTTTTCAGATACTTTTTTTATGCAATCTATCATTCCTGAGTATCTCTTTTCGGAATGGTGTCCTTGTTCTTGCAGCCTTGCCCTAATAACCTGTTCACACTTTATTGCATTAATTTTTGTAAATATAATCAAAATGTTGATGGTATATTACTATATTTACCATCATACCTCGTGTGGATACGTTAATGTAGACGCAAATATTTTTGAGACTGAAGAAGCAATGGCGACATCACGAGCACCAAGTTTATCGGTTGTGGTACCCTCTGTAAATATTTAAAAAGAATGAATATGTTATTGTTTATGTTCGAAAGATGGAATTCAAAGGATTATATTTTTGCCTGTACCTCTATTAGCCAAATACATTTTGATCTTCTCATAAGCTGGAAATTGGATTGCAACATGACTAATGCCAACGAGTGCAGGTACTAGACCACTGTCCACAGAATAAAGTAATTAGAGATGCAAAAGTTAAATTTAAGTTGAACATAATATTAGTAAAGCAACGATAATATTGTATTCATGAATACGGTAAGTGTCAGCAACCTGTATAAGCCACGGATACCCTCTTCATAAGCAATTTTTCTCAAAGCTGAAAATGTACCCTTATATGGCATTATGCCTGTCCTCATTCCCTGAGTCTGCACAATAGCAACCAAAAAATTCAGGTGGTGTTTGGTTTGACGTCAAAGCACGGTGGAGCGGTTATAAGATTGGGGATTAACTTTTAGTGCTACACTCTTTTGCAATTTTTGAGGATGACTCTTAATTTAAAAACGCATACCATCAAACGGATTATACTTTTATCATTCACATTCACATTCCCATTCCTATTTTCATTTAAAAATTCTAAATCCAAAGTTCCCAACATACTTGTAGCCTTGTCTTCACAACCCACAAAGGATTTGTCACAATGGTTGTTGCAGCTCCAGCCCCTGAAGCAGCTAACATATTGGCACCAAATGATAGGCCATGAATTCCATCTAAGGATGCAAAAATAAGGAACACCACATCAATCACTTAAAATGAAAGATCCCGAATACAAACGTCCAGAAATAAAATAAAAAATAAAATAAAAAAAGTCATGTTAATTAACTGACAGAGAACGAAGTAAAAGATCTGAAACTAACCAGAACCAAGCAGTCCTTTGAGCTGCTCGTATATAGTAAAATAAACCTGCAAAGTTACAATATATGATTTTAAAGAACTGAACTTCAGAAATCTCTTGAAAGAAAACCTCCAGCAGAACCTACAACTAGCAATATATTGCACAAAAGAAGTATTGTGCATATAGAAACTTTGTTGGAAAATGGGAAGTGGGAACTAACCATGCAATAAATTATTTATTAAAAACAATCTTTGAGTCAAGTAGTCAACGTCCTCTCTCATGTACCCATGCATCTTTTTTTGTTGTACGTGATTATCTATGTATTATGTCATGAAAAAACTTATTTCGAATTCTTATAAACTTAGGGGGCTGCCGAGGATTCTACTGTCGATACCCTTGTGGTGTACATAATTAACTCCTACAAGAGGAACTGGTTGTATGTTGCTGTCAGACTCGATAACAGGCACAGGTTATATTAGAAACAGTATCATGGTTCAAGCAGACATGATATTCTATGACGGTAATATTATAGTGATGCATAAATACCACTTCTGGACTGATGGTGCAGAGAGAAATCTTTTATATCCATCTAACTGTCTAAGTATACAGAAATGCCGTGTTATGGTTTATGAAGATTCAACATTCATTGTTAGCATTATATCCGTCTAACTCTCAGTATACAGATATGCCGTGTTATAATCTATCAAAATTCTTGATTCATTGTTAGCATAGATTCCAAGAAGATGCTAAAAAGGCTTCAAAGGCAGTTATAGATTGTCCTTTATGATAGCATGGTAAGTTTCTATCGTTGTGCTTACATGAAGGGAGTCCATTATTTTCCTAGAACTAATTTTTACTAAGTTCAGTTTTAATCATGAAAACAAAAGTCGCTAAATAAGATAGCTATTTTACATGAAAACCTGTTGGTAAAGATAGCTAAGCGCATAGTTTGGTTTTAAAAAGTGTGACGCACACCAAGGTGATAGGGTACCCAGAGCCAAGGCACACGCATCGCATCATGTACGAGAGGTCATAGATATTTATATAATATTTATAATTTTATTCTAGGTAATGTTTACTATAATGTCTTAATGTTAATCATTGAACACCCAAAATTTAGAGAGTAAAACCTCCACATAGGATTTGATATATAAATAACCTATATGTACAACCTAAAAAGCTATTAGTAATATGTAAAGGCGTATTGCGTACAACCTAAAAAGCTATATGTAGCATACACAACCTAAAGAGTAGGGGTGAGCATTTCGTGGTTCGGACCCACAGGAACCTTGGACCCGACCCACGAGAACCTTGGACCCGAACCTTTTTAATTATATGGGTCGGTTTCCGGTTCTAGATTTATATGAATTAACGGTTCCGGGCCGGGTCGGTTCCAAACCCACAGTTCTAATATAAGAATCACAAGAACTGTTTGTATTTTAATTAAAACATAAAAAATAATCTTTTTTATTCTTTTCACTGTTCGTTTTTACGTTTTATTGTAATCGATTTCATGTAATGTTAATACAATATTAAAAATATAATTTATAATAATAATGTATTTTTCTTTAAATTTTTTTCGGTTTAATGGATATGCATAGATGTAATATATTATATAATATATAATATATCCAAATTTGAAGTAAATATTTATATATATCGCTCTGATGTGTGTGTATTTATTATGTATACATAACAGATTCACATAATGTTTCTATTGATGAGAATGACAAATTTGTTACGAAAACATAAGTCGAGAAACGAAAGATCACTTAAAAAAACTCATAGGCTATTTTTAGACTATCCGTTGTGGAAGCGCGAGTAGCACGACACGAACGAGGTTTCAGCACCCGTGCTCACCCCAGCCACAACAGCCCCACGCGAACAGTCCCGGCGCGAGCACAAGCGATGGTGGTCGCGTGGGTTAACGGGAAAAAGTGACCTTTGGTCGCGCCGTTGCTCACCTCCAGCCACAACGGGGTCAAGTGACAGGATTACTTGATAGTCACGTCGATGGCTTGCGCACGTTCACTCGCGCGTCCACAACGGACGGTCTTAGAACCATATGGAGGAATTCTTTTACGAGCATGGTAAAAGAATAGGAATATGTAAATCCTCTAAAAGTGGCTATTGCATTAAAGGGTTCTAGAGGGTCAGACCCATTTACCCGACCCATCAGAACCTTTAGGACCCGGAACCACATAGCCTTTTAAGGTTCGGTTCGTGGTTCCTAATTTCAACAATAAAAGGGTATACGGTTCTAGTGGGTTCGGGTCGGTTCCAGACCCTTTGCACAGCTACTAAAGAGGCACCTGTCACCGAAGCTATGGCATGGCACCTCCTCCCACTAGCTCACATGGTCTGCCTGGCAACTCAAGTAGTCAATAGCGCCAAAGTGCTCACCTGAGGGCGCCTTTCGCTTTAGACACGCTTTCTAAAACTATGATGCATAGAAGTAAATATCAGGAAAAATGGTTGGTTGTTAGTGTCAGACTCAATGACAGGCTATATTAGAAGCAGTATCATGGTTCAAGCAGCTATATACAAAACCTAGCTTTACATAAAAACTTGTCGGTAAAGATAGCTAATCGCCTAGCTTGGTTTTAAAAAGTGTGAGGCGCACCATGGCGATAGGGTCAACAGAGCCAAGACGCACGCATCATGTACGGGAGGCAATACGTATGATATGATATTTATAGTTTTATTATGGATTATATTTACTATGAGGTATTAGTCTAAATTCTTGAACGCCCAAAATTTAGAAAGTAAAACCACTATATATGATTTGACATATAGAAAACCTCTATGTACAACCTAAAAAGCTACATGTAGTATGTACAGCCTAAAAAGCTATACGTAGTATGTAGAACCTACAGAAGCACAAGACTTGCCTACAGGAAACCTCCTTCCGGTGGCTCCCAAGGTCACACACCTCATGTAGTCAGAAGTGCCAACGGCCCCGCCTAAGGGTGCCTGACACTTCAGGCACACTTTTTAAAACTAAGACGCGTAGAAAACATCTAAAAGGTCAGGACATGTATGCATTAGCATTTTACATGATCACAGAGAAAACTACTTTAAATTTAAAAGGATATTCCAGCAATTCACAGACGTTATATTTTATTGAAGATGGAAAGTTAACCATGGCAGGTCAACCAATTGCCACTCGCAAGGTTAAAAATATAAAACTCAATTATATCCATGAATGTAAGAACTAAATATGGTAATGAGAAAGCTAACAGCTCTTCCTTGAAGTCTTGAACTATATTATAAGACCTTGGCGTCACACATAGAAGCATATTCAAAACAAACCAAGGTTATCACCCTATCAGCCAATCTAAGGAAGCCCCACCCCCTCATTTCTCTTGTCCTTTCTTATGATTGTAATATTATTTTTCAGGGCAACAGTGTAAGCAAAGGTAATGTTACGGAGTGTTTGGATTTGCTTATCCAAACTGCTTATTCAGTTATTCACTTAATATGCTTTGATACGACAGACCATAAGCTGTTTAAGGGTGTTCAAGGCTGCTTATCCAAACTGCATTTCTGATTGTTTGCTAGAGAAATTAGTAGTTTTAAATTAACAGTTTACAATTTGCTTATTCCAAACTGCTTATTTCAATAAAGAAGATAAAGAGTTTTGATAATCAATAATAAACCAGTATACTCTTCTTCACTATAGACCATAGAGCACCTAGTGCAACCTACATGCTAACCAAAAGAAAGAACAAACCCTAAAGGAATCAGAATCACAAGACCACTTTGTAAAACAAAAAGCAAAACTCACCGCCCAGTTTGGAAGCAAAGCAAGAATAGTAGGCGACAGCCCACGGTACAAGCCACGCGTCCCTTCCTTGCGAAAAATCTGTTCTAGGCTACCTACTATTAAACTACCTGATCCAAAAATTCAGAAACAAAAAACCAACAGAATCAGAAACCTAACCGCAATTCAAATATCATATGCATACACCCAATGTTATACAGTTTCCAAACAACAATATTCAAAATTACATAACATACTAAACTTACAAAAACAAAAAAATAAACAATATTTTAAACCGGTTCAAACAGACCGATAGTACCGGCTACCGGAGACATCACCGGTACGATAGAGTCTGGTCTAATTAGGATGCCGGTATAGTATTCGAACCACCGAAAAATCCAATGATACGGGGTTCATACCGATGAACCGCTTTATACCATAGTTGTTAAAAGCCATCGCCTTGCGCCTAGGCCCATTTTTAGGCGAAGCGATGCATTTGCGCTTTGAGTCGAGGAAATTGCGCTTTAATTCTCCAGGTGATGGTTTAGGGCAGATTTCAGCTAGATTCTTGAATTCCGAAGAGTTTGAAGCCAAATTCGTTAAACAATGGCTAAATTGCAGCTAGATTTATACTGTTATCTAAGGAAAACTACTTCTATACGCTAATACATCAATATTTTAAAACTTTTGATACCAACTAGATGAAAACTAGTATTATTTTAATATTTTTTTACTTTATTTTCTTTTTTCGCTTTTTTTATCTCAGGCCCTCGCTTTTTTTGCACCTCGCGCCTAGGCCCAAGGCGAGGCACACTCAAGGCGCCTCGCGCTTTTGATAACTATGCTTTATAACCTTATTCAATTTTGAGTTTTAATTTAGTGACTTTATAAATTTCCATTAAACTCATTATAATCTTGATGCATTCAAGAGTCCCATGCCATGGACCCTATTGTAGACTTTGAGTTAAGTGCAATTTTCATCCGTGTGGTTTGCACGAGTTAAAAGGTTCAGTCCAACCCTAACACCCTGAGTCACTAACGTTTATCAGGTTAACACATTACATCCCTAGACCACCTTTAGGTCCACGGATGTAATGTGTTAACCATGCGCGCATAATGCGTGATGCGCACGATGCTTTGATGAGATCGCATCATGTGTTGCGATGCGCAGGTATTACGCGATGCGAGGCTGATGCGCTCTAAATTGCATAATGCGCTCCTGTTGCGCTCGCATAATGCGCCCTGATGCGTTCATTTTTGTAAAACCAACCACTATAGAGTAAAATTGTACAATGAGCTAGTAGAATGTGCTTAATAAGCTTGTACAATGAGCTGATGAAGTTGTTAAGTGAGTTCCTACATAGATTACTTGTACCTTTTGCATAGGCTACTTGTACAAATAAGGGTTCAAGGCTTATTTTGGTTATATTGAATTTTTTTCATGGTACTAAAACTATTTTCTTGTATTTATTTATTTTAATCTCTAATTTTTTAGTGTTTAAAGTCAACAAGTTAAAATGTTATCTATATATATTTTTTTAAATAACAAAGGCGTCGTATACGTGATGCCCGCGCATCACGCATTGCGCATCGGCTTTTGGGATCAAAACGCATCGGAGCGCATCGCACGTTTTAAAACCAAGATGTTAACCCGACAAACGCTAGGGACTCGGGGTGTTAGGGATGGACTGAACCTGTTAACTCATGCAAAACACATGGACGAAAATTGCACATAACTCTTGGAAATTTGACACTTGATTAGAGATTATGTAGTTTTGGATTATTTTTCGAGTTAAAGTTCCGGTTGTCAATAACCGTTTCTGAATCCGACCTAATCCAGTATAAAATCCGGTTTTTAAAACGTTGAACAAAACCATCACAATCTCAAACCCTAGAATAGAACAACATCTAAAACACCTAATAATAAATCAAAACAAAGCCAACACACCTCTAACAGTTCCACCATTAAGCTGAGGAAGACCATGAACCTGAAACCGAGTCTTGATCACATCTAAAGGACACACAAACGTAGCAGCAATAACTCCTACACACACAAGTAACAATACAATTAAAAAAAACAATTCAATAATCAACAAATACCTATGAAATTACAAAAAAAAAAAATAGAAATGTTATAAAAAAAAAAAAACAAACCAGCGGAAGCACCAGCAGCAGCGTTACAAAGAACAGGGAAGGGAGTAGGTGCATACGCATCGGTGGCCATAGATGAACGACGATTGGAATGAGTCCTCTGTGAAGAAGACGATGGGGGAAGATGAGGGTCGCATAATATTATTTTATATAATTTTGGGGGTTGTGAAGGTATAATAATAATAATAATATTTTATATCATATAAGGGTTTATTATTATGATATATATATGAAGGAGAAGATGTTAGTGGGGATCGATCGATCGATGATCGCTATGATGTTATTAAGAGGAGAGGAGAGGATAAGGAAAACGTTATGAAAGAGTGTCTGGTTGCTGTTTCAATGGGCCCAACAACAATTGAAAGGTTATTGGGCCACTTGGACATCAATTAAATGATAAATCATGAAAGAAGATATTATCTATATCTATCTATATCTATCTATATCTATATCTATATCTATATATATATATATTGCAAAGGGATTAATCCTACATGTCATACTCTTATGCAATCTCTCTTTTGAGAGATGCCACATAGGATGTGATGTGGCAAGTGTAAACCAATTAAACAAAAGAAATAAATATGATTTAACCTAATCTATTATAATCTTTAAACTAATCTATTAAATACCTAATCTACTAAATCTAAATATTAAAACTTTACTATTTTTTCTCTCATGTTTCCTCCCATAACTTTTAAACGTTAATATCTTTTATATACGAGATTTTTTAAAGAAAAAAATTACATCAAATTATAGGCAACGCAGTGGAGGTTGCTAAGGCTTTAGACATTATCAATGTGCATGGGCCATCTTTGGGGCT
The DNA here is from genome assembly GCA_028751855.1 of Ambrosia trifida. NCBI lineage: Eukaryota > Viridiplantae > Streptophyta > Magnoliopsida > Asterales > Asteraceae > Ambrosia > Ambrosia trifida. The sequence continues at coordinate 10,063,901 of CM054133.1, read as the reverse complement.
TCATCTCAATATTAAGAAAACAGAGGTCTTTTGGCCGACGTGTGACGGGTTGAAAAGTCAGGAAGGGCTTTTCCCGACAAGGATTGGTAGACCTGAGAAAGGGGTTAAGCTCCTTGGTGGGGCTGTTAGCCGAGATCCTACCTTTATCGGGGAGTTGGCAGGGCGGCGGGCTACGAGTGCGGTTGCCCTCATGAAACTACTGCCCCGCCTTAGAGATCCCCAGAGTGAACTCCTGCTGCTCAGGTCATGCATGGGGGTCGCTAAGTTACTTTTTGGGTTACGAACTTGCCAACCCCACTTCATGGTGGATGCGGTATCCCTTTTCGATGATGGTCTCCGCGAAGCTATTGAAGATATAGTTGTGTGTGGCGGCCCCTTCTTCGGGGACCTCCAGTGGCACTTGGCATCCTTGCCGATGTGTTTAGGTGGTTTGGGCCTCCTTTCAGCTCGAGATGTTGGGGTCTATGCCTTTGTGGCATCCAGAGCTCAGTCTTGGGAACTTCAGGATCATATCCTCCGAAACAGTGGGGTCATTGGACTAGACCCAGACTATCAACAGGCGCTCGAACGCTTAAATGTCTATCTCCCGGACTTTGATATTGGCGGTTTTTCTAATAAGGACACCGCCCCCCCCCCCCAAGCCACAAAAAACTTTGGCGAATGCTCTTTTTAGCAAAACTGCTCAGAGCCTGGGAGAAGTTTTTGAGTTGTCCACTCGCCAGAAGGCGGTGATTGAATGCCTAAAGGGCCCTCATGCTCAGGATTTTTTGACCGTTATCCCGATTGAGGGTTTGGGTCAATGCATGTCTGCAGTAGAGTACATGGCTATACTCAAGTACCGATTGATGATCCCTATGTACCCGGAAGATGAAACATGCCCCATCTGCCGTAAAACTTGCATGGATAAATACGGGGAGCATGCAATTCATTGCAAGGAGCTCCCTGGTTTCAAATATCGGCATGACTGGGTGAGGGACGTTTTGTGGGATATCTTGAGAAGAGCTGGGATCTCTGCCAAAAAGGAGGCCCCTGTAAACTTTCTCACAGACCCCACGGAAGGGAGATCCACCCTGCGACCCGCAGATCTGCTTGTCTTTGGTTGGGAGAGGGGGAAACATGCCTGTGTGGACCTCACCGGGGTATCTCCGCTGGTTGGGTTAAGGGAAACATGGTTCGTAGCTGGGCAAGCATCTAGAAAGGCGGAATCAAAGAAAGTAGATAAACACGCTAAAGCTTGTGCAGATAACCAACATGTCTTTATCCCTCTGGCCTTCGACACCTTTGGCTCCCTGGCGCCAGAAGCTATTCGTTTCTTGACCAGGGTTCAACGGGTCGTCCACAACAATGTTTCATCCCCAGGGGGGCAAGGTTTTGTCTTTAGTAGACTAGGGTTTGCAATTCAAAAAGGGGTGGCGGCGCAGCTTGTTGCCCGTCTACCTGCTATTATGATGTAACTTTCATATTTTGTTTGAATGAAATAATCTTATTATTATTAAAAAAAATCAAATTAACGAGCGTTTTATTATCTTTCCAACGAGTACCATAGTGCTATATAAAAACGGAGAAAAAAAATGACTATTTTTTGTAACCCGACAGGTATTGTGTCGGGTTTGGGATTAGTTTAAAAAAATTGTGGGTTTGGGTCGGGTCTGGGATTAGGTGATACCCGACACGATTACCCGAAACAACATACCCAAATACCCGAACTATATACCCGATCATATACCAATGAATTTTTTAACGAATCACATAACCCTTAGACTAATGCGTTCGATATTTCAATAATTAACTTTTTTTTCTTATTTCATGTTAGTTCTTTTTAGAATGATCGATTACAAACTTCCGAATTCATTTGTAATGACACTAGATTTATACCTCGACGCAGAGATTCGTTTTTTTAATATTTGAATATGATAACTTATGGCAGAGATTTGTTTAAAATAATAATAATAATAATATATTTTATTATGTCATATTAGATATTTTAACCCGGGATGCTCCCGGGATAAAAATTAGTATATATATATTGCAAAGTGATTAATCCTACATGTCATACTCTTATGCAATCTCTCCTTTGAGAGATGCCACATAAGATGTGATGTGGCAACTTTAAACCAATTAAAAAAAAGAAATAAATATGATTTAACCTAATCTATTATAATCTTTAACCTAATATATTAAATACCTAATCTACTAAATCTAAATATTAAAACTTTATTATTTTATCTCTCGTGTTTCCTCCCATAACTTTTAAACGTTAATATCTTTTATATACGAGATTTTTTAAAGAAAAAAATTACACCAAATTAACGAGCGTTTTATTATCTTTCCAGCGAGTACCATAGTCTATATAAAAATCGGAGAAAAAAATGACTATTTTTTTGTAACCCGACAGGTATTGTGTCGGTTTGGGATTAGTTTAAAAAAAATTGTGGGTTTGGGATGGGTCTTGGATTAGGTGATACCCAACCCGATTACCCGAAACAACATACCCAAATACCCGAACTATATACCCGATCATATACCCATGAATTTTTTAACGCATCACATAACTCTTAGACTAATGCATTCGATATTTCAATAATTAACTATTTTTTTTTCTGATTTCATGTTAGTTCTTTTTAAAATAAAAAGAAATAAATATGATTTAACCTAATCTATTATAATCTTTAACCTAATCTATTAAATACCTAATCTACTAAATCTAAATATTAAAACTTTATTATTTTATCTCTCGTGTTTCCTTCCATAACTTTTAAACGTTAACATCTTTTATATACGAGATTTTTTAAAGAAAAAAATTACACCAAATTAACGAGCGTTTTATTATCTTTCCAACGAGTACCATAGTCTATATAAAAATCGGAGAAAAAAATGACTATTTTTTTGTAACCCGACAGGTATTGTGTCGGTTTGGGATTAGTTTAAAAAAATTGTGGGTTTGGGATGGGTCGTGGATTAGGTGATACCCAACCCGATTACCCGAAACAACATACCCAAATACCCGAACTACATACCCGATCATATACCCATGAATTTTTTAACGCATCACATAACTCTTAGACTAATGCGTTCGATATTTCAATAATTAACTATTTTTTTTTCTTATTTCATGTTAGTTCTTTTTAGAATGATCGATTACAAACTTCCGAATTCATTTGTAATGGCACTAGATTTATATCCTGGCGTAGAGATTCGTTTTTTTTTTTTTAATATTTGAATATGATAACTTATGGCAGAGATTTGTTTATAATAATAATAATAATAATAATATATTTTATTATGTTATATTTGATATTTCAACCCGGGACGCTCCCGGGATAAAAACTAGTATATATATATATATATATATAGGATTTGGTTCAAATGAGAACCTTTTCCCAAATTGAGAACTAGAGAACCATTCTGGGCCACACATTTCTCTAAGGCAAATTTTTTTTTTTTTTTTTTTTTTTTGCAAAAATCGCTGCTTTATATGTAAGGAAATTTTTTTTTTTTATTTTTTTTGTATTTTTTTTTTCAGTATACACATGTGTATAATTGCATTATACACATATGTATAATGCTATATACACATATGTATAACTGAAATATACACATATGTATAGCTGAAAAATGCTATATACACATATGTATAATTGCTATATACACATATGTATAATTGTCATATACACATATGTATAAATGAAAAAAAAATTCAAAAAAAAAATAAAAAATTTCCTTGCATAAAAATGTGCGATTAAAGCAAAAAAAAAAAAAAAAATTTTTTTTTTTTGCCTTTATATGAAATGTGTGGCTCAGAATGGTTCTCTCAGTTCTCAAATAGGGGTTGGTTCTCTTAGGATCTCTACCCTATATATATATATAGGGTAGGGATATTGTGAAAACCCTTTGTTATATAGTAAACCTTGGAAACCTAATCCTAACCATCCATTACCCTAGATCAATGGTTGAGATTAAAACTGTGTACTTTGGATGAGATATAATAGTATTATATTCTTTAAAGTTAGATGGAAGGGTAAAATAGGAAAGTAAAACACTTTCTTTTCCTCCTTTCTTGTCAGATTCATAATCCCAACACCATCATCCCTCTCTCCTCTCTCCTCTCTATCTTCTCCAACTCCATTCAACCCACCCTTCATCTTCCCCATGAGCAAACCTTGACTCAATATTACAATAACAATAAAACCAGTCACCGTCGTTTGTCCTCTAAATGATACATCACCATCATCACGTGTACAGATCTGAGCTAGAGAGAGAGAGAGAGACCGAGAAGATGAGAAAGAAAGAGAGGTGTGAGAGAGGGAGAGGCGGCGGTTGTCCTTCAAGACGGTAACGTCCAGGAGGCGGCGGTTGTTCAAGAGTCTGACGTCCACGGTTAGGGTTCCATATTTTTAACGATAACGAAACGTTCCAGTTCGTTGGTGTATTGGTTCGAAAACGACGAGGCATGCGGTTGTCCTTCAAAACGATCACGTCAGGTAGTCGGCGGCGACGATTTAAGAGGTAATCGGTTGCATTTATCTATTCCGGTAGTTAATAGGGTTTTTTTACAAGGAGGGGTTGTGTTATTATTATTATTATTGTTGTTGTTGTTGTTGTTGTTGTTGTTGGAATTATTGTTTTTTTTTGTTATATTTATTTGTTTTTGGGGTGGTTACAGGCCCCTTCATTGTTGTGTCTACTGTTTATATGTTTTGGGGGTGAACGTGAATATCATACGTATAAGTGTTAAAAAAAACGTTTTAGGAAGTGAAGTTTAAATGCTTTCTGTTGTGTGTTGTGCAACAGGATGGCGCAAAGGTCAGTGGATCGTGTTACAGTTGGGTCTACGGCTGAAAACCCTAGTATTATAGTCATAAACGATAGCAGTAACAAGGTTGGGAAGGTGAATGAAGATCCCATTGTTATTACCGAGGGGGAATCTGCAGCTGGTGGATATGGTCAGACACAAAGTGCGGGGGAGGGTCTTCATTAACAGCTGCAGAAAAAAAAATTGTTAACATGTGTTACTGACTAAACAATCTATCACTGTTACTAAGATGATCAACTGTTGTCTGCTTTAACGCATGTTAATTCAAAAAATCTAAAGGTATTGACTGTTACTGAAATCATCAGATAGTTAGTGCTAAAAAACAAGAAATCATAGTTGAGATATTAAAAGTGTTAACATGTGTTATCTAATGATGTTGACTGTGGCTCAAATCATCAGATAGTTTGTGCTAAAAACAAAACACCAAAGTTTGATATATTAAAAGTGTTAACATGTGTTAACATATCTTACCAGCCTTATTGTAAAAAAAAAAAAAAAAAAAAAAAAAAAAAAACCTTAGTAGAGATATTAAACCTGTTAACATGTGTTAATTAACATATGTTACCAGCCTTTTCAAAACCTTAGTAAACCGCCTAGAAACAACCTTAATAATATTTTCTTAAACAAAAAGTAGGAGGGAGGAGAGAGATGGCTAACATGTGTTAATCTAATCTGATAAAAGTTAAACCTGTTGCCCCCATATACTCATGAGAAGATCTAACATTTGTTAGTATGTATGGTATGGTATGGTAACGTATGTTAAACCTGTTGCCCCCATATACCCCTATAGTTTTCACTTCTTAAGTTTACTAAGAAACTAAAGCACACAAACTATTAACACATGTTATTACAAAGTATCATTGCAAACTATTGAACTGCATGGAAGGTTAACATGTGTTAGTTGGTCATAAAGGGCTAACATGTGTTAATCTAATATGATAAAGAAAATATTATTATAATGGGTCATGTCACACCATCTCTCTCCTCTCTCCTACTTTTTGTTTAAGAAAATATTATTACAAAGTATCATTACAAACTATCACTACATCAAAAGAATTCACCACCATTTGCATTTTGTTCAAAGTAGTGATTGCATCTCCTATCCACCTACATAAATTTGGCCATGTTAACATGTGTTAGTTGGTCATAAAAGGCTAACATGTGTTATCTAATCTGATAAAGAAAATATTATTATAATGGGTCATGGCACACCATCTCTCTCATCTCTCATACTTTTTGTTTAAGAAAAAATTATTATAATAGGTCATGTCGCACCCTCTCTCATACTTTTTATTTAAGAAAATATTATTATAATGGGGCAAGTACAAATAATGTGTTAATGTTGCATACGAGGGTTACATGTGTTAGTTGGTCATAAAGGGCTAACATGTGTTATCTAATCTGATAAAGTAACATGTGTTAGTTGGTCATAGTTTTCACATCTGTAACACCCCAACCGGTGGCGGAAACATCGGGATGTCACGTATTGATGATTGTTCAGTAGCTCATGGTAAATAATAAATTTCATTATATGATTTAAATAAATTACATACAATTGTTCTACAAGAATTCGTACATCAAATTGAATAAAACTATGCACACATCTTCAAGCATTAATTCAAATCTTCAAGCAAGTAGAACCTGAAACATGTTAAGTTGAAAATATTTTGGGTCAACAAAAGTTGGTGAGAATTACATAGGTTTTGATAATCGAATAAAATTGTTGTGTAATTCATGTGTCATGGCAATCTAGTCCATATGCGAAAACATACTAGAAGTAAATCGAGTGCATAATCAACCTTGTGACTGTTGTATTGTGGTACATCCCATACGCTCATGGTTCACTCGTTTATATTGCAGTAACAAACACCCACGTAACCTTTGCAGGAGGCACGTATCCGGGTGGGATTGTCAGTCCAATAGATCTATCAATGTATACCGTTTGGCTGATGAATGTTTATGCTAGAATTGTGCTTACCCTAGTCATGTTCAAGACATAATGCAACATAGAAATACACATAGACACATTGATGATTGAATTGCATAAATATTGTTGTAACATGTTTCACCCCAAAAATGGTGATAAATAGAAAAGGGGCTATGTAAAACTCACCTTAGCAAAATGTTATGTCTCGTAAAAAAAATAGAATAATGTGTTGTGAATGTATGCGAGGCGAATCCCAAAGACTCAACAACGTAGCTAGTCCAAATTGAAGAAAACGAAAAAGAAAGAATATCAAGCTTCCAATTCGCCAATTACAAGAGCTTATAATCAAAGCTTCAATTGTAGAAGTAATAGACTATAGAAGAAAGGTATGAGGGAAAGTTTAATCGGATTGAAACAATTAGAGGTGCAAAGTATAATGGGTCATAGGTGGGTTTTTATACTAGTTTTGGAGTCATTAGCCATTAAAATTGGTCAACACCATAACAATAAGGTTTTATGATGAATTGACTATTTGACTAAGACTTTGACTGTTTGACTAAGACTTTGACTACGACTTTGACTAATTGACTCAAGGCTTTATTTAAAAAAAAAATCTTGTATGTGAAAAAAGAAAAAAAAAGAATTTAGAATCATATTATTATTATTATCATTATTATTTATATACATTTATGTATGTATATAAGTTGTGAGTTAGGATAAATAAAGACTTAGGCACATTTGTATAATATTAATGATAAAGGTGTAATAAAATATATATATATATATATATATATATATATATATATATATATATATATATAAGGGCTTTTTATGTATTAAAATTTTGGGGAAAATTTTGCGATGTTACAGTCTCCCCTACTTTTAGGAACTTCGTCCCGAAGTTAAAAGAAAAACACCAGGTATACAATTGGTCGACTACCGAAAACCTTGATAAAATTTCTCACTACCTTAACGTACCTGTAAATTCATGATTACGTTCCGGACCGTAATTATAAATTTACCTTACATTAGGGTTTTGCGTCCTTTTATGACTCTACCGATTGTTGAGCAGGTTCGATAGTCTCCACCAGTCGTTGAGCAGGTTGTAGGGCCTCTCCCGACTGTTGGAAAGACATGATGACCTCTACCAATCGTTGAGTAGGTTGTTTGGTAGTCAACTAATTGTTGTACAAGTAAGCAAGTATGATTATAGATATAGCAATTAGTTCACATTCAAACAAGCATGCACTTAGATGTTATGATAATACTTGAATTTATTACTTGAATCAAAAAGTGTCAATACATAGAATTAAAAAGTAGACATCATTCAAATGGTGGGGTTTGCTGTTAAGTAGCTGGAGGGTCTTGATCTCGATTTAGTTTAGGGCATCGGTTACGGAAATGATTTGGGTTTCCACATTCATAGCATTGACCATAGTTGTATTTACCAGGACGATTAAGATTAGCAACCTGAGCAGGGTTGGTTGGTTGGTTGGTGTTAGGGTTTGGGGACTCACGACATGTGTTGACCAGATGGCCATACCTACCACAATTGGTGCACAGGCGACACACTGAAACAGTGGGGTGATGTCGTTTGCATGTGTTACACAATGGAAAGTTTCTTGTATAGGGTTTCTTGTTAGAAGCTTGTGTAGTGAGGTTTACATTAGGATCCCTGGTCTTGCGCTTCTGGTTCTCGGTAGTTACCGCGGCCACAATACTTGTTTTCTCGCCTTTCCGAACTAAGGTCCCGTTCTTTATGTGATTTCCATCGCCATTTCCATTTCCATTGCCGTTCCCATTCATTGGGATGACTTGAGCCAACAAGTTAGAAACCAGAGTTGTGATTTGTTGCGCCATTTGTTGGGAAATAATCGCAGCCAGTTGGGCATCAACACCTTTGTTGTTTTTGTTGTTGTTGTGGTTGGTGTTGGTGTTGTGGTTGTTGTTACTTTCCTCTTGGTTTTCACCACTGTTATTGCGAGTGCTGCGACGTGGAGACATGATCTGTAAGGGACACAATGAAGGTTCAATGTGGCATGAAATGAATGAGGTGATATAAGGAATGTAATCATTTATTCATTAATTAAAACGAATAAACGAAAACGTTGACGTATCAAAGATTTCAGATTCCAATAACATAGTGAAGACATGCTTTAGCCTATAAGTGAACACTCATCCCGAGAATTCCCAGGTAGGCATCCGGGTCCCTCGTCTGATTGGGATATATGCGCAATGCCAGCCTAGACAGAAGACTCAGAATACAGGCGTTCACCCTTCCAGATTGCACGTGTTCGTTATTAAGATCTAGAACTTCGACGAGATCTCAAGGTGGTTCAGGTTAAACCTGAGGGTTTTGCCTTATTAGTCTAAGAGTGGATCCAGTGATGGAGAGCAACCTTCTCGTAGCGATTAATGTAGGGATAAGAAGTTGGAGGGAGATAGAGAATAGCAAGTAAAAGAAGCAAGTACTGGTTAAATCCTATGGTTATAGACTAGATTATTTTTCTAATAACCTAATTCCCTATAACCATGGCTCTGATACCAATCTGTAACACCCCAACCGGTGGCGGAAACATCGGGATGTCACGTATTGATGATTGTTCAGTAGCTCATGGTAAATAATAAATTTCATTATATGATTTAAATAAATTACAAACAATTGTTCTACAAGAATTCGTACATCAAATTGAATAAAACTATGCACACATCTTCAAGCATTAATTCAAATCTTCAAGCAAGTAGAACCTGAAACATGTTAAGTTGAAAATATTTTGGGTCAACAAAAGTTGGTGAGAATTACATAGGTTTTGATAATCGAATAAAATTGTTGTGTAATTCATGTGTCATGGCAATCTAGTCCATATGCGAAAACATACTAGAAGTAAATCGAGTGCATAATCAACCTTGTGACTGTTGTATTGTGGTACATCCCATACGCTCATGGTTCACTCGTTTATATTGCAGTAACAAACACCCACGTAACCTTTGCAGGAGGCACGTATCCGGGTGGGATTGTCAGTCCAATAGATCTATCAATGTATACCGTTTGGCTGATGAATGTTTATGCTAGAATTGTGCTTACCCTAGTCATGTTCAAGACATAATGCAACATAGAAATACACATAGACACATTGATGATTGAATTGCATAAATATTGTTGTAACATGTTTCACCCCAAAAATGGTGATAAATAGAAAAGGGGCTATGTAAAACTCACCTTAGCAAAATGTTATGTCTCGTAAAAAAAATAGAATAATGTGTTGTGAATGTATGCGAGGCGAATCCCAAAGACTCAACAACGTAGCTAGTCCAAATTGAAGAAAACGAAAAAGAAAGAATATCAAGCTTCCAATTCGCCAATTACAAGAGCTTATAATCAAAGCTTCAATTGTAGAAGTAATAGACTATAGAAGAAAGGTATGAGGGAAAGTTTAATCGGATTGAAACAATTAGAGGTGCAAAGTATAATGGGTCATAGGTGGGTTTTTATACTAGTTTTGGAGTCATTAGCCATTAAAATTGGTCAACACCATAACAATAAGGTTTTATGATGAATTGACTATTTGACTAAGACTTTGACTGTTTGACTAAGACTTTGACTACGACTTTGACTAATTGACTCAAGGCTTTATTTAAAAAAAAAATCTTGTATGTGAAAAAAGAAAAAAAAAGAATTTAGAATCATATTATTATTATTATCATTATTATTTATATACATTTATGTATGTATATAAGTTGTGAGTTAGGATAAATAAAGACTTAGGCACATTTGTATAATATTAATGATAAAGGTGTAATAAAATATATATATATATATATATATATATATAAGGGCTTTTTATGTATTAAAATTTTGGGGAAAATTTTGCGATGTTACAGTCTCCCCTACTTTTAGGAACTTCGTCCCGAAGTTAAAAGAAAAACACCAGGTATACAATTGGTCGACTACCGAAAACCTTGATAAAATTTCTCACTACCTTAACGTACCTGTAAATTCATGATTACGTTCCGGACCGTAATTATAAATTTACCTTACATTAGGGTTTTGCGTCCTTTTATGACTCTACCGATTGTTGAGCAGGTTCGATAGTCTCCACCAGTCGTTGAGCAGGTTGTAGGGCCTCTCCCGACTGTTGGAAAGACATGATGACCTCTACCAATCGTTGAGTAGGTTGTTTGGTAGTCAACTAATTGTTGTACAAGTAAGCAAGTATGATTATAGATATAGCAATTAGTTCACATTCAAACAAGCATGCACTTAGATGTTATGATAATACTTGAATTTATTACTTGAATCAAAAAGTGTCAATACATAGAATTAAAAAGTAGACATCATTCAAATGGTGGGGTTTGCTGTTAAGTAGCTGGAGGGTCTTGATCTCGATTTAGTTTAGGGCATCGGTTACGGAAATGATTTGGGTTTCCACATTCATAGCATTGACCATAGTTGTATTTACCAGGACGATTAAGATTAGCAACCTGAGCAGGGTTGGTTGGTTGGTTGGTGTTAGGGTTTGGGGACTCACGACATGTGTTGACCAGATGGCCATACCTACCACAATTGGTGCACAGGCGACACACTGAAACAGTGGGGTGATGTCGTTTGCATGTGTTACACAATGGAAAGTTTCTTGTATAGGGTTTCTTGTTAGAAGCTTGTGTAGTGAGGTTTACATTAGGATCCCTGGTCTTGCGCTTCTGGTTCTCGGTAGTTACCGCGGCCACAATACTTGTTTTCTCGCCTTTCCGAACTAAGGTCCCGTTCTTTATGTGATTTCCATCGCCATTTCCATTTCCATTGCCGTTCCCATTCATTGGGATGACTTGAGCCAACAAGTTAGAAACCAGAGTTGTGATTTGTTGCGCCATTTGTTGGGAAATAATCGCAGCCAGTTGGGCATCAACACCTTTGTTGTTTTTGTTGTTGTTGTGGTTGGTGTTGGTGTTGTGGTTGTTGTTACTTTCCTCTTGGTTTTCACCACTGTTATTGCGAGTGCTGCGACGTGGAGACATGATCTGTAAGGGACACAATGAAGGTTCAATGTGGCATGAAATGAATGAGGTGATATAAGGAATGTAATCATTTATTCATTAATTAAAACGAATAAACGAAAACGTTGACGTATCAAAGATTTCAGATTCCAATAACATAGTGAAGACATGCTTTAGCCTATAAGTGAACACTCATCCCGAGAATTCCCAGGTAGGCATCCGGGTCCCTCGTCTGATTGGGATATATGCGCAATGCCAGCCTAGACAGAAGACTCAGAATACAGGCGTTCACCCTTCCAGATTGCACGTGTTCGTTATTAAGATCTAGAACTTCGACGAGATCTCAAGGTGGTTCAGGTTAAACCTGAGGGTTTTGCCTTATTAGTCTAAGAGTGGATCCAGTGATGGAGAGCAACCTTCTCGTAGCGATTAATGTAGGGATAAGAAGTTGGAGGGAGATAGAGAATAGCAAGTAAAAGAAGCAAGTACTGGTTAAATCCTATGGTTATAGACTAGATTATTTTTCTAATAACCTAATTCCCTATAACCATGGCTCTGATACCAATCTGTAACACCCCAACCGGTGGCGGAAACATCGGGATGTCACGTATTGATGATTGTTCAGTAGCTCATGGTAAATAATAAATTTCATTATATGATTTAAATAAATTACAAACAATTGTTCTACAAGAATTCGTACATCAAATTGAATAAAACTATGCACACATCTTCAAGCATTAATTCAAATCTTCAAGCAAGTAGAACCTGAAACATGTTAAGTTGAAAATATTTTGGGTCAACAAAAGTTGGTGAGAATTACATAGGTTTTGATAATCGAATAAAATTGTTGTGTAATTCATGTGTCATGGCAATCTAGTCCATATGCGAAAACATACTAGAAGTAAATCGAGTGCATAATCAACCTTGTGACTGTTGTATTGTGGTACATCCCATACGCTCATGGTTCACTCGTTTATATTGCAGTAACAAACACCCACGTAACCTTTGCAGGAGGCACGTATCCGGGTGGGATTGTCAGTCCAATAGATCTATCAATGTATACCGTTTGGCTGATGAATGTTTATGCTAGAATTGTGCTTACCCTAGTCATGTTCAAGACATAATGCAACATAGAAATACACATAGACACATTGATGATTGAATTGCATAAATATTGTTGTAACATGTTTCACCCCAAAAATGGTGATAAATAGAAAAGGGGCTATGTAAAACTCACCTTAGCAAAATGTTATGTCTCGTAAAAAAAATAGAATAATGTGTTGTGAATGTATGCGAGGCGAATCCCAAAGACTCAACAACGTAGCTAGTCCAAATTGAAGAAAACGAAAAAGAAAGAATATCAAGCTTCCAATTCGCCAATTACAAGAGCTTATAATCAAAGCTTCAATTGTAGAAGTAATAGACTATAGAAGAAAGGTATGAGGGAAAGTTTAATCGGATTGAAACAATTAGAGGTGCAAAGTATAATGGGTCATAGGTGGGTTTTTATACTAGTTTTGGAGTCATTAGCCATTAAAATTGGTCAACACCATAACAATAAGGTTTTATGATGAATTGACTATTTGACTAAGACTTTGACTGTTTGACTAAGACTTTGACTACGACTTTGACTAATTGACTCAAGGCTTTATTTAAAAAAAAAATCTTGTATGTGAAAAAAGAAAAAAAAAGAATTTAGAATCATATTATTATTATTATCATTATTATTTATATACATTTATGTATGTATATAAGTTGTGAGTTAGGATAAATAAAGACTTAGGCACATTTGTATAATATTAATGATAAAGGTGTAATAAAATATATATATATATATATATATATATATATATATATATATATATAAGGGCTTTTTATGTATTAAAATTTTGGGGAAAATTTTGCGATGTTACAGTCTCCCCTACTTTTAGGAACTTCGTCCCGAAGTTAAAAGAAAAACACCAGGTATACAATTGGTCGACTACCGAAAACCTTGATAAAATTTCTCACTACCTTAACGTACCTGTAAATTCATGATTACGTTCCGGACCGTAATTATAAATTTACCTTACATTAGGGTTTTGCGTCCTTTTATGACTCTACCGATTGTTGAGCAGGTTCGATAGTCTCCACCAGTCGTTGAGCAGGTTGTAGGGCCTCTCCCGACTGTTGGAAAGACATGATGACCTCTACCAATCGTTGAGTAGGTTGTTTGGTAGTCAACTAATTGTTGTACAAGTAAGCAAGTATGATTATAGATATAGCAATTAGTTCACATTCAAACAAGCATGCACTTAGATGTTATGATAATACTTGAATTTATTACTTGAATCAAAAAGTGTCAATACATAGAATTAAAAAGTAGACATCATTCAAATGGTGGGGTTTGCTGTTAAGTAGCTGGAGGGTCTTGATCTCGATTTAGTTTAGGGCATCGGTTACGGAAATGATTTGGGTTTCCACATTCATAGCATTGACCATAGTTGTATTTACCAGGACGATTAAGATTAGCAACCTGAGCAGGGTTGGTTGGTTGGTTGGTGTTAGGGTTTGGGGACTCACGACATGTGTTGACCAGATGGCCATACCTACCACAATTGGTGCACAGGCGACACACTGAAACAGTGGGGTGATGTCGTTTGCATGTGTTACACAATGGAAAGTTTCTTGTATAGGGTTTCTTGTTAGAAGCTTGTGTAGTGAGGTTTACATTAGGATCCCTGGTCTTGCGCTTCTGGTTCTCGGTAGTTACCGCGGCCACAATACTTGTTTTCTCGCCTTTCCGAACTAAGGTCCCGTTCTTTATGTGATTTCCATCGCCATTTCCATTTCCATTGCCGTTCCCATTCATTGGGATGACTTGAGCCAACAAGTTAGAAACCAGAGTTGTGATTTGTTGCGCCATTTGTTGGGAAATAATCGCAGCCAGTTGGGCATCAACACCTTTGTTGTTTTTGTTGTTGTTGTGGTTGGTGTTGGTGTTGTGGTTGTTGTTACTTTCCTCTTGGTTTTCACCACTGTTATTGCGAGTGCTGCGACGTGGAGACATGATCTGTAAGGGACACAATGAAGGTTCAATGTGGCATGAAATGAATGAGGTGATATAAGGAATGTAATCATTTATTCATTAATTAAAACGAATAAACGAAAACGTTGACGTATCAAAGATTTCAGATTCCAATAACATAGTGAAGACATGCTTTAGCCTATAAGTGAACACTCATCCCGAGAATTCCCAGGTAGGCATCCGGGTCCCTCGTCTGATTGGGATATATGCGCAATGCCAGCCTAGACAGAAGACTCAGAATACAGGCGTTCACCCTTCCAGATTGCACGTGTTCGTTATTAAGATCTAGAACTTCGACGAGATCTCAAGGTGGTTCAGGTTAAACCTGAGGGTTTTGCCTTATTAGTCTAAGAGTGGATCCAGTGATGGAGAGCAACCTTCTCGTAGCGATTAATGTAGGGATAAGAAGTTGGAGGGAGATAGAGAATAGCAAGTAAAAGAAGCAAGTACTGGTTAAATCCTATGGTTATAGACTAGATTATTTTTCTAATAACCTAATTCCCTATAACCATGGCTCTGATACCAATCTGTAACACCCCAACCGGTGGCGGAAACATCGGGATGTCACGTATTGATGATTGTTCAGTAGCTCATGGTAAATAATAAATTTCATTATATGATTTAAATAAATTACAAACAATTGTTCTACAAGAATTCGTACATCAAATTGAATAAAACTATGCACACATCTTCAAGCATTAATTCAAATCTTCAAGCAAGTAGAACCTGAAACATGTTAAGTTGAAAATATTTTGGGTCAACAAAAGTTGGTGAGAATTACATAGGTTTTGATAATCGAATAAAATTGTTGTGTAATTCATGTGTCATGGCAATCTAGTCCATATGCGAAAACATACTAGAAGTAAATCGAGTGCATAATCAACCTTGTGACTGTTGTATTGTGGTACATCCCATACGCTCATGGTTCACTCGTTTATATTGCAGTAACAAACACCCACGTAACCTTTGCAGGAGGCACGTATCCGGGTGGGATTGTCAGTCCAATAGATCTATCAATGTATACCGTTTGGCTGATGAATGTTTATGCTAGAATTGTGCTTACCCTAGTCATGTTCAAGACATAATGCAACATAGAAATACACATAGACACATTGATGATTGAATTGCATAAATATTGTTGTAACATGTTTCACCCCAAAAATGGTGATAAATAGAAAAGGGGCTATGTAAAACTCACCTTAGCAAAATGTTATGTCTCGTAAAAAAAATAGAATAATGTGTTGTGAATGTATGCGAGGCGAATCCCAAAGACTCAACAACGTAGCTAGTCCAAATTGAAGAAAACGAAAAAGAAAGAATATCAAGCTTCCAATTCGCCAATTACAAGAGCTTATAATCAAAGCTTCAATTGTAGAAGTAATAGACTATAGAAGAAAGGTATGAGGGAAAGTTTAATCGGATTGAAACAATTAGAGGTGCAAAGTATAATGGGTCATAGGTGGGTTTTTATACTAGTTTTGGAGTCAATTAGCCATTAAAATTGGTCAACACCATAACAATAAGGTTTTATGATGAATTGACTATTTGACTAAGACTTTGACTGTTTGACTAAGACTTTGACTACGACTTTGACTAATTGACTCAAGGCTTTATTTAAAAAAAAAATCTTGTATGTGAAAAAAAGAAAAAAAAAGAATTTAGAATCATATTATTATTATTATCATTATTATTTATATACATTTATGTATGTATATAAGTTGTGAGTTAGGATAAATAAAGACTTAGGCACATTTGTATAATATTAATGATAAAGGTGTAATAAAATATATATATATATATATATATATATATATATATATATATAAGGGCTTTTTATGTATTAAAATTTTGGGGAAAATTTTGCGATGTTACAACATCATAAGTTTATCGATGAAATAAAGCACACAAACTATTAACACACGTTATTACAAAGTATCATTATAAACTATTAACCACTTTAACAAAATGAATCTAGTAACTCAATACACTAAGTACAAAAAAGAAAACGTTATTAAAAAGTTTTTCTACATATTTTTCTCGGCTTCCTTCGACTTCGTTTGTTAACATATGTTAACCAGTGGTGGTCTTCGTTATCAACTGCAAAACAATAGATGAGATATTAACCGGTGTGACCAACTCATCTTTTAACATACTAAGTATCATTACCTATTAACACGCGTTATTACAAAGTATCATTACAAACTATTAACCACTTTAACAAAATAAATCTAGTAACTCTATACATTGAGTACAAAAAAGAAAACATTATTAAAAAGTTTTTCTACATATTTTTCTCGGCTTCCTTCGACTTCGTTTGTTAACATATGTTAACCAGTGGTGGTCTTCGTTATCAACTGCAAAACAATAGATGAGATATTAACAGCAGTACCAAATAACACATGTTAACCTATATTGCTCGCGAGTGTCTCGGCCCGTTTGCACCCCTCAAACAAAAACCAAATAACGTTTGTTAACATATGTTAACCAGTGGTGGTCTTCGTTATCAACTGCAAAACAATAGATGAGATATTAACCGGTGTGACCAACTCATCTTTTAACATACTAAGTATCATTACCTATTAACACGCGTTATTACAAAGTATCATTACAAACTATTAACCACTTTAACAAAATAAATCTAGTAACTCTATACATTGAGTACAAAAAAGAAAACATTATTAAAAAGTTTTTCTACATATTTTTCTCGGCTTCCTTCGACTTCGTTTGTTAACATATGTTAACCAGTGGTGGTCTTCGTTATCAACTGCAAAACAATAGATGAGATATTAACAGCAGTACCAAATAACACATGTTAACCTATATTGCTCGCGAGTGTCTCGGCCCGTTTGCACCCCTCGAACAAAAACCAAATAACACATGTTAACCTATGAATTATGATGTTATATTATTTTTACTAACACACTCCATACCCGACCCAAAACCCGTCGGGTATCGGGTTTTGTAACACCCCGGTTTCCGACCCAAAAATTTTCGCGCTTAAAGTATTATAACGAATAAATAAATCATAGATAGTAATGAATACTTAATGCGAAACCAAACTTAAGAACTGAATAACTATTTTTGGTAAGATAAAATAAACATTGTATACGAAGGCTAGTTGCGTAACCGAGCAGATACTGGAAAACGAACTAACCATGACTAATTAGATTAGTCACATATGGGACACTTGTCCCCTTTTATATTCTCAAAAAAAATATCACACATACAACAATAACCAGAGAGAGAGAGAGAGAGAGAGGAACTAGAGAGAGAAAGGAGGCGGTGGTCCTCCTCAACCCACGGTGGGGCTCCGACGACATCACCCACCCTTTCAATACCGATTGCACCTTGTCAAGATCGAGAGAGAGAGAGAGAGAGAGAGAGAGAGAGAGAGAGAGAGAGAGTCGAGTTGCACAGAGAGAGAGAGTGGGAGGGCAGCAAACCTGTTCCGGCCATGGTCTCTGGACAACCAAAACTGTTCCGGTGATGAGCGAGCAGCAACAGTGATGGAAGATGGATGGCAACGGTTGGGGTGTCTTAGGGTTCCGATTGGGGATTTAGTGTAATCGACTAAGAGTTTTGGAATAATAATCAGATGCAGGGGTTGCTAGTAAACTTAGGATGGATATATCTTCAAATGAAGAAGATGATTTGAAGTGGTTAGGTTCAAATGAAGAAGGTGATTTGAAGTGGTTAGGTTGAAATGAAAAAGCAAGCATAGGGGGAAGAGAAAGGAAGTTTTTGTACTTAAAGGTGGCTGACAAAATTGAATTGATTGGAGGGTAAAATTACTTTACTACCCCCATAGTAATAATAAAATTAATTTTGGTTGGGGTGATGTGGCTGAATAATAACCACAAGAAGGGTTTCTAAAGTTTACCAAATAACTTAGGTTTTCTCTCGATACTTATACTATATATATATATATATATATATATATATATATATAGGGTTGGGCTAAAATAAAAACCCTCTTGAGTTGTGAAAACCCAAGAAACTCTATATTAACCATTGATCAAGTTGAATGAAGGGCTAAGATTGAATCTGAATTTTTTTATTATTAAATTGAATGGCTTTTTTAATTAAAGATAGATAAAGGGTAAAAATGTAATCTAACATGTCATATTCTCTCTCCTTCTTTCAAAGTTAAATGTCCAATCATCTTCTCTCTCCTAGTTTAAAATTCATATGTTTTAATTTTTACACATCTTTTCTACTAGAAGTAACAAAAAATGATGGTATGGCTGGATTTTTTTTTAATATTGACAAGTAAGCTGACTTCCTAGTGCTTTAATCGTATTACAACTTTTGTTTGTAAGTTACAGTTTTTTTTTATTGTGTTATAATATGTACTTTAGTATGCTACACTTTATGTTATTATGTTACAACTTGTAGTTCTAGTATGTTACAACTTTTGTTCGTAAGTTACAATTTTTATTATTGTGTTATAATAACATATATATACATGTAACAACCTTTGTTACTGTGTAACATCTTATAGTTCTAGTATGTTACGATTTTTGTTGCTATGTTACAACTTATACTCCCAATGTTAGATTATGTAACATCATCTGGATACAAAAGACTATATATGTAACGAACGGATCTCATAAATTTGTAACAATGTTACACGAAAAAAACAACAAATGATTACAACTTAAGAAATGTTACAAGAAAAAAAAAATCCAAAACCAAAGCTTTTTTTCCCATCTTCATCAACCCATCTGCCTTCACCAAATCAACAAACCACCAGGTACTGATTCAACCAACAACTTAAAAGTTATTAGAACACAAAATTCAAACAAGATTAAAAAAAAAAAGAAAAGAAAAAAAGTGGTAGTTGTAAATTGAAACAAAATTAAAAAAAAAATAACAAAGCAGGTCTAAAAAAAACTTATTCTTTAAATTTCTTGAATCTGTTGGCCACACTCAACTAGATCTAGACTTTTGACGTATATAATAATAATAATACACAAGACTAATTATATAATTTGAAGACAAAGTAAATCAAGAATACACAAAACCAATTCCCTTGAAAGGAAAAAAAATAATAAAGAAAGAAAAGAAAAGAGTGTTTGCTTCTTGTTGTGGCACAAGGCACAACTGATTCAGAGGACCTTTTCAAGATAACAAAATAGAGAGTTAGAGATCCCACCACCATCTAGAACCCCCACACTTTCAAAAAAATCACCACGTTAGAGATCCCACCCCACCCCACTCAGATCTATTTCGAGATCCCACCCCCACCCCATTCAGATCTTGTTGAGAGAGGGAGAGAGAGAAGCGGCATGGATAAGCTTTAAGCTTCAACATTCAGATCTGTCAAAGAAACATTAAGTTAGATCTAGAACGAGATAGCCAAGATCTGGAGAAGATGTAGAATAATGAATCTGTAATGCAAAATAAGAGAGAGAAGATGGTGTTGGTTGGTCGTCGGTTTGAACAAGGACGAGTAGAGTGGTCGGTTTGAACAAAGACGATGACACTGTTATGTGGTCGTCAATGTTGATCTGAAGTAAGGATGAAACATCCATGGTGAGAAGATTTGCAGACCAAAAGCTTTATTATTTTGTGTTGGAGAGAGAAATATGAGAGTGTACAAAAAGTGAAGTGTTGAACTTTTCACAAAGGAACTAACAAATGCAAAAGTAGAGAGAGAATTGGAATTAAAGTAAATGTCAAAACTACCCTTAAACCTTTAAACTAATACACACACGTGGCTTAACAAGGATCACATAGTGGGTTTCTAGAGTTTTCACAACTCACCAAGGTTTTCACTAGATACATAGCCTATATATATATATATAGGCCAATTATAAAATGAAAACCCTCTTGAGTTGAGAAAACCTTGGAAACCCATGTAAAAAATTGTTATTTTTTTTGAAAAAAAATAACCAATGTAAAATACATGTTTTTAAGTGTTTTGGGCCAAAAAAATAAAAAAAAAGCGCCGAATGGATTTTTTTTTAAAAAAATAAACAAAGCTGCGAAAACACATGTTTACACCTGATAAAAAACAGCAAATAGCTGAAAACATATGTTTTTTTAGCAACTTTGTTTATTTTTTTAAAAAAAATCCCATCGGCGCTTTTGTTATTTTTTTTTTTGCCTAAAATGCTTAAAAACATGTATTTTACGTTGGTTATTTTTTTCAAAAAAAAATAATGGTTTTTTACATGGGTTTCCAAAGGTTTTCTCAACTCAAGAGGGTTTTCAAAATATCCTTCCCCTATATCTATAATCTATAAATACTACTACATTATAAAGAGTGAACAATGGGCAAAAATGTCCAACTTGATAAAGTTAAGATGGGATATGAAAAGTCATGTGCTTCAACCCTCAAATGCCATATAAATCTTCTCCAAATTATCCTTCAATTCATTAAGATACTTGTACCATGTAGTAAAGATAAATAAAGGTTTATTTTCTAAACAGTTAAGTTTCTATATTTGCTCACAAAAATCCGTTCAAATTGTTATATATAATATCATGTGATGTGGTATGACCATAAGCTTCAAATAATTATATTCAACAAATATTAATTTTACATTTTCTTTCTTTCTTTAAAATTGCATATGTTTATATAAATATACAGTGTCATTCATCATGAGAATTGCTAAAACAAATTACTTTATCTTTTCAGAGAGTTAATGGTGGTACGAAGTGATGCACACACAACACCAAGTAGTACGGTACGTTTTGATTTTCTGTTGATAAGGGTTTTTTTATTTTAATTATTTAATAAGAACGACAAGGTGCGATCGAGGACGCTGAAAAGAGTAATCATGTTGTAACGAATCTGGCAAAACATCGACACAATCCAAAAGTGGATTGTATCTGCAAGTTCATCTTCCAGGTTAAACTTGATTTGTTTATTAAAATAAATGTCTTGTTGATACTTCTTTACTTCTCTGTTTACTTGTTTATACTGATATCGAATGGTTGTGTTTTGCTTTATCTACTCTGTTTTGGTTTCTATGCTCATATTTGGTTTTGAGTTCATGCTTGACAATACGTATCCATATGGTGGTTTGGTCTAAATTTGTGAAAAATTATATAGAAAGATTTGGGAATAAAAATTATCTATGCTCATATTTGGTTTTGATAACAGTGCTGATGACTGAATTTTGATGGTCAAAGAAGTTCATTTTCATATATATTGAAATCTTTTTTTATACTTGGGTGTCCTGTGTACACATCATCTCTTAGATGTTGGAAGTTAAGGACATATGGTTGGACAATTTACATAGTGTGGCATGAAAAGTTATAAGAACGTATATGTTGGATATAAAAAAAATATAGTTTCTTTTCAAAGTTTAAACAATGAAGAGAAATAGATTAATTTCATATATATCGTTTCGCATTCAAAGACAATTACGTTTTTACACTTTTCCTATAGCTTGGTGTGCTAACACGGCTACGCTTGTGCATTGTTAAAAAAAATATATTTATCTTGACCGTCCCGCAGCAACGCGCGGGTTTCCCACTAGTACATTATAAAGGATGAGTGATGTACAAGATGGTAATTTGCATTTCCGTACAACTTAAAAAGCAACATGTACAACATATTTAAGCAAGAAATTTAAGGGTATTATGGCGATAGTTGTGACAATTAAGACACTTAGGAGGGTAATGTAGACATTTCACCCACATCATCCTTACAATATCAAAACACTTTTACAATACTACTCGCTTTTTCCATTCCTACCCTCACAAACATCAATTGCCTTATGGTTTTCCTTCATCATAATCAATGTTACTAATGAATGATTCATTCAAGAAGATGTTAGAAATTACAAAAATTTAATAATATGATGAATGGAATTAATTGATTTTAGTGAAATTATTAAGGAGATTCTTGAGTAGAGTTCTTTATTTCACTTTATTAGAGTTTATGGCTCTAATTAAGTTAGTCTCTACATTCATCCTTAGGTCTTGTATACATAGAATGATTTGTGCCTCATTTGAAAGACTAAAAAAATACAAGAAAAATAAAGAAGAGGATCCATAAAAGAATTCTCGAAGAAGAAGGAAAAGTTGACCCATATGTTCATATGTTAACCTGTAGAGATAAGTTTTTCTATACTTGATTCCACCACATTTCTATTATTATTTGTTCCACAAGTTTTAACACTATAATTTTATCCGGTGCAACCTTGGGCATGTGGCCTTCTCCGCCAGTACAGACTGCTTCGGATGTTGTACCCTGGGAAACAGACGCGTTATCTTGAGTAGAGGCACGGAATTTGTTTTAAGGGAAGCATGTTAAACACGTGCTTTAGTCACAACCGCCAACATTATTTTTTGTTAACTAGTGGGGTGCCCGCGCGTTGCGGCGGGGTGACATATATTGGAGAACATAATGTAGCAAAATTACGTGATGCAACGGTGACGATAATGCAGTGCCCGATACTCGTTTTGTGCTAGTTTACAACCCTCTCATGGTATATTGTACTGTATTTATGATGGTAATCTAAATCAGGAGGTGTATACATTAAAAATATTCTGCAACTGGTTTACCAGCATCTTCTTCGTCCATTGGAACATACACAAAAAGAGCCTGCATAACATCAAAGAACGTAAATTTGTTAAATTTGAAAAAAAGTTATAATACTGCAGCTTCAAGTGCATTTGATTGAGTAAATAGTGAATGAACTTTCACAAATTAACAGTTATATTTGCTAAGATAGAAAATGAACACTGTTATAACAAACCACTCTAAAAGTATACATGCAATTCCGTTTTATAAATAGCTAATGAAATTTGCCTAGAAGTTATTGTCCATACAAATTATAGTGTTTTTGTTGAATACAAAATCTTTTGAGAACCTTCCAATTATTAAGAAAATGCTTACCAAGTAATGTATGAATGTTCAAATAAATTTACAAACTTCACATAAAGAATGTATAAAAGGAATCAAAAAAGGGAGAAAAAGCACCATATCTCATCTAGTAGTCACTTTCTAAACCGATGTATTTGGGTTTTTGTCACAAACAGACCACCATTGTTGTTAATTTAATTGGATTTCAATGGTCAAATATGGAACTCAGAATGCCAATCAAGAAATTGAACTTGGCCTTTTTGTATAAAAGATACACATCTTTGATAAATGTTCTAGACAACCCATTATAGCAAACTGAAGTATTCTATTTTCATTTGTGCATAAAAGATACACATCTTTGATAAATATTCTAACCTTTCCATAAAATCTTTTGCTGCCTCTTGGAACATGGGAATGAACTTCTCATTATCATTCAAAGTAGTAAAAAGGATCACCGGCCAAAGAACAAGAGGAAAAACCAACAGTATCAAACTATTCATTTATTTGTAGATGTTTTGTTTGTTGCTAAATTCAACCGGTCAGAAAATTGATGTTGTTACTTGAAGGAAGCCATCCAATCCACCCTTGAACACATTGTGTGGCAACATCTTTTCCAATCTGGTATGACACATTAGGCCAAGGGAAATAGTGAATATTCATATATGTATGAACGATTCGAGTTCGGTCGGCTACATGGAACGAATTGGGTTCCGTGATCACCGCCTTGGCCACTTGGGGAGGAATGGTACCAGGATGATCACTAAAAATATATACCTTGAGATCTTAGATTATACCCCTCGTAATGAGGCAGATTGCAGTACACCCGAATCAGACAGATTAAAAAAAAATAATAAACAATAGGATAATCCACGACAATTACCAAATCATCATTAATATCAAACAACAAGTATTTAATCATTCATTATTCTATCGTTCAACACTTTAAACAATCTAATTAATCAATTTGATTAATTAATCCACTTCCCAAACAATTATTTTTCTTAACAACACCGTTATTCATAATAATCTTTTCAACAAATATTTCGCTAAATATTTATTTATATGTTCGCAGTCAAAAGTGTAACTCTTTGGATTGTATTTTGATGGTTGCATTATTAATCGATAATTTGGACAACTATTTCCAACACAACAAACATTTCCTCCATCACCACCTCGTCAAACAATTCCACTATTATATTACTTAATCGTGTCAAATTTTTTTTACTGAAGCCCCAATCAATCAATGAATTGTCACGAATCAGTTACCTAAATCTATCTATGGTATTGTGTTTACTACGTTGTGGGCGATTTGGAATGAACGTAATGCGAGAATCTT
This sequence comes from Ambrosia trifida, assembly GCA_028751855.1. Classification (NCBI taxonomy): domain Eukaryota; kingdom Viridiplantae; phylum Streptophyta; class Magnoliopsida; order Asterales; family Asteraceae; genus Ambrosia; species Ambrosia trifida. The sequence goes on along the minus strand of CM054133.1, from coordinate 10,038,942 downwards.
CAAAGGCATTTGTCGTCGACCTATTCAAGTGATGGAAAGCATCAAAATGACGTCGTATTTTTTGTTTAAAAATAGATATAGATTGAAAGGTATAGAGTGAAATGTTTGGTGTAAATATCCTTTAGACGTGATGTAACTTCGTTTGTTTGCCCGGGGGTCTTTGTTTTGAGGACCGTCCGTGGTTGTTTTTGAATGAAATTTACCTTTAAAAAATATTTTTAAGGTTTCCGAATCGTTTTAAGCCCATATCTATACTATATTATAAAGCATAAGTGAAGGATTCCAAACAAATTTAAGTAATTACAACACATAATATGGTACAATAACTTAATGAAGGTGGTAAAGGGGTGAAGTTGTCTTTTTACATTAACAATTAATATCTATACTTTGTTGTCTTTATGCCCCCAACCAATCCATACTTTGTTGTTTTTATAATATTTTAAACAGTTAATATCTAGGGTTGTATTTTTATGTGTAGGAAGTTCATAGAAAAGAAATCGAATAATATATTGATGCATAGAACTATCATAGTCGCTCATAAAATTGATAAGTAAGGTAGAAAAATTAATAGATAAGGTAGAGTGAGATGGTTTTGTATGTTTGGGTTTGACATGCATGAGAAACGTGACCATATTATCACCTTACTCATAGGTTAATGTATAGAAAACTCTTAAGAGTTGTTATAAAATTTTTTTTTGCAATTAAAAACCACAAAATATCCTTATAATCTAAATGCAATATATAACATCTTACGATTATATAGTGGTATACACAACTAGGTTGTTGGTTGACAAAAGACACTCATTCATTACATGTAACATACTACAATTTTCATTTATTTTTTTTTTGTGTTCTAAAATATATATATTTTTGGATGGCAAGTTTTAGTCATTTTTATGAAGTTTCAACATTATTATAACAAAAAAAAAATGTTTAGCAATTAAATGGAATCGTACATTAGACTTATGCAAATTATGAATTACTAACGAGTAAAATAGAGTTTCTCTCCTGGCCACGGCCGATGTGGGATTTTCCTGGGGTGTCACATTCACCCCATGTTAGAGTCTCATCGTCCCTGATGAGGTGTGTTCCTGGTGTGTCACATTCACCCCCTGTTAGAGTCTCATCGTCCCTGATGAGGTGTGCACCCACCATCCCGAACGGCACAGGAGTGGCTCTGATACCATCTGTAACACCCGGCCCCTCTCACCACCAATATTGTCCGCTTTGCCCCGATGGGTTGCCCATCCAGAGCTCACGGATTTGTTTTTGGTCGCCCCGGTGGAGACTTCCCAGGAGGTCACCCATCCTGGTACTGCTCCCACCTGAGCACGCTTAACTGTGGAGTTCTCCTCTCATCCACTAGCATTAAGCCCAAAACGCGTTGGTGATTTAAGAGGCAAGACATTACTTATGAACCAAGGATCTCTCCTGGCCACGGCCGATGTGGGATTTTCCTGGGGTGTCACATTACATATCTATACTATCTATATCTATCTATCTATATCTATATCTATGTCTATACTATATTATAAAGGATTTCCTAAGGACTTCTTAAATTTTAAGAGGTATAAGTCTAAATGCTTTTGATACAACACATAACGCATAACATAACTACTTTTTAGGGGTAAATATGTCTTTAAAACACCACATTTAATTAAAAGAAAGCCAAGAGTCATGAGATGTTTACGAAACCTCATGACATTCAATTTTATAATTATTTTAAATATATTGAATAGAAAACATATGAAAACCAACTCATGATGCTATATATTTTGTTATAACCTTTTATATAGAGTTAGGTACTTTATCTATACTATATTATAAAGCATTTCCTAAGGACTTCTTAAATTTTAAGAGGTATAAGTCTAAATGTTTTTGATACAACACATAATGCATAACATAACTACTTTTTTTGGGGTAAATATGTCTTTAAAACACCACATTTAATTAAAAGAAAGCCAAGAGTCATGAGATGTTTATGAAACCTCATGACATTCAATTTTATAATTATTTTAAATATATTGAATAGAAAACATATAAAAACCAACTCATGATGCTATATATTTTGTTATAACCTTTTATATAGAGTTAGGTACTTTATAAAAGTTAAAGTTTTATAAACTTGATCATACTATATAGAAATCGAGAAATCAAGAGTGAAAGTTGTGTTTTTAATCAAGAGGTAACGATTTGAATTCTAAAATTATTATGTTATATTCATACACATAAACATGCCTAATCCAATCTAAACTATATGATCACCGGATTCAACAACCGAAGAAGAAAGCTTCTGTTTATAATGAATTTCAAACAAAGGTATTAAGAAAATATTCATGTAATAGGGATTAGGTTCATAGTAGGTATGTTAGATTAGATTGTGCTCTACAAAAGAGTTTAGGTTACACCCGCTGCATCGTGCGGGCAAACCCACTAGTAAAAGTTAAAGTTTTATAAACTTGATCATACTATATAGAAATCGAGAAAGTAAGAGTGAAAGTTGTGTTTTTAATCAAGAGGTAACGATTTGAATTCTAAAATTATTATGTTATATTCATACACATAAACATACCTAATCCAATCTAAACTATATGATCACCGGATTCAACAACCGAAGAAGAAAGCTTCTGTTTATAATGAATTTCAAACAAAGGTATTAAAAAAAATATTCATGTAATGGGGGTTAGGTTTATAGTAGGTATGTTAGATTAGATTGTGCTCTACAAAAGAATTTCGGTTACACCCGTTGCATCGTACGGGCAAACCCACTAGTTTCATAAAGGCATGGAATTCAATGACCGTTTTTTTCCATCCTTTACGTGGATGAATCAAAACCATAATATAAAATAAGTAGCTGATCCGTTGCCAATTGTATTGACGATAAGCCAGGAGATGTATTGGTGTTGATCCACACACAAAACACAACCACATCTTTTTTCTTAACTTTAATTTGCTTTCAAAGGAACTAACCAATCCATACTACCTTTCACTTTAAACATTAAAACTTAGACGACAAAAAAATCTTCTTCTTTTGAATTTTTAAAGCACAGAGAATGAAATCCAACTTATAGCGATTGCTAAAAATAGAAGAAAGAAGACTAATTTGTAAGGGTTTAGCCTTTAGGTCCATACAACAAAGAGAAGTTAGATGCACACTCTCGCCAGCTTGGGCTCTCAAGTATTGTCCAAATCTCTAGACAATTGGAGGTATAAGCTAGGGGTGACAATCACTTAAATGACGCGAAACACATTAACACGACACAATTTTTTTTTAGGTTTTTAGTTACTTAAGATAACTCGTTCTGCTCTGAACATGACTTGTTTAATAAATTCAATGACGCTCGCATTAGAACTTTTTTTTTTGAAAGGCCAAGTAAACACTTCTGGCCGACTACCCAGGGGGATCCCCACACTATGGACAGACCTCCACGACCACCTAGTGGAGGGCCCATATATACCTCTAGCAGCTGGGTAGCCAAAGCCCGCCTATGTAGTTTCCGAACCGGGGAAAACCAAACCCCTCACCCGCCTGAAGGCACGGCAGTGAAGAATTGGTAAAATTTGGGCGAGATCAGAACTCGAACTCGTGATCACAGGCCATGAGTCATCCTTCACTTCTCATTATGTCTCTCAAATGTCTCCTGTGAAAATCAAACCCGGGTCTCCCAAGGGAGAGCCCGGTCTCCCAAGGGAGAGCCCGGTCTCTTCACCATCTGAGCAACAAGTGGAGGAACAACATTAGAAGTTTTTACTTTAATTTGTTTTGTAAATTTTTCCTCAAGTGTTTAACTTAAGTTTCATTTTTGTTATTTATCAAGTTTTTTGTTTACACCAAATGTTTTTCCATTACTCACAACTATCCATTTTCACTTGCACATTCTTCAACTATTTTCAATTATTTTTCTAATCTCCATCTAAATATGTACATAACGTAAGTTTGTGTAACTTCTCTATTTTGTTCATTTTAATGAACTTACAAAATCCTCCTAATCTAGTATCTAACTAGGTTAGAGTCTCGTGGGGACCCACGGTTCACCCGAAAGTAAAATGAAAAAAAAGTAGGAAAATAAGAATTGTATTATACGATTTGTTTTTGTTACTAAATGTTTGATAATGCAATATGTATGATTTTTGATGTTAAATGCAAAATGTCATCTAACAGTTTAATGTAACGAAATGATGGATATATCGAGTAAGTAAAGTTTAATTTGACAACTGCAAACTACATAGCATACTATCACAATATCACACATTACATCATTTGGGTAATATCTATATTCTAATCATAACTAAGCTTAAGCATAGAACACTTATCATTTAGTTGGGGCTTAACGAACTTCAACCAATATCACACATTACATCATTTGGGTAAGGGTAATATCTATATTATAATCATAACTAAGCTTAAGCATAGAACACTTATCATTTAGTTGGGCTTAACGAACTTCAACCAATGGTCCATTTTCATTACTTCAATCAAAATCTTCCAACTCTTGCTCATTGATAGCTGTTTTTTCACCTTCGAAGTTGTTATCATTGTCATCACGATCCTCGGAGTGCAGCTCATTTTCAATAATTTATGAAAACCTCCACCATTGTATTCCATATTTGTGTTCTACATAAAATATAGTTGTTGTAAAGATATGGATACGGTGATAAGTAAATCAAGAAACAATCCTTAACCCACTTACTTGAATGGGTAGCTTAAATTTTCATGTTATCTCTCCAATGGTTCAAACCGATTACATGGCTAAAAAACAACTAATAAGAAAATGGGTCCAATGTCACATGCTGTAATATAAATTTCCTATATTTTATTAAAAAATAGACACCAAAAGGATCAACCCAAGACCCATTTCAACATGTAGCCAAAAGGACCCCCATTGTACACACACTTTAGGCAACTTTTGACATGTTACAAAAAGCCGCCAAAAAACGTCATTATTTAAACTGTGTAAATATAGTACTTAACAATTAAAAATCTTAATAAATAACATCAAAATCATAATCAATCATTCAAATCAATGACATTAAAATAATCCACGTCTGAAATTAACTTACCCGTTATATACAAATTATTATTAACATCTTAAAATTAGCACACTTATTGAAATCAAGATGATGATTATCGTTTAGTTACAAATGATTAAAGGAAAGTCGTAATATCAAAATGAAAGTCGGTCAACAATGTTAAAATGAAATTCGTAATATTAGTAACATCAGTAAATAAGATTAAAAATCTTAATAAATAACATCAAAATCGTAATCAATCATTCAAATAAATGACATTAAAATCATCCGCGTCTCAAATTGCCTTACCCATTATATACAATTTATTATTGACATCATTAGTAATCATTATTATGTGACACCCGGCATGTTTGGGTCAACATTTTATAAACACATAAGTCTACCTTAGCGAAAAACGTTTATTAAACATACTTGACGGGGTCAGTAGAGTCGGAACACAGTCCGTATTGTCCAGGGTTCAATGATTCAGGAGATCATTGGGTTAGTCACACACACACACACGATACGAGTCCCGTTGTTGGTGAATTACATAAACTAATTAAGTGTATGTGTAGACTAATTGTCGTATGGTGGATTATATGCTTAGACGTGTTTAAATGATGTGTAGATAATCATCTGTGCTTAAATATGTTAAACATAGACTAAGGTTGCATGCTCGTATGTTAGGGTGCGTTAAAATGCGTTAAACACGACAAACTGGAAAACTAGATAAACATAGGTCCTGGTTCGACCACTTCGAGTGGTCGAAGGTGGAAATACGTCTTGGTTCGACCCTTGTAAAAGGGGCGAACCTGGGATATGGAATTGAAAGAATTTCATTCGACCAAGTCAGGGTACATTCGACCCTGTGAAAGGGTCGAAGGAGGGTACATTCGCCCAAGTGAAAGGGGCGAATGTGGACATAGTATAAATACCACACTTTGTCATTTTTCACCATTTCACAAACCCTAACCGTCTCAAAACACTCTCTAGCAACTTTAAACATTGGGGAAGGAGTTTTTGCCCTTGTTTTCTATAATCTAACCTACAAACATCTTCTACACAAAGATCTAAGGTGTGTTCTTCATTCTAAATCATTTTTAAAGCATTTCAATTCGTTTTTATTAAACCCCAAGAGTCCAGATCTGATACAAACATGTTTTCATGGATAAAAACCTTCCTAATGTCTTTCTAAACAAAACCTATTCATAAACAATGAGTTTTCATACAAATTAACATGAGTTAATGGTGTTTTATGTGATGTTATGTATTGTTTGATGATTGATTGCTGTATAGATGCTATAACAATGATCTAGGACTGTTATTGATGACGTTTTATGATTGAGATAGGTTACAATTGATTATTGATGATGTTATGTTCATTTTAGGGATTTTGGGTTAGATCTAGGGCTTGTTCATGATGATAGTGATAAGGATATGATTGGGGGTTTCTTGTTCATGATAATCTGAGTATATTAAGTTGATAATTGATTGATTTCATAAAGTTTCCTAATTGGGTAAAGATTGCATGCGTTTGATGTGACATCTCCATAATTTGCTATTTTGGGTAACTTGTAAAACGAACGGATTTCGGGATAAAATTGGTAGGGTTATGTAGGAATATGTTAATGATAGTTGACTGCTGTGATTGGTAATGTTTCGTGATGTTTTCGGACCGTTTAGATGCGTTTTGGTGCGTTTTATAAAATGCTGATGAAAACGGGCGAACGTGGAATAAAATTGGTTCGAATGGGCGAACGTGGAACAAAAAGATGGGAAAAACGGGCGAACGTGGAAAAACGGGCGAACGTGGAAAAACGGGCGAACGTGGAAAAACGGGCGAACGTGGGAAAAACAGGCGAACGTGGCTCAAACGGGCGAACGTGGCTCAAACGGGCGAACGTGGAACAAAATGTGGGAAAAACGGGCGAACGTGGCTCAAACGGGCGAACGTGGAAATGGGAAAAACCACATTCGACCATCTGATGTCCGGAATGAGATTTTTGATGCAAACTAAGTGTTTTATGCTTGAAACTTATGTGTTAAACTTATGTGCATGACTAATTGATGTAATGGGTCACCAACGGGATGTCGGGTCGGTCTGGGATGTCCGGTTAACGTTTAAACTCACTTTTTAACACACGTAGTCAAGATCTGGACAATCGGGGATTAGTTAGCCTTCGGGTTAATAGTCATCACACTTATGTAAACTCATTGATAGGTTGTCATTAGTTGGGATTATCATACACGTGTTGGAATTCTAGTTATCAGAAGACGCACTCTAAGGTGAGTTCACGGCCCCTCTTTTATACACTTTTCTCTCGGGGGAGAAGCATGCCACACGTTTTTACAAATACAACGTTTGTGACACCCGGCAAACTCAGGTTAGTAACGTTGACTAAACTAGTAAGTCTACCTTAGCGAGTCATGCATATTACGTCCTTAACGAGGTCAGTCGAGTCGGTATGATGATTCTGGGAATCATCGGGAGTCGTTATGATGATCCGCGGGGTTATCGGGAGTCGGTCCATAACTATGGGTACAAGGATCGGCGATTCGTGGAATCGCCGGGTTTAATGCACACACGAGTCTCGAGTCCCGGGAATTGGTGAATGGATGTAAACGTGTTAGTTATCATGCATTATATGTTTGGAATCATTATGTGACTTGTCGGTATGTGAATACGTGCTTATATATGTTAAAATAGCGTTTAACGCGCCGAAAACCCATTACAGCACCTTATAGGCGATTAGGAGTCTGGGGGGACTCCTAATCGCATGAACTTAGGCGAATGGAAGGGATTTGGGGCGAGTAGGATGTCATAGGGGCGAGTAGGGGCTCTACTCGCCTGTATATAGGCGAGTAGGAGTCCTACTCGCCTGAAACCATCTGCTACTCGCCTATACTGCTGCACACGGGTCAAAACACCTATAAATAGAACCCTTAACTCCCTAAACACCATTTGTGCAACCCTAACTGACCCTAAGCCTCCCACACACCTTGAAACACCTCTGGAGCTTGCTTTGCTTCAAAACACACCATCACCAAGCTTATACACCCTTCTTTGATAAAATCCAAGGTGTGTTATTCATCCTACACCTTTGTAAAGTTGTTGTTTTGATTCCCCAAAAGTCCAGACCTTGTTTTGTTTAGTTTGTGTCTTTAAAACCCTTTGAAAAGAATTCTAAAACAAGTCTACACCATGATACTTGCTATATGTGAAGTATTTGTGCATATGATGATTGTTGGTGATTATAACATGAATGTTTCCATGAATTTGTTGTACTTCTGATATGTAGGTGGTGTTAGGATGATTATCTATGAGTTTAAGCCCTTGATATGATGTTTAGGTGCTAGTATGCATTTTGACCCATTTGGGTAATTCTTGAAGAATAGGATGTATGATGTGAATCATTGCTTGTTTGTGGTTAGAAATCATGTTAGGATGATGACATAACATAGAGATGATGAATTGCAACTTGTAGGAGATGAAATCTGATTGTTTCCATTTAAGGAAAGATAAGGTTGGTTGGTGAAACCTAGTACTTTGCCATTTTTGGAAATAATCGCACCGAGTCCGTTAGGGCAGAGGTAAATTGGGGGTTTTTGCTTAAAAAGGGTTGGTTAATAGTTTAGTTTTGATATTGGGTGTTTTTACATGTTTCGGATCTGATTTGGAGGGTTTAACGCGCGAAAACGCGCAACAGCAGAGCATCAGGCGAATAGGGCCCTACTCGCCTGAAGCTTCATGCGAGTAGGAGCCTACTCGCCTATAGCTTCATGCGAGTAGAGCCTACTCGCCTATACCCTCCCTCCTACTCACTAGCTGACTTTTCCTAATCGCATGAAGGTTTCCTAATCGCGTGTGCTGCTGTCGTAAACGCGTTTTGACATCCCGGAACATGATTTAACACCTAGGAACATGATAGGAACCCCGGGATACACCCAATGACTTAGTAAGACGTATTCGGACCTGATTATGCGTTAAACAGATGTTATGCTAGACTAGGTGAATTATTGCGCGTGCTAAGTGTTTAATTGCATATGTTGCATGATGTCTTGCATTTATCTAACACGTGGGATGTCGGGTCACCAATGGGATGTCGGGTCTTGTCTGGCACGGTCGGTTTAACAGTAAAGGTGTTTTCAAACGTTTATGGTCACGGTCTGGACATTCGGGGACTAGTTAGCCTGCGGGTTATTAGTCCAATACTTATACGCATCTTATGATAGGTCGCCGCTATCTGGGGCTATCATAACATAATTACTTAACTATTTTCAAGTAACGCAAACCAAGGTGAGTTTCACAGCCCCACTTTTACTGTTTTTCTTTTGGGGGGAGAAACATGCTTTGTACGAACTATTTAAAGGTCATGTTATACTATGGGCACTTTATGTTACTATACGGCTTTTATGGAAAGTCCCAGGGGGAAACCATGAATGTGCTGGCATGCACAACGAGGGAAATGTGGATAGATCTATTGGGCCTCACAAACCCCACTCGACGGCGGGGCCGGGCGGGTGCATATTGTCTCTACCTATCGGGTTACCGAGGCATCGGTAGCCCAGTCAATCTGGGCTGGTATCAACTTTTGGACACGTTTAGTAATGGGTTCCCAACCGTAGTAGTAAAAACACTTAACGTCTAGCTAACGTTCTTATGACATAGTATTAACGGAAATGATCTTTGTAAAACTGTGACAACACTTTTATAAAAGAAAACCTGTGAACTCACCAGCATTATATGTTGACATTTTTGGCATGTTTTCTCAGGTCGCTAAGGTAGCGGTTATCGGACTAGGCGCACGGGGTCATGCACGGCGTCTATTATTTTGAAACATATTAAACAATGTCTTTGTAAACAATGATATGTCTTTTGGTTGTAAACAAGAATGCTTCCGCTGCTGGTTTACAGCTCAAAGCATGATATTTTGGTTTAAAATATAATTATGAATGCATGTTTGTTGTATGTTTATTGTGATCGTTGACTGAGATCCTGGTGTGTCACGCGCCTCGCGGTAAAACCCCGCACGTGGAATTTGAGGGTGTGACAACGTTTATGTTTTGAAACACAACGCTTTTGAAACACAACACTTATGAAACGCAACGCTTTTGAAACGCAACGCTTTTAGAAACATGACGCCTTTTGGGAATGTGACTATTTTAAGAAACGTGACACGTTTGGCACTTGGCATATTTTGGCATTTGACACTTTTAAACATTGGCATTTGGCATATTTAAACATTGGCACTTGACACTTTTAAACATTGACACTTGGCATTTGGCACTTGGCGCTTGGCACTTATTTACTATACGACGAAACCTAAGTCCCTATTGAAACCATGAATGTGCGGGGCACAACGGGGGAAATGTGGATAGATCTATTGGGCGTGACGAACCCCACCTGACGGCTGGGAGCCGGGCGGGTGCATATTGTCTCTACTTGACACTTGACACTTGGCACATGGGCAGCAACTCGAGCAACGTTCGTCAGTAATGGTTTTAGCAACACAGTCGTAGTAGTAAGGGAACGTTTGTTATTTACTTGGAACTTTTGCACACTTGGCACTTTATGAGAAATCGCTTTACACATGAAAACGTTTACGAACTAAAAACCTGTGAACTCACCAGCATTATATGTTGACATCTTTTTGGCATGTTTTCTCAGGTCGCTAAGGTAGCAGCATTGAGTATAGGCGCACGGAGTCTCACGGCGTCTAGGGATCATATGCATGTTTTGTTAAACATTTCAGACTTTGAGTTTTATTTTAAGTTGTAATAATACATTTTGCTTCCGCTGTGTTAGAACGGTTTCGAAACGCAATGGTAGTTTACGTTGTTTTCTTATCATATAGATGTCGTTTATTGTGACCGTTGTAACATCGCAAAATTTTCCCCAAAATTTTAATACATAAAAAGCCCTTATATATATATATATATATATATTTTTATTACACCTTTATCATTAATATTATACAAATGTGCCTAAGTCTTTATTTATCCTAACTCACAACTTATATACATACATAAATGTATATAAATAATAATAATAATAATATGATTCTAAATTCTTTTTTTTTCACATACAAGATTTTTTTTTAAAATAAAGCCTTGAGTCAAATAGTCAAAGTCCTAGTCAAAGTCTTAGTCAAAGTCTTAGTCAAACAGTCAAAGTCTTAGTCAAATAGTCAATTCTTCATAAAACCTTACTTTATGGTGTTGACCAATTTTAATGGCTAATTGACTCCAAAACTAGTATAAAAACCCACCTATGACCCATTATACTTTGCACCTCTAAATCGATTGTTTCAATCCGATTAAACTTTCCCTCATACCTTTCTTCTATAGTCTATTACTTCTACAATTGAAGCTTTGATTATAAGCTCTTGTAATTGGCGAATTGGAAGCTTGATATTCTTTCTTTTTCGTTTTCTTCAATTTGGACTAGCTACGTTGTTGAGTCTTTGGGATTCGCCTCGCATACATTCACAACACATTATTCTATTTTTTTACGAGACATAACATTTTGCTAAGGTGAGTTTTACATAGCCCCTTTTCTATTTATCACCATTTTTGGGGTGAAACATGTTACAACATTATTTATGCAATTCAATCATCAATGTGTCTATGTGTATTTCTATGTTGCATTATGTCTTGAACATGACTAGGGTAAGCACAATTCTAGCATAAACATTCATCAGCCAAACGGTATACATTGATAGATCTATTGGATTGACAATCCCACCCGGATACGTGCCTCCTACAAAGGTTGCGTGGGTGTTTGTTACTGCAATATAAACGAGTGAACCATGAGCGTATGGGATGTACCACAATACAACAGTCACAATGGTTGATTATGCACTCGATTTACTTCTAGTATGTTTTCACATATGGACTAGATTGCCATGACATATGAATTGCACAACAATTTTATTCGATTATCAAAACCTATGTAATTCTCACCAACTTTTGTTGACCCAAAATATTTTCAACTTAACATGTTTCAGGTTCTAATTGCTTGAAGATTTGAATTGATGCTTGAAGATGTTTGCATAGTTTTATTCAATTTGATGTACAAGTTCTTAGAACAATTGTATGTAACTTATTTAAATTATTTAATGAAATTTATTATTCACCATGAGTTACTGAACAATCATCAATACGTGACATCCCGATGTTTCCGCCATCGGTTGGGGTGTTACAGATTGGTATCAGAGCCATGGTTATAGGGAATTAGGTTATTAGAAAAATAATCTAGTCTATAACCATAGGATTTAACCAGTACATGCTTCTTTTACTTGCTATTCTCTATCTCCCTCCTACTTCTTATCCCTACTTTCATCCTTACAAGAAGGCTGCTCTCCATCAGTGAATCTACTCTTAGACTAATAGGATAAAATCCTCAGGTTTAACCTGAACCCCCTTGAGATCTCGTCGAAGTTCTAGATTTTAATAACGAACACGTGCAATCTGGAAGGGTGAACGCCTGTATTCTGAGTCTTCTGTCTAGGCTGGCATTGCGCATATATCCCAATCAGACGAGGGACCCGGATGCCTACCTGGGAATTCTCGGGATGAGTGTTCACTTATAGGCTAAAGCATGTCTTCATATGTTATTAAAATCTGGAATCTTTGATAAGTCAACTTTTTCGTTTATTCGTTTTAATTAATGAATAAATGATTACATTCCTTATATCACCTCATTCATTTCATGCCACATTGAACCTTCATTGTGTCCCTTACAGATCATGTCTCCACGTCGCAGCACTCGCAATAACAGTGGTGGAAACCAAGAGGAAAGTAACAACAACAACAAAAAACAACAAAGGTGTTGATGCCCAACTGGCTGCGATTATTTCCCAACAAATGGCACAACAAATCACAACTCTGGTTTCTAACTTGTTGGCTCAAGTCATCCAAATGAATGGGAACGGCCATGGAAATGGCGTTGGAAATCACGAAAAGAACAAGACCTTAGGCAAGAAAACAAGTATTGTGGCCGCGGTAACTACCGAGAACCAGAAGCGCAAGACCCGGGATCCTAATGTAAACCTCACTACACAAGCTTCTAACAAGAAACCCTATACAAGAAACTTTCCATTGTGTAACACATGTAATCGACATCACCCCACTGTTTCAATGTGTCGCCTGTGCACCAATTGTGGTAGGTATGGCCATCTGGTCAACACATGTCGTGAGACCCCAAACCCTAATACCAACCAACCAACCAACCCTGCTCAGGTTGCTAATCTTGATCGTCCTGGTAAATACAACTATGGTCAATGCTATGAATGTGGAAACCCAAATCATTTCCGTAACCGATGCCCTAAACTAAATCGAGATCAAGACCCTCCAGCTACTTAACAGCAAACCCCACCATTTGAATGATGTCTACTTTTTAATTCTATGTATTGACACTTTTTGATTCAAGTAATAAATTCAAGTATTATCATAACATCTAAGTGCATGCTTGTTTGAATGTGAACTAATTGCTATATCTATAATCATACTTGCTTACTTGTACAACAATTAGTTGACTACCAAACAACCTACTCAACGATTGGTAGAGGTCATCATGTCTTTCCAACAGTCGGGAGAGGCCCTACAACCTGCTCAACGACTGGTGGAGACTATCGAACCTGCTCAACAATCGGTAGAGTCATAAAAGGACGCAAAACCCTAATGTAAGGTAAATTGATAATTACGGTCCGGAACGTAATCATAAATTTACAGGTACGTTAAGGTAGTGAGAAATTTTATCAAGGTTTTCGGTAGTCGACCAATTGTATACCTGGTGTTTTTCTTTTAACTTCGGGACGAAGTTCCTAAAAGTAGGGGAGACTGTAACATCGCAAAATTTTCCCCAAAATTTTAATACATAAAAAGCCCTTATATATATATATTTTTTTATTACACCTTTATCATTAATATTATACAAATGTGCCTAAGTCTTTATTTATCCTAACTCACAACTTATATACATACATAAATGTATATAAATAATAATAATAATAATATGATTCTAAATTCTTTTTTTTTCACATACAAGATTTTTTTTTTAAATAAAGCCTTGAGTCAAATAGTCAAAGTCCTAGTCAAAGTCTTAGTCAAACAGTCAAAGTCTTAGTCAAATAGTCAATTCTTCATAAAACCTTACTTTATGGTGTTGACCAATTTTAATGGCTAATTGACTCCAAAACTAGTATAAAAACCCACCTATGACCCATTATACTTTGCACCTCTAAATCGATTGTTTCAATCCGATTAAACTTTCCCTCATACCTTTCTTCTATAGTCTATTACTTCTACAATTGAAGCTTTGATTATAAGCTCTTGTAATTGGCGAATTGGAAGCTTGATATTCTTCCTTTTTCGTTTTCTTCAATTTGGACTAGCTACGTTGTTGAGTCTTTGGGATTCGCCTCGCATACATTCACAACACATTATTCTATTTTTTTTACGAGACATAACATTTTGCTAAGGTGAGTTTTACATAGCCCCTTTTCTATTTATCACCATTTTTGGGGTGAAACATGTTACAACATTATTTATGCAATTCAATCATCAATGTGTCTATGTGTATTTCTATGTTGCATTATGTCTTGAACATGACTAGGGTAAGCACAATTCTAGCATAAAAATTCATCAGCCAAACGGTATACATTGATAGATCTATTGGACTGACAATCCCACCCGGATACGTGCCTCCTACAAAGGTTGCGTGGGTGTTTGTTACTGCAATATAAACGAGTGAACCATGAGCGTATGGGATGTACCACAATACAACAGTCACAATGGTTGATTATGCACTCGATTTACTTCTAGTATGTTTTCACATATGGACTAGATTGCCATGACACATGAATTGCACAACAATTTTATTCGATTATCAAAACCTATGTAATTCTCACCAACTTTTGTTGACCCAAAATATTTTCAACTTAACATGTTTCAGGTTCTAATTGCTTGAAGATTTGAATTGATGCTTGAAGATGTTTGCATAGTTTTATTCAATTTGATGTACAAGTTCTTAGAACAATTGTATGTAACTTATTGAAATTATTTAATGAAATTTATTATTCACCATGAGCTACTGAACAATCATCAATACGTGACATCCCGATGTTTCCGCCATCGGTTGGGGTGTTACAACCGTTGACTTGGATCCTGGTGTGTCACGCGCCTCGCGGTAAAACCCCGCATGTGGAAATTTGAGGGTGTGACATATTAGTTGTACCAAAAGTAACATTTTGAAAATTTATATTATCATTTAATTTTGTTGTTAAATTTGGTATGACGATTAAATGATTTTATTATTTGTTAAGGTTTATATAGTATTGTTGTGTCTCGAACAATTCTGCAAAATCGGAAATAATGTGCCTCGATTGACGTGATCGAGTAGGAATATTTATTTATATATTTGAATTATAAAAATAGAAGGATTGGTAATTGACGTGAATTGGTCAACAACGCTTAAAATTAGCACAATCAAACTCAAAGACATAAAGTCAAAAAATTGACCTCCATCAAATTAACAAAGACGTAAAAAGTTTTTACTAATATTTGATCAACAATATTAAAATTAAGGTCGTAATATTAGTAATAGCATTGAAATTTATCTTGAATACATTATATATTTTAGGAAACTATTAAATAAATTTAAATTATATTTATTATTAAAAGAATAATAAAAGTGTAGGAAAATGAATGTACACTCCTATCTTTGGATTATATATAAATTATAAACTGTTAAATAGATTTAACATTGTTAAATAGATTTAAATAAATGTTTAAAGGAAAGTCGTATATGTTTAAAAGAATATCGTTTCATTTCAAATGATTAAAGGAAAGTCTTTGAATTATAAAAATGGGAAGGATTGGTAATTGACGTGAATTGGTCAACAACGGTTAAAATTAGCACAATCAAATTCAAAGACATATAGTCAAAGAATTGACCTCCATCAATTTAACAAAAACGTAAAAAGTTTTTATACAGATTCGGTCAACAATATTAACATTAAGGTCGTAATATTAGTAATAGCATTGAAAATTATTTTGAATACATTATATATATTTTAGGAAACTGTTAATTATATTTATTATTAAAAGAATAATAAAAGTGTAGGAAAATAAATGTACAGTGTTATCTTCGGATTATATGTAAAATAGATTTAAATAAATGTTTGAAAGAAAGTCGTATATGTTTAAAAAAAATATCGTTTCATCACAATTGATTAAAGGAAAGTTGTAATATCAAAATTAAAGTCGGTCAACAATATTAAAATGAATTTCGTAATATTAGTAATATCAATAAATAAGATTAAAAATCTTAATAAATAACAACCAAATCATAATCAATCATTCAAATCAATGACATTAAAATTATCATAAATAACATTAAAACTCTTCATAAATAACAACAAAATCATAATTTAAATTTCAAAATCAATGACATCTTGTGGTGCAACCTTAGTAACAAATATTTTGTGCTCGATTGAACACCATTTGAAGACACAGTATTCGCCAATGGAAGTATCTTTTGATTGAAGTAAATCAGGTCATCCAATCATAGTAAACCTTTACAAAAGAATTATGTATAGAAAATTTAAAATGTGTAACTAATTATAAAATAAGAATATTGTAAACATAAATGTTTAATATGCAAATAACAAACCTAACGACTTGTGAAATAATTTCTGCACGTAATATTAGTATTAGTATTAGTAATTATTAGTAATTAGTAATATATTCGTAAAAATAGTAATAGAAAATTTTAATTCGGTCAATAAGATATAAATGAGATTAAAATTAAATATCGTAATATTAGTTTTAGTATTACTAATATATTCGTAATTTAATTGGGTCAATTCGGTCAATAATAAATAAATGAGCTTAAAAATCGTAATATATAACATTAAATTCGATCAATTATTATTAATGTCATTAAAACTCATAATAAATAACATTAAAAAATGAATAAATCCTATTAATTGCAGGCAAGACCAATAATAATTCATAAAAATATATTAAACATAATTTCATAGTAACATTAATATAAATAAATGAGATTAAAAATCGTAATAAATAACATTCAAATCGGTCAATTATTATTGTCAATTAGAATTAGTAATATATTCGGTCAACAATACTATTTTTACGAATAGTAAAACTAAAATCGTAATATTAGTTTTAGTTAATATTAGTAATTAGTAATATATTTGTAAAAATAGTAATAGAAAATTTTAATTCGGTTAAGATATAAATGGGAATAAAATTAAATATCGTAATATTAGTTTTAGTATTAGTAATATATTCATAATTTAATTCGGTCAATAATAAATAAATCAGATAAAAATTAAAAATTACAATATTAGTATTAGTAATATATTCGTAAATTAATTCGGTCAATAATAAATAAATGAGCTTAAAAATCGCAATATATAACATTAAATTCGGTCAACTATTATTAATGTCATTAAAACTCATAATAAATATCATTAAAAAATAAATAAATCCTATTAATTGCAGGCAAGACCAATAATAATTCAAACGAACAGTAATATAAATAATATTAAACATAATTTCATAAAGACATATTAAACATAATTTCGTAGTAATATTAATATAAATAAATGAGATTAAAAAATCACAATAAATAACATTTAACTTGGTCAATTATTATTAATGTCAATAACATTACTTCTAACATACTAAAAATACATTAAAAATAATTAAATCTTATTAAACATAAACTCGAAAAAAGTAATATAAATAAATGAGATTAATAATTTTAATAAATAACATTAAATTCGGTCAATTATTATTAATGTCAATAAATAATATTAAACATCTTAATAAATAACAGTAAAAATGAATAAATCTTATTAATTGCAATCAAGACTAATCATAATTCGTAAACATACTAATATAAATAAATGAGATTATAAATCTTAATAAATAACCTCAAAATCGTAATCAATAATTCAAATAAATTACATTACAAACATAAAAAATCATAATTTTAATTTGAAAATCAATGACTTCTTGTGGTGGAACCTTTGTAACAAACAACCTGTGCTGGATTGAACACCATTTAAAGACACAATATTCGCCAATAGAAATATCTTCTAATTGAAGCAAACTAAATTTGTAATATTAGTATTAGTATTAGTTAGTATTAGTAATTAGTAATATATTCGTAAAAATAGTAATAGAAAATTTTAATTCGGTCAATAAGATATAAATGAGATTAAAATTAAAAATCGTAATATTAGTTTTAGTATTAGTAATGTATTCATAATTTAATTCGGTCAATAATAAATAAATCAGATTAAAATTAAAAATCGTAATATTAGTATTAGTATTAGTATTAGTAATATATTCGTAAATTAATTCGGTCAATAATAAATAAATGAGCTTAAAAATCATAATATATAACATTAAATTCGGTCAACTATTATTAATGTCATTAAAACTCATAATAAATATCAATTCAAAATAAATAAATCCTTTTAATTGCAAGCAAGACCAATAATAATTCGAATGAATAGTAATATAAATAATATTTAACATAATTTCATAAAAACAGATTAAACATAATTTCATAAAAATAGATTAAACATAATTTCGTAGTAATATTAATATAAATAAATGAGATTAAAAAATCATAATAAATAACATTCAACTCGGTCAATTATTATTAATGTCAATAAATAACATTAATTCTAACATACTGAAAATACATTAAAAATAATTAAATCTTATTAAACATAAATTCGAAAAAAGTAATATAAATAAATGAGATTAATAATTTTAATAAATAACATTAAATTCGGTCAATTATTATTAATGTCAATAAATAATATTAAACATCTTAATAAATAACAGTAAAAATGAATAAATCTTATTGATTGCAATCAAGACTAATCATAATTCGTAAACATAGTAATATAAATAAATGAGATTATAAATCTTAATAAATAACCACAAAATCGTAATCAATAATTCAAATAAATTACATTACAAACATAAAAAATTGTAATTTTAATTTGAAAATCAATGACTTCTTGTGTTGGAACCTTTGTAACAAATAGCCTGTGTTGGATTGAACACCATTTAAAGACACAATATTCGCCAATGGAAATAACTTCTAATTGAAGCAAACTAAAATCGTAATATTAGTATTAGTATTAGTATTAGTATTAGTTAGTATTAGTAATTAGTAATATATTCATAAAAATAGTAATAGAAAATTTTAATTCGGTCAATAAGATATAAATGGGATTAAAATTAAAAATCGTAATATTAGTTTTAGTATTAGTAATATATTCGTAATTAGTTCGGTCAATTTGGTCAATAATAAACAAATGAGCTTAAAAATCGTAATATATATCACTAAATTCGGTCAATTATTATTAATGTCATTAAAACTCATACTGAATAACATTAAAAAATGAATAAATTCTATTAATTGCAGACAAGACCAATAATAATTCGTAATATTAGTTTAGTATTGGTAATATATTTGTAATTTAATTCGGTCAATAATAAATAAATAAGTTTAAAATTCATAATATATAACCCTAAATTCGGTCAATTATAATTAATGTAATTAAAACTCATACTAAATAACATTAAAAAACAAAATAAATCCTATTAATTGCAGGCAAGACCAATAATAATTTATAAAGATAGTTTAAACATAATTTCGTAGTAATAGTAATATAAATAAATGAGATTAAAAATTCGTAATAAATAACATTCAATTCGGTCAATTATTATTAATGTCAATTAGTATTAGTAACATATTCGGTCAACAATACTATTATTACAAATAGTAAAACTAAAATCGTAATCTTAAAAATAAATGAGAGTTATTTTGTTCATAAATGAAGGTTAAATGGATTAATAATCAATCATTCATAATAAAAAAATAAATGAGGCTTCTTATGGTAAATTGAAATTCATATTAATATTAATATAAATTCGGTCAATTATTAAAAGATAGTAATAAATAACATTAAATTCGGTCAATTTTTATTAATGTAAATAAATAACAATAATTCGCATTCAAATTTCAGATTAAATGACATTAAATTCGGTTAATTATTATTAATGTAAATAAATAACAATAATTCAGAATTGATGACATTAAATTCGGTCTAATATTACAATAATATTAAAATAATTTCGAAAAACAGTAATATAAATAAATGTGATTAATTTTTTTTTTGAAAAACAGTCAATTATTACAATAATATTAAACATAAATTCGAAAAACAGTAATTCAAATAAATTACATTAAAAACATTAAAAATCGTACCAACCAAGATTGTCCTTCGTATGTGGTAACTGTAACGTCCCTGTTATGTATGTTTTTAGACAGCAAAAATTTGTTCATGGCCTTCAGCACAGTCTGGATTGACACGTTAAAAACAACATTAAAAAATAAAGAATCATTTTTGAAAATTAAATAGGCATATGTACATGAAAATAACAAATATACCAAAATTGTTGCCGAAGGGTCATGCAATACCTTGAAGAATTGAGAACCATTATGATAAGACATAATAGCGTTTGTGTCTTCGGATCAAATCCTGTTTTTCAAATGTTAAAATATAGCATTACTAAATCCGATCGAATAGTAAATCCGATTCAATATATGTCTAAAAAAACCGTGATGACAATAATAAAATTAACATAAATCTGATTGAACGCAATCCTTATTATCCCTTTATCACAAATCCGATTGAATATGTGTTTATCACAAATACGTTCATCACAAATCCATTTCATTAGAACATGTGATAAACTCAAGAATGATTTCAAATGGTAATTAGATTATGAAATATTAAAAAGAATAAAAAAAGTAACAATAGGAATCTATAGTATCTTTGTTATCCCTTTATCACAAATCCGATTGAATATATGTTTATCACAAATCCGTTTCATTAGAACATGTGATAAACACCAGAATGATTTCAAATGGTTATTAGATTAGGAAATCTTTAAAAGAATAAAAAAATAACAATAGGAATTGATAATATCTTTGTTATCACTTTATAATAAATCCGATTGAATATGTGTTTATCACAAATCCGTTTATCACAAATCCATTTATCACAAATCCGTTTCATTAGAACATGTGTTTAAGAAGAATGATTTCCACGTAAAAGAATAAGATTTTTCATTCGGTTTGATTTGTTCTTAATAATGTTAACAATAAAAAAAGTCAAAATAATAATAGGAATCAACATTAGAAGAGTAGTATGGATGTTTACCTTTAGTCAGTTGTGGATAATCAACAAATGATGCAAGGTGAAGAAGAAAGATTGAAAGATTTGTTAGGAATTAGGAAGAATAGGAGAGTTTTGATATGGAGAATGAAAAAAAAATAAAAGAAAAAGGTTTTTATAGTCATAATTTGGAGCTCCATATTAGTTGTTGGATCATAAAGTCCCTCTCTAAGGCCTTGATTCAACCCAAGTGACCTCAATTATTATATAGATAGAATAAATTATGATAAATTAGATTATGTTGCTATACTAATTAATGGTTTAAGTTTTATTTATCCTGAGTTGTTTTAAATGAAACTTTGGTGATAATAAGTTAGCTAGGCCGGGAACTCAAGTGTTAGTATAGATGAAAGATGAAGGATTACCTATATAAGTCGAAGTGGGGAGAAAATGAGTGTGTGATATGAGAATGAGACGTTGAAGAAATCCATGAAACGTTTTGTTAATCCTCACAGTGTTCACACTTCATACAATAGCTTCATAATCTTTAGAACTCCATTGTTATACTTACACCTAAGTTACTGATCATGCACTTGATTTAAATTATATGAATTCATAAACATTTGAGGCAATACACAAGAATAGGCTTTTTAAGTTTCGCAGGAAAAGCTAAGATGTGCCAATGATTTGGTGGTCTATTGCTATGCTTTAGTTCATTGAGTTAATAACAAATTAAACCTCTAGTATCGTGTGCAACAACATAATCCTTTTAACTTGATCTTCAACTCTAACCAGAAATGTCTGACTTTGTCTCGTATCTTCATGAATCCACCAAAAACCCGACGTTTTTCATTAAAAAATCTCCCCTTCACGATAAACCACTCCTAATGTTTCAACAATCAAAGAACTTATCCTGTGTAGTCCACTTAGACACTCGAAGACTTAAGATGTATTTGGCATATGATAAAGACTCAATCTTCTATTTGTTATTCAATCAGCTTCATCATGAACATACTTTGACAAAATCACCAACAGTAGTATTTTTGAAAATTTTCAAAGAAACCTAGTTTCCTAAAAATTTTATCTCCCCTGTTTCTTTGTGAATTTTCAAAATACAATAAATCTCTTTCTCTTCTTTACTCAATCCAATCTTTCATTTTGGGTGGCCTAAGAATGAACTTGAAATCTCGACCAAATATCTTTTAGGGCCATGAAAAATCGTTAAATCCCCCACAAAAATATTATCACTAATTTTTTCCTCAACAATTGTCCCCTTATTTGGAATTTCCATAAAAGGTTTCAACCAAGAAAAAATTTCCAAAAATAAACTCTTCACACTTTCTTAGGCAACAAAGTACATAACTTCGCTAGGGGATAAACTCGCTAGTATCATAATCTCGTCAACCTTAGCAATCTCGCTATTCATAAGAGTGTTTAACCTCACTAGGCTAAACAAACTCGCTAAAGTCAATAAACTAACCAAAGTTGTTAACTAATCTCGGATCTGAGCTCCCAAACACGAACAAACACATCAAACCAACTCGTTTTTGACCCATAATCATTAAATACCCGTCAATTTTGATGTCTCATGGTGTTTAGAGGAATAAACACCGAATCAAGAAGTGACGGTAAATTGAAAAACAATTAGTCCCTTTGACTTGAGCACAATGTCTTTGATAACAACTGAAGTTCAAGGGACCCACTCTAGGATCAATAATACTAGAAACATCATACTTGATTGAGACGGAAGCATTACAATTGAACAAACAATATAGATTTGAAGAATGTAGAGGAACTTCATTAATCAACACAGATTAACATACATACATACATACATACATACATACATACATACATACATACATACATACATACATACATACATACATACATACATACATACATACATACATACATACATACATACATACATACATACATACATACATACATACATACATACATACATACATACATACATACATACATACATACATACATACATACATACATACATACATAGTGTGGACAACTTGTACACTAAGTTCTATTTCTACAAATCTCTCTAACATGCTCAACTAAAAAAGCACACAAAAGACATATTTATAGTTAACAGCTATACAAACTCGCAATCTACCCTAACCTCGCTAGACTTTAGCGAGGTTACGACTGTCCTCGCCAACATGTCAACCTATGAGGAAAATAACCAACAAACTCCCAAACACATGTGTCAAACATACTGAATTGCATAGCAACTATTATAAGTGTTGGTACCGCAACAATAGATGCTTTATGAAGACCCAATGCCTCTATTTATAGTGGTTTGTCCTGCAAGGGTGCACAGCCGTATTTGTAACGATACAAACCAAACCAACATCGACCTTACAACATCGGTAATGGTAAAGGTACTTATTTTGTTAGAATCGGTATCGATATTATCTTGTATAGTTTCTATTAGGGGCGACTCAACGTTTTTTGAGGCCTAAAGCGAACTTAAATGTTGGGGTCTATTTCAAAAACTCTTTGATACAGCCCCTCCTACCTTACCCGGGCTTCAAACTGGCAATAATAAACTGGAAACTTTATAGTTGTGGGAACTTTTTTAGTATTGGATATTTTATTGATTTAGTTAAAGCGTCTCGTTTAAGTTTTTGAATGACCAGTTTCATCTTTTCGGTTTTTATCTGACGTTGTTAGAATGTTTATTCCTAACTCAATCAAGAAATCATGTAATTACTTTATCACCTAAATCAATTGACAATTTAACTTAAGGAATCAAATTAACAAATTAAAAACAGATTCAATCAAAATATCAAATTAAGCAACAAAAAATTAAACAACAAAAAATTAAACAATTAAGCATAGCAATTATAGAATCAAGACTGCTATTTAATCGATTGAAACCATAAAGGGATGGCACAACTGAATCATTATTGCTAACACTCCAACACAATTGCTAATCTATTGAGGCCTTCAACAAGTAAGTTCAATCAAAGATAATAAAAAGGAGTGATCGAAGCAATCAAATGTCTCTTTTCATGTATAACATTTTATTAAATTATGGATATATCGTTGTGAGGCGCAAAGTACCAAACTGCATAAAAGAGATAGTATACTTGAAATGTTACATAAAATTTTCAAATTAAGTTTGGGGTGTAAACCTTAACTTGAGATTATTGAATGACAAGGTGTGTGTGTGATCAAAGTGTTTTGTTAAAATCACAAAGCATTGATGATGAAGTCATGAAACTAAAAAATCTCCCAATTAATATAAGTTAGCTATGGAGATTGATTATGGTTGTGTCGCTATGTTGCTCTTTCAAATTGGTTAATATAATGTACTATGTCCAACATTTAAGTCTCAAGATGTGAATATGGAACCAACTTTTGATAAAACCGGTCGTCTATATTACACCTTTTGGTTAAGAACGTGTTAGAATTCTAGAATAATATAAACTTTTGAATGCGCTTAAATACTTGTAGAAATTATAATTATAAATATAAATTAATGTAATTACAAGCTGATGTCACATCCTAAGTGACAACTTTGAAATCATTTGATACATATTTTGTGAAATATAAATTAATAAAGTAGTTTTAAACATAAGGGTGTTGCACAAACAAAGATAAAGAAGCTACGTTTCATGATGGATTAATATCATAAAGTTAACTACACGCTACACCTGATACAAGTGCGTGTTGGTTTATCAGGCTAATCTCACACACACATAAACAAGAGACCGAAAAGTGCACTTCTTTCATTTGTCAACATCGTTTAAATAGAACAAGAGGAAATAACTGAAAAGTAACAAACTACCCACGAGGCCACGACCTACACGACTACTTCAACTGGAACCTAAAAAAGTGCACCTACTAACAACTTAAACAAAGAAAATAACGGATAAAAACAAGGAACCATAACTCCATACTACTTTGACCGGATAAACCCATTACTCCACTAACCAACGTGATTTGAATTCTTCCAATAGTGCATTAGATATCCGTAAACATGTGAGACAATAAACAAGAATAGGCGCTTTTTTAATTTTTGTAGGAAAAGCTAAGATGTGTTCAAGTGTTGGTGTTACCACAAGGGTGCATATGATTTTGTGGTGTATTGTGACGCTTTGTATCTTAGCTTACTTAGGGTGCCTATTAACCCAAAGAAAAAGTGGTCGGCTATTTATTTTGTCAATTAAATCTCACAAAGTCAACTATCCAGCTCATGATCATGAATTGGCAATAATTATTTTAATTTAAATATTTGAAGACACTATCCAAATTATGGCATTAGTCTACCATATACAAAGACCATAGAAGCCACAAATAAATTCAACGAGAAGAATTTGAACACAAGGTAAAGTCGGTCAAATATGACTACGAATTCCTGTACCACTAGTGCATGTAAAGTAAACGTTGTTGTACTTGTACACATACTTAACCTGAAGGTACGTATTATTCCATTAGTGTTAAGTCAATGAGGATATATGGTTATATCATGATATGTTTTTAATAGTCAAAGTTAGCAAATATAAAGAAGTTTATTGGTCAAAACTTGTTACGTAGAAATTAGTTAGGGAGACATGTAATGTGTTACGATTATATGATTTTCAATAACAACTTAATAATTCGCATCGGTTGTTGTATTGATAATGACTATCGAACAAAGCATTCAACCTCCAAAATAATAAACTATAGATATAAACCAAGACGTTCAAGTGTCGTTAGAAAGAAATGATATATTTTACTGTCATATTATGTTAGAAAATAATAAACGAAAAGAATAAAAGGTTGGTGAGAGTTTGATTATGCAAAAAGTCAAGTTAACATATTAATTAAACGAATACTCGACTCCATCCTTTTCTCCAACTACCTCCCTCCAAACTATATTTCTATTTTCCAAAGAGATCATTCCAAACCAAAAATGGGAGGTCTAAAGAGATACTGGCGTAGGAGAAGCTACCGTCGCCTAGGCGCCACCACTAATGAATCGCGATCAAAAAGGAAGTGGTCATGGAAGATAAGGATGCCAAGGAGGCTTAAGATAAAGTTGAGGTTTAAGTTTAGCCCCAAGAAGTTGATTGCTAATGTTCATGATGCTTATGTTAGGATGATGATGAGGGTGGCGAGTTCGTCGGTGGTGAGAGGCGGGCCGATAGCGGGGTATGGTGCTGGAGGGATTGGTGAGTTTGGGATGAGGCCCATGAAGGAGTACGATGAGAAGATGATCATTCAGATGTATAACTCGTTGGTGATGAGGCAGGCACAAATGAAAGCACTTGAGGCCGAGGCTGTTACTGGTAACTCTAGATCATATGTTGTGTAAATTAGTTTTGAATGAATGATATGATAATTAGGTTTGTATGATTATACAAGTTTAATATGAATAAAGAGAATATTTTCATGATGTTTTGATGCCAAACATAACTTTATTATGCTTTTAATAAATAGTAATATATAATATTAGTAGCGGATACGTATACACTAAAAGGCTCGTGGCCTAGTAGTGTTAAAGTTCGGGAAAGGTTCCCGGGTTCATAAGGTCAAAGATTCAAGTCTAATCTGAATAAATATGTAGATTTTGAAGTAGGATTAGAAGAGTTTCCGAGTTAGCCGAAAAATAAAATAGTTGCATATAACCAACCAATGGCGGACCTAAATACATCTCAAGGTGGGCGGGCGCCCCCTTAAAAGAAAAAAGATTAGTCTAATTTGTAGGCTAAAATCCCGATCGCACGCCATCAAAGTTCGGTTTAATTTTTCTATCGCACCCCCTGAAAAAAATTTCTGGGTCCGTGACTGCATACAACAAATAAAAAACATAAAGTATGGGGGCACAACACAATACATAAGATATAGTTTGTATGAATTTTGATGCCATAAAGTAAGTAAATGAGTTGTATACGTATAGACTTGGGAGTGTCGGTGGTGATAGCTATAAATATACAAACTTTGAAGTTATGTTTAGTTTTCTTTAAATTAAAAGCTCTATATTTGGTTGGCAGTTCATATCAACGTCATGACCATGTTATGCTACCAATTTATTACAGCACGTATTTAATATCAACATGAAACTTGGCAACGTCACGTCATCATGTGTACCTTTTCATTTCAACCTTTCGAAGCCAAAGTATACACTCATCCATTCATATGTCTAATTCAATCCGTACCAACCATTTTTATAACATATTTTCATAAACTGGTACTGATACGATCATGAAATACTTGAAATCGAGTTAATTAAGTATTAAAATTATTGAATTACATGTGTACCCTTTATGTTAATATATGTACATATTTAGTTATTTATACTATGTATCTGAGTTAAATCTAGTTCCAAGTTAATGTAATACTGTAAGCTATTATTGGCTGTTAGCCTGTAAATATTATTAATTTTATTAATCAAGTTGTTGAGCTAACTAAGTCAATTAATGTATTTATATGTTGCTATCATTCATTGTTAATGTTATTAAGTATTTTATTATTGTTAGAAGTCGTCAAGTCTAAGCATAATCATATCGTGACTTTGACAATCGCGCTTGCAAAAACAACAGAGATTTCATTAAAACTAGTAATAATTTCTTTTTATTTTTTTTGAAAGACTTAATTCAGTGAAAATCCTTGTACAACCAAAACCTAGCGGTTCCAAGTTTGAATCCCTACCACACACCGGTGTCCAAGGGCGGACCTACATTTGAGCCAAGGTAGGCGGGCGCTCCCCTTGAAAAAAAAAATTAGTGTAATTTGTAGGTAAAAACTCCGGTCGCCCCCTTTAAAAGTTCGGTTAAGCTCCCCTTTTGCCCTCTAAGTCGTCTAGTTGCACCCCTGAAAACAAATCCAACCAAGAACACGAAATATAACAACCGGAAAAAATGGTGGATTTACCGGAGTTGCTCAAGGAAATAGGAGAGAGATATGATGACAACTGTAAAGTTAGTACAGTAAAGTAAAGCAAATTAGAAGTTTTGTAAGGGTATGTGTAGTGGTGGATAGTTATGTTGGGGTTATAGGATTAAAATATTAAAAAGTAATAGAAAAGGTGTTATGTTGGGGTTATGGAAAAAGAGGGTGTAGTGGGAAGGAGGGTTATGTTGGGGTTATAAATGATTGGTAATGATTGGTTAATTATTGTTTTTTATTATTATTATTATTATTATTATTATTATTATTATTATTATTATTATTATTATTATTATTATTATTCAGTAATAACCCAAACCCCAAGATTAAACCATTCCATTCCTTCACACACATTGAAGCTTCCAAGGTTCATCAATGGCAGAGTAAGTTATCCTCTCTCTCTCTCTCTCTCCTCTCTCTCTCTCTCTCTCTCTACATTCATCTAATCTCTCTCACCCCTCTTCCTCTACAGATCTAACGGATACTGCCCCCAACGATCCAGATCCATACCATCCACACAATCAACAACAAGCATCCACGTCACAGCACTCGACGGCCTAGTAAACGTCAACTCCCTCTTCACAATCGCCGTCTTCGTCGGCCTCTCATTAACCACACCAAACCAACACAGCCTCGAGAACAAATCCTCCTGCGACTCCGACATCTCCGTCGCTAATAATAATAATAATAATAATAATAATAATAATAATAATAATAATAATAATAATAATAATAATAATAATAATAATAATAAAAATCAAGAAGCAGAGCATAGCGCTCGTTGTTTACATGCCGGATTGAACCAAAACGCCCTATAGCGCCGCCGGGGGCGGTGTTCCCCGGCGCTATGGGGCTTCAAAACGCCCTATAACGTGCCCACTACACATACTCTAAAGACCCCTCTAAAAATTTCATATCTAGCTCTTTACTACTTTACAACTTTAGTCCTTACTCTTTAGTTTTTATTAGCTTTTAACACTTGATGGTTGATAGCAATGCAATGGTTGAAACTATAAACAAATGGCCATAATTAATACCATGTGATAACTAAACACTCATGAAAAAATTTGGGTTACAACTTACATGTAAAAAGGAACAAAGAAACCACCTAATTCTCGTTCCAAGTAAATTTATTTTCAATTTCAATCGTATTCAATTTTGCTCCTTTTCTTTTTTCTGTTACATATATTTTCGAGCTGGACCGAAGTAACAAACCTGTCCAAAACCGACTAAACTAAACAACTGGACCCGATGACTAAACCGAATATGTATTTTAAATTGGTTTAATCTTTTTATTATGCAACCCGACCCGAACCAAACAAAACAAATTTTAATAATAAGTTAGCCTTAAAAAATTCCGCACCCTATGAAAAAAAATCCTGGGTCCACCATTGCCGGTGTCCTCCTTGCCTAAGCTCAAACCGTCACGGGAAAGTTTTTTGTGGTGTGCATGGATCGAACCTGTGACCTACCCCCAGGATGAGAACCTCTAAGGGAAAACCCACCCTACCTCAAACCAGCTGAGTTGGAGATCATTGGCGGCAAGAATAAATATGACTGCGAAAAAAGGCCATCTGTGGGACCCGAACGCAAGAACACGTGGTTAAAAGGTAGGCGCGCTACAAACCGAGCTAGAACGAACGGTGGTCGACACACGATTCATAACAATGCATAAAAAAGTTCGTACCTAAGAATAAACACGTAAGGAAATCGTTTTTTAGTAAACGAATTAACATTATTATTTTTAGTTGAGACTAATTTTCGAGAACGTTATGTCGAACGTGAATTTAAACTGTCTACGTCGAACCCTGAAAAAGAATTTCTACCGCTTACGTCAAAACCTGATGTTGTACCGACACCTACATAAAAAAAAAGCACGTGACGAAGTATTATTTTTGTGAAATAATTAAAATATGGAGTGACCTTGAACAGTTAGAAAGTAAAGGGGGTTTAAACGACATTTTATAAACTTGTTATAAACTAAAGGGGTTGAAAATTAATATATACACATTTAAAGGGTTTATTTGTTTGTGGTTTGAGGTCGACGTCGGTGAAACGTCCCTTTCACCGACTTTCACCGACTTTCTGCTATGTATAATAACTAGGTTTTACCCCGCGCGCGTTGTGACGCGCTAAACCGATTTAAACACCTTGTCGCCTGTTGCGTAGGCACGTTAGCACAAACATACGGCGGCGCACGATTTCATGAGTGTCGAAACGGTGACGTGTGAGATAAAATGAGACGCGACAACCAAGTTAACTATGGTCGGCACTTGTCTAAGCTCCAGCACTCAACATATTAGCATCCAACCAGAAATCAACATGTGAAGATTGTTTGAAAATAGCTTCTAACACTTTTTTTATTTTTAAGCATCAATAGATCCAGATCTATAAAAGCATGTTCGATTATTCCTAGGGCACTAAAACAACATGTCGCTTCCAAACTATAGGTTTTGCTTATTCAACTATCAACGCAAACATTAATAGTATGTCATATGCCTCTAGTGTTATCAATGAAACTCTGTCTACGACACCCAGATCATGTGGCTGATGTAGAGAGAGAAGAGAGAGGCCGCTGTTTCAGAAAACGTTTAATTGGGTGAAAATGATGATAGTTATTACCATTTAGGATGATTATTAGGCATGAATGCTAAAATCAATTCACCTCAGGTTAAAGCAAGGTTGAAGAGATATGTACCTGCGCGTGCGCAGGGCCACAAAGTCACATGCACATTAATAAAGTACGCTGACATGGACTTCTAGAAGCCGGCGCACGTTACGTAGTACGTAACACGTATCACCCAACAATGACAGTGATATACAGCCAATTAGAGGCGTTCATTCCCTGACATACAATCTCCTGTAGGTACGAGGTACAGAAAAGGACAGATACAGGACACGTGGAGTAACCACAGAGCGATAGCGACAGTGACAGCAACAGTCTGATCGTACAGGCCAGCTGTCATTCCTCTTGCAGCAAATCATGAGCCACCTCAGGGGCCTATAAATACCAACCTTCGTCACAAGAGGAAGGGATCGATTCCAGGAGAGAGAATTCCTCATATAGCTGTGAAGGATAGATTATAGTTGAAACTCTGTAACAATATTGATATTTGAGTCTTGTATCATCTTATTGTTATTAATAGAAATCATATTTATACTCGTGCTCATATATTGATATTGGTTGTTAGATCGGTGTTTCTTCATTGGCGCCATCTGTGCTTTTGGGCATTCAAGAATAGCAAACTTAAAAACTTTTATCTTTCTAAAAACCAGCTATGAGTTCTCTACCTGCGACACCAAACTTCACCGGAGGCACATCAGTCACTGGCGTTGCTCAGGCAAACGCCAGCCAGCCTGATAACACCACAGATGAACAGTTTAACGTCACAGATGCGGGTCATACTCCATCCTCCGGGACCAGACAGACCCCATCTTTCCATTTTGCCACAGACAATCTTCAGGCTTCACCTGTTGGTCGTACAATGCCGATGGTTATTCCGGAGGTATGGTACGCCCAACAAAAGGAGGCCCTGAAGCAAGCATTCATACAGAAGCTAAAAGAACAACAACTAAGAGAAGCATCCCGCGCACTGTCCTTCAGCGAAGGAAGGCCTATCACCATATCGGAGGGGCCATCCAAAGCTGCGGGACATGATGATGGGAGCAACCAGGTCACTGACCCAACTTGGAGGGAAGACTCTGACGAGTCTCAGAGTCGTTTTCACCGTGACACAAGCCAGTTCTTGACCAACACTGTTGATCGAGCACACTTGATGTCCGGTGAGGACGACCTCACACAACCATACTATCCTCCCTCTTCAGTGAAAAGTCAAAATTCACACCGCGCATCGCGCTCGCCACACTACCCCCAAGAACAAAAATACCAAGCACTTTGGGGAAATTCGATGGCACAGGCGACCCTGATGACCATTTGAGAAGCTTTGAAATCGCAGGAAAGTGTGCAAGGTGGAGCCTGCCCGCGTGGTGTCACATGTTTGCACAGACGCTCACGGGCGCTGCGCGAGTATGGTACGACAGTCTGCCAAATGGCAAGATAGACAACTTGAAAGAACTGACTGATAAGTTCTCCGACCACTTCAGCCAGAACAAAAGAATAGAACGCGACTCCACAGACATCTTGCAGGTCAAGAGACGAGAAAATGAATCCATCGAGGATTACATTACCAGGTTCAACCGTGAAGCCCACCAAATCGGGCCAATTGGTTTCGAACTCATGAAAGCAGCCTTCACACAAGGAGTCCGGTGTGATTCACTAATCCGCACCCTGGCAGGATGTACTGGAATGCCCAACACTTGGGAAGAAATAATGCGGGGTGCAAAGAACTATGCCAAAACTGAGAGAGAGCTATCTGTTTGGAGCAGAATCCAAGCACCACAATACATAGACACGCAAGCACAAGCCACGCGCAATCGCAACAACAGGCATGAAAGGAAAGGTAAGAGTAATGTCTGGACTAGGCTTCAGGAGCCATCCCAGTAGAAACTAAACCCGCTGAAGTTCAAGAGTACAAGCACAACACGTCACTCATTCACAAGTCGGGAAGAAGGAGCCACAATATCTGGACCTCTTTGACAAAAAAGCCAGCGCAAGTCCTGGCCACAGAAAATATCGACCTCCCAGAACCAAAGGTCATAAAAAGAAGGGAGGGTCTGGATCACAACAAATTCTGCGCCTATCATCAAGATATAGGTCATGACACCGACAAGTGCTACTAGTTGAGGCAAGCCATCGAAGACGCTTTGAAGTCCGGCAAACTCGGACATCTGCTACAAAACGTCGAGCGTAAACAAGCTGCGGGACCACCACCAAAAAAGATAAGAAACATAAGCATGATGATCCATGGTGGTGGACGCCGACACCAGAAACGAAAACCTGAAACGGTCGCGGAGTGGAAGGAGCAACAAGTGTGCTTCCCAGTGGTCAAAGGCGGACCTTCCGCCACTCGCGCAATCATTGTCATAACCATCTTTGACCACTACCGGACCACTAGGGCGTTCATGGACACCGGCAGCAACTCAGACATCATTTACGGGCAATGTTTCGACCTGTTGGATGGTGAGGATAAACAACGCTTGCGCCCCATCAATTCTCCAATTATGGGATTTTCAAACGAAGTTGTGACCCCACTCGGGGAGATCTCTTTTCCCATCACTTTGGGAGCACATGGGCGTTCGCGAACTGAAGAAGTCACATTCCTCATCATCCCAACAAAATCTAAGCATGATATCATCTTAGGGCGGGACTCCATGATATGATACAACATGGCCACCTCTACAGTCCACGGCGCCATCGGTTTCCCCACCCCAAACGGTGTGGCAATCGTATGGGCCAACAGAGAATGCGCCATGACCATAGAGTCCCACCCAGCAAAAATTTTAAGGCCACGCTCACGCACAGAACCAGAGAAGTGGGTCCTGAACCCAAAGTTCCCTGATCAAACCATCACACTGGGACCAGCAATTTTAGAAACCATTCGAGATCACCTCAAGCAGCTTCTCCGCAAGAATATGGACGTGTTTGCGTGGCAACCATCAGACATGGTCGGGGTCCCACGCGAACTCGCCCAACACAAGCTAAACACATATCGCTCAATTGAACCCATCGCACAAAAGCGCAGAAGTATGGGCGCCGAAAAAATGCAAGCGATGAATGAGCAAGTAGGGGAACTGTTGAAAGCTGGCATTATGCGAGAAACAAGATATCAAACCTGGGTCGCCAACCCAGTAATGGTCAAAAAAAGCAGCGGCGGCTGGAGGATGTGTGTGGATTACACAGACCTCAACAAAGCATGCCCAAAAGACTGCTATCCTCTGCCGGAGATCGATCTAAAAATCGACACACTAGCGCCCTTCCGGTTCAAATGTTTTCTGGATGCCTACAAAGGGTACCATCAAATCCAGATGGCGCTAGAAGATGAAGACAAAACAACCTTCCGTACTGACAAAGGAGTCTACTGTTACACCAAGATGCCGTTTAGCCTAAAAAATGCGGGAGCCACCTACCAAAGGTTGATCGACCGCACATTCGCCAAACAGATAGGGAAGAATCTTGAAGTCTATGTGGATGACTTAGTCATCAAGAGTAAAGAAGAGGATCAAATGCTGAAAGACGTCGAAAAGACCTTCATACATTTGAAAGAAATCTGCATGAAGCTGAACCCAAGCAAGTGCGTGTTTGGGATGGAAGAGGGAAAGCTTCTGGGCGTCGTCGTCACTAAAGACGGTTTCCGACCAAACCCTGAAAAGATACAAGCCATCGCACAGATGCCCTCTCCATCCACGCTGAAGGAGGTACAAACACTGAACGGAAAACTGGTCGCAATCAATCGCTTCTTGTCACGCCATGCAAGCAAATCAATTCCATTCATCGAAACACTGAAGAATTGCCTGTAAAAGAACCATTTCAAGTGGACCGCCGAGGCGGAAAAGGCATTCCAAGAGATGAAAGAGTGTCTGATGGACTTACCGACACTTACCGCCCCGCTCCCAAGTGAACCACTGACAATGTACCTTTGTGCAACAAAGTAAGCGGTGAGCGCGATATTAATGGTTGATAGAAAATTGGTACAAACGCCCATCTATTACATCAGCAGGGTCCTGACAGATGCAGAAACCAGGTACACAACTATGGAAAAGCTAGTACTGGCCCTCGTTCATGCTTCGCGCAGATTGCGCAGATACTTCCAAGGCCATCCCATGAACGTGCTAAGCGACTACAAGCTAAACAATGTCCTGTCCAAGCCGGAAGTCTCAAGAAGGTTGGCAAAATAGGCCATCGAACTGGGTGAGCACACCATTTTTTACAAGACTCGCCCGGCAATCAAAGGACAAGTCCTAGCATATTTCATAGCTGAGGTACCCTGAGAAAAAATCGAAGAATGTAGAGCAGAGCAAGACCCGCAACCACCATGTGATGAGAAAGCCATCTGGAGCCTCTACACAGATGGAGCCTCGAATGAGGACGGCGCAGGCGCCGGGATTCGACTCGTTAGTCTTGAAGGAACGGAGTTCACTTACGCAATCAGACTCGAGTTCAAGGCCACTAACAATGAGGCCGAATATGAAGCTTTCCTCGCTGGACTACGCATCGTGCAGAAACTAGGCGCCAAGCACATCTTCGCGCATGTTGATTCAATGCTGGTGGCGGGTCACATCACAGGAAAGTATGAGGCAAAGGAACCATCTATGATCATGTATCTCCAACGAGCTAAGGAGCTCATGAACAACTTTCCTAGCTGCACCATCGACCACATCAAACGCAGTCAAAACAAACCGGCGGACGCTCGAAGCAAAATGGCTTCAACAAGCTTTGGCCATTTAGCAAAAGAGGTCCGGGTTGAAATTCTGAGTGAACCGTCTGTTCCACCCAAAGAAGTCAATGTGATCCAAACGGGTGTTGACAGCTGGATGACCCCAATAGTCTCCTACCTCACCACAGGCGCGTTACCAGAACAACGCCCATAGGCCAGAAAGATACAGCACAAAGCCCTGCAATACCAAATGCAAGACGGAGTGCTTTATCAAAAATCATACCTAGGGCCATTACTAAGATGTGTAGATGCGGTCGATGCGGACTGCCTAGTGCGGCAGATACATGAGGGGATATGTGGGATACATGCAGGGCCGCGCATGGTGGTCGCCAAGATCATGAATGCGGGATATTACTGGCCGGGCATGCACCTAGATGCGTTGAAACCATCCGCAAGTGTGATTCTTGCCAACGCCATGCTCCCAACACCTTGCGCCCCAAAAACGACCTTATCCCAGTGACCTCCGCGTGGCCATTTCAGA
Source organism: Ambrosia trifida (assembly GCA_028751855.1). Taxonomy (NCBI): domain Eukaryota; kingdom Viridiplantae; phylum Streptophyta; class Magnoliopsida; order Asterales; family Asteraceae; genus Ambrosia; species Ambrosia trifida. Next base: position 10,002,982 of record CM054133.1, on the reverse strand, counting down.
AGTGGGCTATCGATATCGTGGGACCATTTCCAATGACGAATGGGAGGAGACGATACCTAATAGTCGCAATCGATTATTTCAAGAAATGGGTAGAAGCTAAACCGCTTGCTGAGATTACGGCCAACCATGTAAAAAAGTTCATTTGGGAGTTCATCATTTGTCGCTTTGGGCTACCCATGACAATCGTTATAGACAACGGGACCCAATTTGCAGACAAAGGGTTGCTAAAATGGTACGCAGACCTACGCATCCAACCTGTATTCACCTCGGTCGCGCATCCACAAGGTAACGGCCAAGTGGAACGTGTGAACCGCAGTCTAGTGGAAGGCATCAAGTCGAGATTGGGCACCAAAGGAAAGGCCTGGGCGGAGGAACTTCCGAGCGTGCTATGGGCTAATCGCACATTGACAAAAACGAGCACCGGCGAAACTCCGTTAGGCCTAACATATGGCTCTGAGGCTATGATACCAGCGGAGATCGGATTCCTGTCCGCAAGAGTCCTCTTAGCAACCCACACAAACAACGATGTAGAACTGTGCATCAACTTGGATTTAGCAGAAGAACGCCGCGACAGGGCAGCGGCCAGAGAAGCAAACTACATACAACAAATGGAAAGGTACTACAATGCTAAAGTCAAGCCTCACGCTTTTCACGCGGGGGACTTCGTCTTTAGAAACAACGAGGCCAGTAGCGCGAAACCTAAAGGCAAGCTACCTCCTATCTGGGAAGGACCGTACCGCGTCACAGAAGTCCTCGGTAAAGGAGCGTACAAGCTATCAACCCTGGAATATAAACTCGTTCCCCGAACGTGAAACGCATCCCAACTGAGAAAATGCTATATGTAGTCCAATTCCAACTTGTAATGAAGGCTGTTGTGCCATTTAATTGAATGAAATTTGGAAATTTCCTCGCTTTGCACACTTTGTCCTACAAACACTCATTCAGGATACCACACAACAGATAAAACAAACGTTGCATACTTAAAGAGCAACATCCAAAACTTGGCGTCGTACGGCTAAGATACGACGTCCAAAAATAAAAAATTGCACTGTTAATTTGCAACTTCTTAAACTACGCGTTGTATGGTTAAGATACAACGCGCAAACCAAACATTGTATGGTTAAGATACAATGTCTAAACTAAAAATTGCACTGTTAATTTGCAATTTCTTAAACTACGCGTTGTATGGTTAAGATACAATGCGCAAACCAAACATTGTATGGTTAAGATACAATGTCCAAACTAAAAATTGCACTGTTAATTTGCAATTTCTTAAACTACGTGTTGTATGGTTAAGATACAACGCGCAAACCAAACATTGTATGGTTAAGATACAATGTCCAAACTAAAAATTGCACTGTTAATTTGCAATTTCTTAAACTACGCGTTGTATGGTTAAGATACAACGCGCAAACCAAACATTGTATGGTTAAGATACAATGTCCAAACTAAAAATTGCATTGTTAATTTGCAATTTCTTAAACTACGCGTTGTATGGTTAAGATACAACGCGCAAACCAAACATTGTATGGTTAAGATACAATGTCCAAACTAAAAATTGCACTGTTAATTTGCAATTTCTTAAACTACATGTTGTATGGTTAAGATACAACGCGCAAACCAAACATTATATGGTTAAGATACAATGTCCAAACTAAAAATTGCACTGTTAATTTGCAATTTCTTAAACTACGCGTTGTATGGTTAAGATACAACGCGCAAACCAAACATTGTATGGTTAAGATAGAATGTCCAAACTAAAAATTGCACTAGTAATTCGCAATTTCCTAAACTACGCGTTGTATGGTTAAGATACAACGCGCAAACCAAACATTGTATGGTTAAGATACAATGTCTAAATTAAAAATTGCACCGATAATTTGCAATTTCTAAAACACATGTTGTATGGTTAAGATACAACGTCCGAAAAGCAAGAGTTGCATGATTAAGATGCAACTCCCTAAAACGCGCGGTACAATCCACCGCGCGCACTAAACGTTGTACAGTTCGAATATAACGCCCTACAACTAAAAACGTCGTGTTACTAACATACCACGCCCTATAACAAAGTCGTGTGGCCAAAAATATAAGGTTGCAATATGTTACACACCAAAATAGCGAAAAGTATCAATAGCAACAAATATAAAACCAGACACTACACAAAAGCTTGCCTTCCTAAACAAGTGGTTTGCTAACATAAGCCAAAAATAGTGAAAAGTATTTTATGTCTTTACAGATAAAGTGAATACGACAACAATAGCCTTCAATCCCTAAAGCCTGATGACGCATCACTATACTCTTCTTCTTCGGAGTCTGATAGTTCTAACTTTTCACTGGCCTCCGGCTGGTCACCTTGAGGCGCCGGCTGCTTCATCGCCTTCTTCATGGTAGACTCGCGCCGCGCATGAACGAGACCCTGCTTTTCAAAAGATTGCTTTAGCTCGTAACATGATGGTTGATCTCGGTGGCCAACAACGAAATCCACCAACTCATACTTCAACCGGTCATATTCCGCAGCTTTCTTCTCCAGCACAGCATCTAGGTCTCGACCATGCAGCACGAACTGTTCGGGCGCCTTACCATCCTTGGCGTGTTGGTAACCTTCTAAGAACCCCGCTTTGCGCCCCACCAACTTAGCGGCAGCATTAACTGCTGCCACAACCTCCTGGGTTTCTTTGCAATTCTTCACATAATGTGCAACCTGCGAGTGACGAAACAAAACACTTAGTACGAAAAACTACTAATATCAAGGAAACAAAGGAAAGTATCCAGACAAACCTCGGGGACACAACCGGTAAGCAGCCATTCACGATCATCTTACGCCAAGCGCGCCTCCGCGCGAGCATCCAACAGATCGCCCTCCAAGTCAACATTCTGTTGCTGCAGCGCCAGGTTATCCCTATCCATGTCGTCCTTCTCCTTCACCAGCTGAGCAATCTCAGCGTCCTTCTCCCTCAACCTTTCGTGAGCATCAAGCAGCCGATTATAATGTTGTTTCGCAAGCACCTCCAAACGAGAAATCTCTTTGGCAGACTCCTCGTTTCTCAAGTCAGCTTCATCAATCCGCTTCGTCGCGGCCTCCGGCTTGACATTTGTCTTACCACAAGAAACTTTCCACTGCTGCTCCCTCTCAGACATCTGCGCTTGCAGCTTATCTCGCTCCTCACGAAAGGTGACAACGTCCCATTTAGCCCGCTTCAGATCCTTGTAAAACTGATCGTGCTCTTCAGTCACACGCTTCAAATCCTGCTGAAACTTGTTGTGATCATGAGCCAAAGAGCTCCATTCACGCACAATTTCAGCAGTAGTTGACAGCATGTTCGCCACGCTCATGATGTGATCGTCCAACAGATCACCGCATGGGTGGGCAGCCTGGTGCTCACGCTTCGCAGGAGGAACGAGGTTAGCCAAGAACTGGCGACAAGTCTCCACATCTAAAAAAACGAGCGTCAGATGTCACAGACCAATTCGGCACAAAGATGCCAGCAGATGCCTCACCACCACCAGGAGGAGAGGTTGTAGAAAAACTGCCAACTGGCTCCGTCGTTACCCTCTTCTCATCATCATCCTCCACGTGCATCTCAATGCCTCGCCCATAACCTTCGCTTATATCAGAGGGCGAAACACGCCCAGTGCTCGTCTCCACCATGTCTTGCGGGCCAGTCGGACTGGTCACTGGATTAACGGGTGGAGACACGCGCGGCGTAGGTTCACGCACAGGCGTGGGCTGACTCGGAGATGGAGACTGTATCGGCGGATCATCCAAAACCATAGTTTGAATAGGCGAAGTCTGCACCGGCAGCTCAATCTGACTCACCGTCTGCTGAGGTGGAGTTTTCTGTTCCTGAGGCTGCTCAACATTAAACTCCTCAGCAAACAGAGCGTTTGACATAGCCCACTACGGAGTCTCCCTCAGCAAGTCCGCTGCACATAAACATACAAAAACAATGAGCAAATATGCACGGAGAATAAAGACAAAGAAAAAGCAAACTCACCCAGTAAACTGTCCTCTGCGGAACTCACAAGCTCATTCAGCTTCATCTTCTTTCCAATTGGAGATACTAAACCCTCCACAACGTCCCTATCTTTAGATCCATGACGAGACCCAGTGCGCCTAGACCGTTTTTTCTTGTGCGGCGCGTCCTCGTTAATAGGGCCAGTCCCTGTAGCGTCCACTAACACCGGTTTCATCAGCACAACATCCCCCACCTCCTCCGTCAATTTAACCACAGTCTCCCCTTGAACGAAAGCATCTGAAAGTTCAACGTAGCTGCGTTCAATTGGATTGTAATTTTCAAAGTACCTATTAACCACTTCGTGGTTCAAAATAAAGCAGTAGTCTTCAATTCACCTCAGGTTGATTGGGTGAAAATGATGATAGTTATTACCATTTAGGATGATTATTAGGCATGAATGCTAAAATCAATTCACCTCAGGTTAAAGCAAGGTGTTGACAATTTTAAGAGCAACAAAGATTTTCAACTGAAGAAGTACTTAATAATGGGGTAAGTATAAAAGAAAGTTTCAATAAAGAAACTAAAAGGAGGAAGGCCACGTGAAGGTGGTGAGGTGGCCTACCAGCTATTTTGACATTAAATAAAACCAAACGATTTTGACATTAGATAAAACAACCGACGTTAGTAGTATATATATAAATATAAATATAAATATAAATATAAACGATTCTAGAAAGGAGTTAGATAAAAAAACATAGAACTATAAAACATTAAAATAAAACACTATTGAACCTCAATAGCTATTTATTTACTTTATATATTATCTTTTCTATTTATAAGATATTGTGAGTGAAATCTCCATAGTTTGATATGTGGTAATAAATGGTTGTGAGTTGAAGAGGGAGAAAAGTTACTGTTCATCTATATATTTGATACGAAACTGTTTACCCTCTATAAATTTTTAATACTTTTTAAAAGTGGTTGTGAAAGAAAGAGAGATAAAAAGTAATAACAAAAGTGTAAAATAGTATTATCTAATTGAAAGGGCGAAAGAAATGAGGTGATTTTTAGTGTAATATGTGATTGTGAGATTGTGAGTGGATGTAGATGGAGAACCTGATGTGAATGCTCTAAGAGGGGACTGGGCGCCACCCGTGTTGTTCACGGGTACCCCAGTACCCACACGGTAACACCATCGTCGTGGGTATTGGTAGAGGTCCCGTGGACCGTTTCCCTAATAGTAATCAACGCGTAGTGAAGTAAATTATTAAAACGCAACGGTCACATTTTTGACTGTTTAATATTTTTGAACGGATAATGCTATCTCCATTTAAATGCAACGGTCATTTTTATGACCGTGTAATTAAAAAAAAGGACATGTATATAATACATCTTTTTTAAGTTGTTTCAATTAAAAAAAAACCACAAACTCTCAACACTTTAGTCTAAATTTACTTTCAAACACGGAGAAATTGTTGCAAGAAAATCAAAGAGTGTGGGAAGGGTGGGGGGGGGGGGATCCTCTAAATCCAGAGGATGGGGTTCAAGTAGTAAAGGAAGATGATCGGGTTCAAGCTCGGGTGCGAGGGAAGGTTATAGGTCTGTGATTAATTTTTCACAACCATTTTATCGATAAACACAACCATAATACCAACAACCCCAAAGCCAACCCCCACCCAATTATTATGCACATTATTTTACGCCACCTCAAATAACACCACAACAAATAGAGGAGTTCGATCTGTCTGCAATTAGGAGTCCAAAGGTTCATCAACAAAATGATGAGACAGAACAAGACCTCCACCTATATGACGATGATGATGATGAGGAGGAAAAATTTGTACCAGAGACACAATACAAGGCACATAAAGATCAAGAAGGATATAATTTAGGCGATGATGTGAAAGAGATTGGGCAAGTGATCAAAGCTGTGAAGTGGTCAATGATGGGTTGGTGAAAATACAAGTGTTAATAAAGCTAAAATGTTTAAATGAGATGGAAACAATTATGGAATAGCACTAATTTGATATGTTTAATGAATTATAGGTTTTGATATGAAAAGAGTGCAATTTTGGAGCTTTGGGACATCTTGGAGGCAAAAGGGAGAAACAACCGGATAAAAGAAGCTGAAACGGACATGTCGGGACATTCTGGCATGGCCGACGCCAATGGCGTAGTAAGGAAGCATCAGCCAGCATCGAACAGTAGCCTTCAGAGTAGGATATCAGAACCTGGTGTCGCTGACGCCACTGGCGTAGGCAACGCTAACTCAGGTCAAATCCTATTTTAATTGTATTTATGAAGATCAATTCAGGGGTTTCGATTTTTTCATCTTTAAAACACTTTGAAGCCTCATCATTGGGGATTATCTTTCAGTTTAATCCATTCCATCAATACTAATCATTCCCCAAGACTCAAAATCATTCAAACCTCTTATTTTTTATTCAAGATTCAAGACCCATCTTTGAAGAAAAGAGTTTCATGGCCATGAGTGGCTAGTTTCCTAGCATCATTCTCGGGTGTAGACAATTAAGGTCCTAGGGTTTATAACATTTGGGTATTTCTAAACTCTTATTTGTTTAATCGTGTGTTTGAACAATTGTGTTGATTGCTGTAATTTTGTGTTGATTTCACTTATGTTAATTGTTCTTGTGCCAATTGCAAGTGAAATAAACATGGTTATATGCTTTGACATGAAATTATGATTGTAGGTTCTAGTGTAGCAAAGTATATTATTGTCCATCTCTTGATTTTGATGATTCTTGATACCTAAGCCTATTGAGCAATCAATCTGTTAACACTAGTTACATTTGAGTTATTTGACCCGTTTGTTAAACCTTAGACTTTAATTGTTGAAACTTCTGTGTGATCTTTTCTTATCAATTGTTTACAATTTATTTTATCAATTACTTCCATTGTAATTCAATTTCAAGTTTTATTAAAACAATCAAAATCTTTTCAAAAACATCTTAAATGAATACAAGAGCAATCTTCATAATCAACTAGAAATCTTCATAAAGCAACAATTTCTAATCAACGAAACATTATTCACCGACCACAAACTCTTCGTGGTTCGACACCCTTGTTGCCACTACTACATAGCTAGAGGTAAGTAGGACTTATAAATCTTATTTTTGACCGGACCGCGACATCCGATCAAATTTTGGCGCTATTGACGAGGAGTTCGTGCATGGCAACCGAAGAGCCATATACTCATCTATCCGAATTCTCAGTTATATGTAGTACCATTGGGGGTCACAATTTCTCCCAAAATGAGGTACGGTTGAGGTTGTTTAGGTTCTCTCTCAAAGACAAGGCAAAGCAATGGTTTTTAACTTTGCTCGCTCACAGCATCTACACATAACAAGATAAGCAACAAGTATTTTGGGTTGAGTATTATTCAATTGCATAGACGGATGATGCAATGATGGAAATTAGCATTTAACCACTTCAAGGAGATGATCTGAAAATGTCCTCGTCACAAAATCGAGCTTTGGGAATTGGTGAAGAGTTTTGTGAATGGGTTGAATAAAGAAGAGAGGAAATATTTGAAGTCTACAAGCAATGGCACTTTTCTTTCAAACCCGGAAGAAGAGGATTGGGACTTCTTGGAAAGGGTGAGTAAGAATTCTAAAGCCGAGGAATCACGGATAGAAAAACAAAGTATCCAATCTATAAATCTCTTCCCGATATCGACTCAAGTGCAAAGGATCGGATAGCCACTTTGGAAAGGGAGTTAGCTCGTATGAAGAAGCGAGAAGTATCGGCGGTGCATTATGCGGTTTGTGACGCATGTGGTGAGTTAGGACATAAAACGAATGAATGCTCAAGTGATATGGGTCAAGATACCGCGGATGTGAATCAAGTGCATGGAGAAAAGAAGTATGACATGAACTCCAACACTTATCATCCAGGTTTGATTTGAGGAACCATCCTTACATTAGGTATGGTAATGCTTCAAACCAAATGAACCCCAATTTTCAAGCTAACAATCAAGGGGGTAATCAAGGTGGATCGTATCAAAACCGCCAAAGCAATTACACTCAAGGTGGTTATCAAGGTAACTCATACAATAAAGGTGGGTATTCAAAGAATTACAACAATCAAGGAGGATCTTAAGGAGGACAAGGTGCCAATGATGAGTCTTTGGGGTCGAAATTAGATTCTATCATGAACATGATGAAGTTAAACAAGAAGGAGAATGAGGTGAGAGACAAGTCTCACGAGGCTCTAGCTAAGCAAGTGGGATAATTGGCAAAAGAAATGGCTCAATGGGGAGGAAGCGCGAGCAAGCTTCCTAGTGACACTACTATCAATCCTCAACATCAAGGTTTGATTTTGAAGAACACCCACAATGTGCCCATCAATAAGGTAACCGTTCTTCATAGTGGTAAAATCCTAGATAAGTAGGTAGGAGATGAAATTTAACCACCATCACCCCAATTTAATGATGGGGTGGTGGAAGATTTGAGTAATAGTTAAAGTGAAAAGGAAACGGGTCAAAATAAAAATAAATTTTTTTCTGAAAAATCAAAACCCGTTGAGAGCAAACAAGCTCCCAAGGCTAAGGGAAAGGGTATGGAGGATAATACCGTCCCTTATCCCGAAGCTTTGTTGAAGCCATCTAAAAAAGTGGTTAAAAACGAGGCCCGCAACAAGAAGAGTTATGGGAAATTTTTAAACAGTGAAAATTAATTTGCCACTTTTAGATGCAATCAAACAAGTTCCCTCTTATGCTAAGTACCTAAAGGAGTTTTTTTACCCAAAAGAGAACTCATAAATTTCCAAAGAAAATTAATTTAACCGAAAATGTGAGTTCTATTCTTTCGGGTGCACTTCCACCAAAGTTACAAGATCTGAGGGCGCCCATCATCTCCATTCAAGTTGGAGAATTTAAATGACCCGGGCACTTTTGGATCTTGGGCTAGTGTGAGTATCTTGCCGGGTAGCCTTTATGACCAATATGAATTTGGTCCACTTTAGGAGTCTAACACCACCATGGTGTTAGCCGATTTGACTCATAAGCTTCCCCGCGGGATAGTCACGGACGTGATAGTAAAAGTCGAAGATTTTTATTATCCAGTGAATTTTCTAGTACTTGATTATGTTTCTATGGACCTAACCAAACAACCAATGGTTATTATTGGTCGACCAATTTTAGCAACATCTAATGCCCAAATCAATTCCAAAACGGGTACGGTTGACATGACTTTTAGTAACCGTTGGTTGAGGTTAAATGTTTTTTTTTTCAAATGGGACTAACCCTCTAGTTAATGATGAATGCTATATGGCAGACATTGTTGACGCGTGTATACCTCTATACGACACTATTGTAGATGAGGAAAACACAATAGAGGAGTGTTTTATGTTTGACAGGTAACAGGTGGAGACATTGAAAAGCATGATGGAGGAGGAAAAAAAAACAAGAGGTGGTGCCGGTAAAAGTGGAAAGACCACCATGGAGTCATCAAGTGGAGAGTCTTTCGGATCACATTGATACAAAGTTGAAGCCTTCGTTAGTTGAGCCACCACAAGTGGAATTGAAGGAGTTGCCTAAGCATTTGAAATATGCTTATGTTGGTAGAGGCAACACACTCCGGGTTATCATTGCTTCAAATTTAACCGCGGAATAAGAGATGGAATTGATGAAGGTGTTGGCCACCCATAAGGCCGCTATTGGGTGGACCGTGGCTGATTTGAAGGGCATTAGTCCCTCCATTATGATGCACTAGATCATCACGGATGAAAAAGTTACTCCCGCTAGAGACGCATAAAGAAGACTAAATCCGAATATGCAGGAAGTAGTGAAGAAGGAAGTTTTGAAGTGGCTAGATGCGGGTATCATTTACCCCATTTCTGATAGCCAATGGGTGAGTCCGACACAAACCGTCCCGAACAAAGCAGGTATTCAAGTCGTTAAAAACGACTCAGCTAAGGAGGTAGCCACTCGGCCGGTAAGCGGGTGGCCATTTGCATTGATTACAGCGTCGATGTGACACCCAGCAAATTCTGGTTAACAACGTTGTCTAGATGAAAGTCTACCTTAGCGAGTCACGCGTATATTGTACTTAACTGGGTTAGTTAAGTCGGGTTATGGTTCGGGAACTATCGGTTTAGTCTAGAGGATCATTGGATGTTGGTCTAGAGGTTCATTAGATGTCGGTCCTTAACCAAGTGTACAAACGGTGACGATTTGTAGGATCGTCAGGGCATACGGAACATACAAGTCTCGAGTCCCGGGAATTGGTGAACAAGTGTGAATATGTGTATTTACAAGTGTTATGTGTTTACAATCATTATGTGACTTGTCGGTATGTGAATATGTGTTAACATATGTTAAAACGGGGTTTAACGCGCAAAACACACGAAACCAGCCCCTATAGGCGATTAGGAAGGCCTAATCGCCTATAAGGGAGGCGAGTAGGCAATATTAGGGGCGAGTAGGGGCTACTCGTGTGCCCTAGGGGGCGATTAGGCCCCAAATGCCTGAACATCATGCGATTAGGATCCCTAATCGCGTGTACTGGCTGCATAATCGCTAGTTACGTGCTGGACGACTAAAAACGACTATAAATACCATACTTGACCTCATAAACTTCATTATACAAACCCTAGTCGTCCCATAACCTGCCCCAACACACACACAACCTCTGGAACGCGATTTTTGATCAAAACACAAGGTTTCAAGCTTAATCCATCATCCTTTTACAAATCTAAGGTTTGGTTTTCATCCATGCAATCTTATAAACGTTTTTATTCAATCCCTAATAGTCCAGACCTGTTCTAAAACGAAAAAGCTTTCTGAAAATCGTTAATAAGTGTTGTTAATCGGATTTTAACTAGTATACATGTGTTATGTGTGTTTATGATTAGAAAGCTAGGGTTTTTATGATTCAAGATGAAGGATTAACATGTTATTAGGATTAATTCAGAATACTAATAATATTATGATGATAAAATCTGAGAATTTATTATTAGGGTTGTAGTTACGCATGTTAGTGTAATGTTGCATGCTATGTGAATGGTGTTTGGGATTACGTGATTGCATGCAGGGCTGATAATACGAGGCAAAACGAAGGGTTTTAGTTGAAACATGTTTAGGATAGTGTTCGGGATGATATTGGGTGGTTACACACGTTCTGGGTCTGATTTGGAGCGTTAAACGCGCGAAAAACCGGAACAGCATGCTTACAGGCGATTAGCATCCTAATTGCCTATGTTAGAGGCGATTAGGAGGCTAAATGCCTATGTTATAGGCGAGTAGGGCCTAAATGCTATTAGATACATGCGAGTAGGGCCTAAATGCTAGTAGTTACATGTGGTATAGCCTAAATGCTAGTAGTTACATGTGGTATAGCCTAAATGCTAGTAGTTACATGTGGTATAGCCCTAAATGCTAGTAATTATATGTGGTATAGCCCTAATCGCCTATATTATAGGCGATTAGCCTTCCTAAATGCTAGTTGACCAACCTAAATGCTAGTTGACTTTTCCTAATCGCGTGTACTGCTGCTGTAAGTATAAATTAGCATTCCGAGACCCGATTTGACATGTAGGAACATGCTAGGAACCCCGTAACATATCTAATAACTTGGTAACATATGTTTGAATGTAATTCGGTGATACGTGAACTATGTGCTATAAATTGTTGTGCGTTAACGTATGTTAAGTGTGTTTACATGATTGCATGTTTGAGAGCGTAAACATAACACGGGGAGTCTCGGGTCACCAATGGGATGTTGAGTCTTGTACTTTGGGTCAGTTAAACAGTCACGGTGTTTTCAAACGAACTTGGTTATGGTCTGGACATCTAGGGACTAATTAACCTGCGGGTTATTAGTCTAAGTACTTGTAACTGTCATATGTTAGGTCGCCGCTTTACGGGACTAGCATAGCAGCTGAGTTTACTCGGGTTAAGGAGTAACGCAACTTAAGGTGAGTTTACGGCCCCTCTTTTAAACTGGTTTCATACTTTCGGGGGAGAAAACATGTGTTAAAACGATTATTTGGTAACTACTGTCATACTATGGGTTTCTATTGTGTACTACACGATCTTTGGAAGTCCCGGGGGGAACCATGAATGTGCGGGTTTGCACAACGGGGAAATGTGAATAGCGCTATTGGGAGTGACCAACCCCGCTCGTCGGCTTGGAGGGCCGGGCGAGTGCATATTGTCTCAAACAGGAACAACAGGAACAACTGGTTTACTTTTTCGGGAACAACAACTGGTATGCGTGTTAGTAATGGTTTTCCAATCGTGGTAGTAACAAAACATACGCCTAGCTAGCGTACACTGGTTTTCGATTTGTTATAGTATGGACAGGTGGACTTAGTACTTGGATCACAAAACCTGTAAACTCACCAGCATTTTTGTGCTGACGTAAACTTTTACATGTTTTCTCAGGTCGCTAAGGTAGCACAATGGAACTAGGGCGCACGCGTCTGCACGGCGTCTAGCTAGAGTTGCATGATTTTACAAACGTTGAACATTGGTTTACTATTGAATAATTGTTTTGAATAAGCTTCCGCTGTAAACGGGGATTTTAAACTATGTTTTGAAATTGCATTATATTCATTTAGACTTGTTTATTGTGATCGTTGGTTTGGATCCTGGTTTGTCATGCGCCTCGCGGTAAAACTCCGCAAGTGGATTTTGAGGGTGTGACAGATTGGTATCAGAGCCAATGGTTATAGTGAACTAGGACTGCATATAGAGTCTAGTCTATAGCCGAGTCGCACACACTAGACGATCACACGGTACTAAAACATTATAGTGGTTTACGTATGGTCTTGTCGGGGTGTCTCTAAATCATTCTGTCTTTCTACGTTACATCATCCGTTCTATCGTAGGTCGGGTTACTTACTTTCTAGGCGGTGTAGTATATTGGAGTGAATCGTGTACTCTTGAGATTGTCCAAGGCTCGGGCATCTCCCTTTCGTACTCCAATAGAAACACTTGCCATAAACTACCGTAGCATTACGGTGTATAGCTAAGAGTCTATGTTCGGTGATTTGAACTTTGAACTAGGAGAACACTTGGAGGACCATGTAGAGCGGTTTATCATTTTGGGTGCACACAAAATCATAAACCGAAATGCATGGAAGCCCTAGTGAACTCTGGGTTTGAAGGGATAGTCCTGGATTGGATCTAGCCTTGATCTTGTGAACATTAGTGGTTATCTTTAGCTGCGAAACTAAATTTTCTCGTTCTTTCTGCCAGAATCATGTCTGGAGTACGAGGAGGACGTGGAGGTGGTCGCAATGGTGGACGTGGTGGTGGTCGCGGTGGTGCTGGTGGTCGTGGAGGTATTAACCTATCGCAGGCTGATCTGAACAACTTGCTCCAAGCTGCCTTCCAGTTAGGGCACAACGGTGGTGGTAAGTTGATTTATCCATTTTCTTTGCCTCATTGGTGAACCTTGTTTACATTCTTCGTGATTCCTCACGCATTTCATTTCAGGTGGTCCTGTTAACCCACCCCCACCTATGTGTACCTACAAGATGTTTCGGGACTGTAAGCCCCAGGAATTCTCTGGCACTGAGGGTGCGGTGAGTTTGCTTAGGTGGCTGGAGAAAGTGGAGTCGGTGTTTCTGATGTGTAACTGTCTCCCAGAAGACCGGGTTAAGTATGCTATTGCATTATTCCAGGATGTTGCATTGACTTGGTGGAATAACATCACCCAGAATATGGGTATCGGGGAGGCATATGCTATGCCTTGGGAGAATTTCGTGCAGCTGCTGAAGCGTGAATACTGTCCGAGGGAAGAGGTGCAGAAGCTAGAGCACGAGGTGTGGAACCTCAAGATGACTGGGTCGGAGATTGAGAAGTATACTGTGAGGCGGAATGAGTTGGCAGTGCTGTGTCCCGATCTGCATGTGCCAGAGTACAGGAGGATTGAACACTATGTCTCGGGGTTAGTACCGGAAATCGCAGGGTTAGTGGCTGCGGGAAATCATCCTACATACTCAGAGGTGGTCCGATCAGCTCATAGGATGACCAACTTGAAGGTGAATGAGGGTATTTTGCCTGCTAAGGGTTCGACTGTTAAGGCCCCAGAGAACAACAAGCGCAAGTGGGATAATGACGGGAAGGGATCTGGGCCAGCGCAGTAGGGTAAGAGGTTTGATAATGGGGGTTCTTCTTCTTCGGGTAACAAGCAGGGTGGTTATGCGGGGAAACTGCCCAAATGTAACAAGTGTGGACGTCATCATCAAGGGAACTGCGACAGTAACCGTTGTCATCGCTGCCAGCGAACAGGGCATTATGCTAAAGATTGTCGGGTTACACTTCCATCGACCCAGGCCCCGACTACTAACTCAGCTCCGACTACTCAAGGGACTACGGGAACACAAGGATGTTACAATTGTGGTGAGACCGGTCATTACAAGAAGGATTGCCTAAAACTGAAGCAGGGCGGGAACAACGGTAATGGGAACAATGGGGGCGGCGGCAGAAATGCACGTGCCTTCGTCATTGGAGCCGCTGAGGCTAGACAGGACCCTGACACAGTTACCGGTACGTTCCTTCTCAATAATCGTTCTGTTAGTGTGTTATTTGATTCTGGTGCCGACAAGAGTTTTGTATCCATGGAAGTTAGTCGACTGCTAGATGTAGTACCCGTACCACTAGAGACTAAGTATATTATTGAGTTGGCTGACGGTAAAAAGATTGAGGCTACTAGTGTCCTTCGGGAGTGTCAATTAGAGTTGTCGGGTTTATCGTTCCTCATCGACCTTATGCCGGTACCTTTGGGTAGTTTTGACGTTGTGGTAGGTATGGATTGGTTGTCTTTGTATCGTGCGGAGATTGTTTGTTACGACAAGGTTATTCGGATTCCTCTCCCTGATGGAGAATTCCTTTCTGTGTACGGTATCAAGGGTGGTGCTCCGCTAAACATCATCTCTAGCATGAAAGCCCTTAAGTGTCTTCGAAAGGGTTATCCAGCCGTTTTGGCGCTTCTATCTGTTTCCTCTGGTGATGAGAAGAAGATCGACGATATTTCGGTTGTACGCGAGTTTCCTGATGTTTTTCCCGATGATTTATCTGGTCTTCCTCCCCATCGTCAAGTCGAGTTCGGTATTGATCTTGTACCAGGGGCTGCTCCTATTGCTCGGGCCCCCTACCGTCTTGCACCTCCCAAGATGCAGGAATTGTCTAGCCAGTTACAGGAACTCTTGGACAAGGGTTTCATCAGACCAAGTTCTTCCCCTTGGGGAGCCCCGATTCTATTCGTTAAGAAGAAGGATGGAAGTTTTCGATTGTGTGTGGACTACAGGGAACTGAACAAATTGACCGTCAAGAACCGTTATCCTCTTCCACGTATTGATGATCTATTCGACCAGCTCCAGGGTTCTAGTTACTATTCCAAGATTGACTTGAGGTCCGGTTATCACCAGTTGCGGGTAAGGGAAGCTGACGTTGCAAAGACCGCCTTTCGTACACGTTATGGCCATTTCGAATTCTTGGTCATGCCTTTCGGTCTTACGAACGCACCGGCGGTTTTCATGGACTTGATGAACCGCGTTTGCAAACCATATCTTGACAAGTTCGTCATTGTGTTTATTGATGACATTCTGATCTACTCCAAGAACAAGACCGAACACGAGGAACATCTGCGGTTAGTTTTGGAACTCTTGCGACGGGAACAACTTTACGCCAAGTTCTCAAAGTGTGACTTTTGGTTACGCGAAGTTCAGTTCCTAGGACATGTGGTTAATGAACTAGGAATTCATGTCGATCCAGCTAAGATCGAAGCGATCAAGGACTGGGGAGCACCTAAGACGCCAACTGAGGTGCGGCAATTCCTAGGCCTTGCGGGCTACTATCGTCGTTTCATTCAAGGGTTCTCGAAGATCGCTCAACCCCTCACCACTCTCACGCAGAAGGATAGGAAATTCGACTGGGGTGAACCACAAGAGTCAGCGTTTGAAGAACTGAAGTCTAAACTGTGTTCTGCTCCTATTTTGTCCTTACCTGAAGGCCCTGATGATTTCGTTGTTTACTGTGATGCTTCTATTCATGGTATCGGTTGTGTGTTGATGCAACGCGAGAAGGTGATTGCGTATGCTTCTCGTCAACTCAAGGTGCACGAGAAGAACTACACCACCCATGACTTGGAGTTGGGTGCCGTGGTATTCGCGTTGAAAATTTGGAGACATTACTTGTACGGTACCAAATGCACCATCTACACCGATCACAAGAGTCTCCAACATATTTTCGACCAACAACATTTGAACATACGGCAGCGTCGTTGGATTGAACTTCTGAACGACTATGATTGTGCTATTAAGTACCATCCTGGCAAGGCGAATGTTGTAGCAGACGCCTTGAGCAGGAAGGAATCAACTAAACCTCGTCGCGTTCGGGCGTTGTAGCTCACCATTCATTCATCCTTACCTGATCAACTCCGTTCTGCCCAGTTAGAAGCTTTGAAGGAGGAAAACCTTAAAGCTGAGACTATGCACGGTGCCGACAAGCACCTCGAGCGAAGGTCTGATGGCCTGCACTACTTCGCAGAACGCATATGGGTTCCTTTATTCGGGGGACTTCGGGAGCTTGTCTTAGATGAGGCTCATAAGTCCCGGTATTCTATTCATCCTGGTTCGGATAAGATGTACCAAGATCTGAAGGTGCTTTACTGGTGGCCAAACATGAGGTCGGATATAGCCTCATACGTGAGCAAATGCTTAACCTGTGCTAAGGTCAAGGTGGAATACCAGAAACCGTCGGGTCTCTTGCAACAACCTGAAATTCCGGAATGGAAATGGGAACGGATTACCATGGATTTTGTCACGCAACTTCCTAAATCACCAAGCGGGAATGACAAGATATGGGTGATTGTCGATCGGTTGACGAAATCAGCCCATTTTCTTGCTATTAAGGAGACCGACACCATGGATCGGTTGGCTCGTCTTTATTTGAAGGAAGTTGTTTCTAAACACGGGGTGCCAATTTCTATTATCTCGGATCGTGACTCCCATTTTACTTCTCACTTCTGGAAGTCTTTGCACAAGGCTTTGGGTACCCAACTAGACATGAGTACGGCTTATCATCCACAGACTGACAGTCAGAGTGAGCGTACGATTCAAACTTTAGAAGACATGCTGCGGGCATGTGTGATCGATTTTGGCAAGGGTTGGGAAGCTCATCTACCGTTAGTAGAATTCTCGTACAACAACAGTTATCACACGAGCATCAAGGCGGCTCCGTTCGAGGCACTGTACGGACGAAAATGCCGTTCTCCTCTTTGTTGGGCTGAAGTGGGTGAGAGTCAACTCACTGGGCCTGAACTAGTGTACGAAACTTCGGAAAAGATCGTACAGATTCGTAATCGGTTGGCAGCGGCACGGGACCGGCAAAAGAGTTATGCCGATCAGCGTCGCAAACCATTGGAATTCCAAGTTTATGAAAAAGTACTTCTAAAAGTCTCACCATGGAAGGGCGTCATACGCTTTGGGAAGCGTGGCAAACTCAATCCGCGGTATGTCGGCCCATTTACGATCCTGGAACGGATTGGGCCGGTGGCATATCGTCTTGATTTACCGACGGAGCTCGGTAACGTACATAACGTCTTCCATGTGTCCAACTTGAAGAAGTGTCTGGCTGACGAGTCCCTCATTGTTCCACTGGAAGAGATCAAGGTTGATGATCGTCTTCGGATTGTGGAAGAACCTGTGGAGATTCTGGATTACAAGATTCGTAGTCTACGTCACAGCAAGATTCGTATCGTTAAGGTTCGGTGGAACTCGAACCGGGGACCAGAGTATACGTGGGAATGGGAGGATCAGATGAAGTCTAAGTATCCTCATCTCTTTCCTAAGGAAGCGTTCGAGTCGAGATATGTCTCTTCTGCAGCTGAATGAATCTCGGGGCGAGATTCCTTTTTAACGTGGGGATGATGTGACAACTCGAGTAAATCTCTCTTTTGGTTTCTATCTTTTGTTTGTTCCCTTCGCTATTTCTTTTGTTCTTTTGGTACTTGTGCAATTTTCGGGACGAAAATTCTTTTAACGTGGGGATGATGTGACACCCGGCAAATTCTGGTTAACAACGTTGTCTAGATGAAAGTCTACCTTAGCGAGTCACGCGTATATTGTACTTAACTGGGTTAGTTAAGTCGGGTTATGGTTCGGGAACTATCGGTTTAGTCTAGAGGATCATTGGATGTTGGTCTAGAAGTTCATTAGATGTCGGTCCTTAACCAAGTGTACAAACGGTGACGATTTGTAGGATCGTCAGGGCATACGGAACATACAAGTCTCGAGTCCCGGGAATTGGTGAACGAGTGTGAATATGTGTATTTACAAGTGTTATGTGTTTACAATCATTATGTGACTTGTCGGTATGTGAATATGTGTTAACATATGTTAAAACGGGGTTTAACGCGCAAAACACACGAAACCAGCCCCTATAGGCGATTAGGAAGGCCTAATCGCCTATAAGGGAGGCGAGTAGGCAATATTAGGGGCGAGTAGGGGCTACTCGTGTGCCCTAGGGGGCGATTAGGCCCCAAATGCCTGAACATCATGTGATTAGGATCCCTAATCGCGTGTACTGGCTGCATAATCGCTAGTTACGTGCTGGACGACTAAAAACGACTATAAATACCATACTTGACCTCATAAACTTCATTATACAAACCCTAGTCGTCCCATAACCTGCCCCAACACACACACAACCTCTGGAACGCGATTTTTGATCAAAACACAAGGTTTCAAGCTTAATCCATCATCCTTTTACAAATCTAAGGTTTGGTTTTCATCCATGCAATCTTATAAACGTTTTTATTCAATCCCTAATAGTCCAGACCCGTTCTAAAACGAAAAAGCTTTCTGAAAATCGTTAATAAGTGTTGTTAATCGGATTTTAACTAGTATACATGTGTTATGTGTGTTTATGATTAGAAAGCTAGGGTTTTTATGATTCAAGATAAAGGATTAACATGTTATTAGGATTAATTCAGAATACTAATAATATTATGATGATAAAATCTGAGAATTTATTATTAGGGTTGTAGTTACGCATGTTAGTGTAATGTTGCATGCTATGTGAATGGTGTTTGGGATTACGTGATTGCATGCAGGGCTGATAATACGAGGCAAAACGAAGGGTTTTAGTTGAAACATGTTTAGGATAGTGTTTGGGATGATATTGGGTGGTTACACACGTTCTGGGTCTGATTTGGAGCGTTAAACGCGCGAAAAACCGGAACAGCATGCTTACAGGCGATTAGCATCCTAATCGCCTATGTTAGAGGCGATTAGGAGGCTAAATGCCTATGTTATAGGCGAGTAGGGCCTAAATGCTATTAGATACATGCGAGTAGGGCCTAAATGCTAGTAGTTACATGTGGTATAGCCTAAATGCTAGTAGTTACATGTGGTATAGCCTAAATGCTAGTAGTTACATGTGGTATAGCCCTAAATGCTAGTAATTATATGTGGTATAGCCCTAATCGCCTATATTATAGGCGATTAGCCTTCCTAAATGCTAGTTGACCAACCTAAATGCTAGTTGACTTTTCCTAATCGCGTGTACTGCTGCTGTAAGTAAAAATTAGCATTCCGAGACCCGATTTGACATGTAGGAACATGCTAGGAACCCCGTAACATATCTAATAACTTGGTAACATATGTTTGAATGTAATTCGGTGATACGTGAACTATGTGCTATAAATTGTTGTGCGTTAACGTATGTTAAGTGTGTTTACATGATTGCATGTTTGAGAGCGTAAACATAACACGGGGAGTCTCGGGTCACCAATGGGATGTCGAGTCTTGTACTTTGGGTCAGTTAAACAGTCACGGTGTTTTCAAACGAACTTGGTTATGGTCTGGACATCTAGGGACTAATTAACCTGCGGGTTATTAGTCTAAGTACTTGTAACTGTCATATGTTAGGTCGCCGCTTTACGGGACTAGCATAGCAGCTGAGTTTACTCGGGTTAAGGAGTAACGCAACTTAAGGTGAGTTTACGGCCCCTCTTTTAAACTGGTTTCATACTTTCGGGGGAGAAAACATGTGTTAAAACGATTATTTGGTAACTACTGTCATACTATGGGTTTCTATTGTGTACTACACGATCTTTGGAAGTCCCGGGGGGAACCATGAATGTGCGGGTTTGCACAACGGGGAAATGTGAATAGCGCTATTGGGAGTGACCAACCCCGCTCGTCGGCTTGGAGGGCCGGGCGAGTGCATATTGTCTCAAACAGGAACAACAGGAACAACTGGTTTACTTTTTCGGGCACAACAACTGGTATGCGTGTTAGTAATGGTTTTCCAATCGTGGTAGTAACAAAACATACGCCTAGCTAGCGTACACTGGTTTTCGATTTGTTATAGTATGGACAGGTGGACTTAGTACTTGGATCACAAAACCTGTAAACTCACCAGCATTTTTGTGCTGACGTAAACTTTTACATGTTTTCTCAGGTCGCTAAGGTAGCACAATGGAACTAGGGCGCACGCGTCTGCACGGCGTCTAGCTAGAGTTGCATGATTTTACAAACGTTGAACATTGGTTTACTATTGAATAATTGTTTTGAATAAGCTTCCGCTGTAAACGGGGATTTTAAACTATGTTTTGAAATTGCATTATATTCATTTAGACTTGTTTATTGTGATCGTTGGTTTGGATCCTGGTTTGTCATGCGCCTCGCGGTAAAACTCCGCAAGTGGATTTTGAGGGTGTGACAGTCGAACAACAGACTTCAGATTAGGATATCAGGACCTAGCGTCGCCGATGCCAACTCTGGCGTCACAGACGCCATTATCAGGTCAAATCCCATTTTAATTGTATTTTTGAAGATCAATTCGGGGGTTTCGATTTTCTAGCTTTAAAACACTTTGAAGGCTAATCATTAGGGATTATCTTCCACTTTAATCCATTCCATAAGTCCTAATAATTCCCCAAGATTCAAAATCATTCAAACCTCTTGTTTTTTTTATTTAAGATTCAAGACCCATCTTTGAAGAAAAGAGTTCCACGGCCATGAGTGGCTAGTTTCCTAGCATCATTCCCGGGTGTAGACAATTGAGGTCCTAGGGTTTATAACATTTGGGTATTTCTAAACTCTTATTTGTGTAATCGTGTGTTTGAATAATTGTGTTGAATGCTTTAATTTTGTGTTAAATTCACTTATGTTATTTTTTCTTGTGTCAAGTGCAAGTGAAATGAATTTGGTTATATGCTTTGACATGAAATTAGGATTGTAGGTTCTAGTGTAATAAAGTATATTATTGTCCATCTCGCCTATTGAACAATCAATCCATTAACACTAGTTACATTTGAGTTATTTGGCCTGTTTGTTAAACCTTAGAATGAATGTTTTCAACGTACTTCATCAACAAGCAGTAATAATTATAATTATAGTTAAAAAGTATACTTGTATTTTATTATATAAATTTTACTAAAATATATGTTTACTTACTTGAAATAGGAGTGCCTTCAAGGAAGTGGATGTAGTGATCTTAACGTGATGCATCAGGCGCTGAAAGATTACAGAGAAAGTCATGGTTTTAATCATGAAGCGGCATGTGATATTGTAAAAGATCACAACAAATGGAAAAAGAAAGCGTTGATGGGTGAAGAACTGTCCGATAGTCATTCCAAAAATAGAGGGAAGTCTTCAGAAGGCGGCAACTATCACGTGCCTTCGTTTTCTACACCGGATGACTCCACCCCACTAGCCACATGTTGGATCTCAATGAAGATACCCACCTAACGAGACCAAAACACGAAAATAAGAAAGCCGCCACCGCTGAGTCTTCAAGCAAAACATCAATGGTTGACGAATTTGGGTCATACCGAGCGATGAAATAAGATAAATTGAACTAGTTGGTCAACCTACAAGCTCAACATGGAGAAAAAGTTTAGTATTTTTGAGGAACAACGTGAATTGTTGAGGCAAAGGCAGCATGACCACGACTTGAATATGTATTTAAAACTACACGACTACCTCAAAGCTAAAACCTTGGAATTGGTTTTGAACGAAAAGAAAATATCAAGGTGAAATACGATTGGGATCGTTATTGGGTGGAAGGCGAAGACGACGGGTAGATTATTTTTATTTGTATGTTTTTTAAATTGTTGTTTCTTGTATTTTTTTATTTTAACTTAATGTATTTTTATTTTAGTTAAAATAATGTTATTTTTAATTAAACTCTTTATTAAAAAAAATTGGAAAAATAACATTTTAGTGAATGGCTACATCCAAAAACCTGTTTCAGTGAAGTGATGTAGTAGTGTCGGATTGGTAGAAATCGGTAAAGTTGAAAAAAAAATTGCATTTCCTTTCCTAAGTGTTTAATTACTTTTATATTTTAATCTTAAAAGTATTTGTTTTTTATGGATCCATGAGGTTTTCAGTTTTTTTACATTTTCTTTTGTCTCACTACCGCCGTCTACAAAAGTCAGTTATATTAGCCGTATTTTGTTCATTTTACTTATTTGTTTATTTTTTTTTCTTATTTTACTTTATTTACTTAATTTTAATAAAACAAAAATATTTTTATTTATGTTATATAAAACCCGCCACATCCCTAGCAATACCCACCTATCTATCTCTCTAATCTCAATCTACAACCCTAGCACATAAAACCACCGGTTACCCACACCACCACCCCATCATAACCTCTGGCCAGCATTTTCATCCTCATAACATTTAACCTCCTTAATAAAACACCAAAATTATCATAACCTTCACCCTCATAGGGTTTTGAGATCAAATCTAGATATGCAGCGACTATGGTGGATGGTGGGTGGCGACCAAGGTCTTCAAGTTTGGTGACAATGGGATTTAGCTAATTAGGTTTTAGGTGGTGGTGAATGGTGATGGCAGTGCTGGTGGTGGACGGTGGTAGCAGTCGTGCTGAACGATGTTGGAAGTGCTGGTGGTGGCGACGACAGTAGTTGTGAGCAGGGGCGAAGCTTGGTTCGTCAATCGGCGGGGGCCGAACTCAATTTTTTTCGATCGGTAGTGCAAATCGGCGGGGCCGAACTCAACCGGACTAAATTTACCTACGAAAATCGCAAATTTCCACTAATGCGCCAAAAAACAGGGGGCCAGGGCCACCCCTGGCCCTCATAATCCTTCGTCCCTGGTTGTGAGGGGTCAACGATGGTGGCAGTGGTGGCGAACGGTACCGGTGGTGATTGTGGTTCTGGGGGGTCAACGATGGTGGCAATGGTGGTGAACGGTGCTGAAAGTGGTGGTGGTGGTCAATGGTGATTGTGATGTTCTAGAGAAAGAGAGACATAAAGTTGGGGTTGTCTGTATTTTTTGTAAATAACACTATATATGTGTGTGAGTGTGTCATATAACATTATATATATATATATATGTGTGTGTGTGTATACGTAACGGTTCGTGTTCAAATGCCATATTGTAAGAAATGTGAGAAAAATAAATAATTGACATGTAAGCATTATGTTTTGGATTTAGACATGCTGTTTTTGTTTTTGTTTTTTTTTTTTGCTAGAAAAACACCAAACACGACAATTTAAAACACAATGCAATGTATCATAGCTATTGAATTTAAAACACATGGTCTTGGCATGGGGTTTTCATTTTTAAGCCTAAAGTAAATTGGTTTGTGTTTAATTGTTATTTTTGGTGTTATTTTAGCTAAAAACAATCTAAAACACCATGAATACGTCTAAAAATGATGTGTTGGATCATATTGTTCTTTTAACATTTCTTATTTATGAACACTTGTGTGTTGTAAATATATCAAAGCAGATTTGCACAGTGGAATAAGTAAAGTGTTCAAGTTAAAGTTTCACTTTCAATAGAAGTTATCACTCCCCTGGATTTAATGAACTAAAGCAGTTAATGAGAATCTAAACAATTCAATGCATATAACAATAAGTGTTGTGGAAGATTCTCATATATGAAATGGTTTTTCTATTAAAAAGTCTTTGAAGGATTTCAGTTAAAATCGATGTCTAAAATAGTGGGATAACCCATCTATTTATAGACAAACAAATTAATACATACAAGTTGATTAAGAGATAATACTAAACAATACTACAACAGGCTGTAGTATTGGAACTTGTACAAAGACTTTAACAAAACAATATAATACCTAACTACTGAAGTACTAAGGCGGTGGAAAGCTTCTATCAAAACAACTGATGAGTGACAAACTACTGATGAGTAGTTTGTCTTCAGTAGTTCTTCAGTTGAATTGTCTGGTTAGACTTCAGAACTTCTGATCATTACTCTTCAGCACTTGATATCTTCTTCTTCAGTACTTTCAATCTTCTTCTTCAGCAGTTTCTATACTTAGCTTTATTTGCAAAAACAGGAATTAGACTAAGGCATTCAAAAGTGGTTTCTTCAATCCTTTTTGTCCTTACATGATGCCTACAAATTAATTTTTTAATCCTTTTCACACTTTTCCTGAAATACGATCTTTGTACACTAACCTCACCATATATATAGAGGAAAGATAATTTGAAAACTCTCACCAGTTAAGAAAACCCATAAAACCCACACCCTAACCTGACATCTTAAGTGATCAACGGTGGTAATTATTTATTGCTTTTGATCAAAAGTTAAGATACATGTTTAGTGAAAACAGGGTAATATGTTCCATGAATTTTGAAGTGCCTCTCTACTCTCTCCTCTTTCATCTCTCATCTCTCATCTTTCCTCTCTCCTATTAAGATAGATTCATGCTTTTCTCTCAAAAAATTCAAACGAACAAAAACAAACTAATGTTATCAGGTTTCAAGTCTCAGGTAACAAATTTTTTTTTTTTTTTGTAAATATTCGAGTAACACATGATTCAAACCTCAAGTAACTGATGCTAAATTATAACACAAACAACAAAAACATATGATAAATTAGAACCCAAATACAAAAACATATGATAAATTATAACTCAAATAACAAAAATATATTTTTTTAAATAAAAACAAACATTATATAAGAATATAATTTGTCGATTTCTTTGTGAGAGGGATTTACTGTAGAAACTACAGTAACGGAGGCCCAATCTTTGCCCACCACGTATGGTGTTGATAAACGACGCTACCCACCCTTCGTTGCTTACTATTCTCCACGCGTCTGCCATAGCAGTCCTTTTCATGCTCACATGTCACACCCCAACCGATGGCGGAATACATCGGGGCGAGACTTGGGATAGATTGTTCAAAGACTTCATGACACTAGAATTCGTGATAATATAATTTAAAGATAAAATTTCATTCATAGCATAATCATTGTCTAAAAAGATAACATAATACAAATTGTTTCATGAAAAGAAAAATAGAACATCAAAATATAGAACTTAAACTAGCATGAGTTTCAAGTCCAATCCTAAGTAGATTTCTTGATAAACCTGCATTAAACATTTCCTGCAACATATATAAAATATCCGTCAACACATAAAGCATTGGTGAGCATACTAGTTTGAGTCTAAGTACATAGTATAGAAAAGTCTACTCGAATCGTCATGTTATAGGCATATGCACGTAGAACCATACAAACGGCAACAACACTCGATAACACAAAAGACTTCATCTTTTCATGACCCATAAAGGGGGCGGCGTGTCAACCTATAGCGCTATACATGTAAGATGGGTTGTTAACTAATCGTACATTTGTATGTAAGACTTTGAATTCTAGCATGACATAGCATAATAGCATTTAGATTGAGCATAATAGTTTTTAAGAGTATGAAATCGTTTAAGTTTTGATAGTGATACATGTTGAGCCCCAAAGAATAAAGAATAAAAGGGGGACAAATATGAACTCACCTTAGGGTGCGTTTGTTAAGTTCTCAAAAAACGAGTCTTGAGAAATGAGGATTTTAGCTCCGGTTAGACTAGAGTTAAGAAAAGAAAAAAAAATGAATTTAGATTCGGAGGGAGATTCAAGAGTACAAGGAAGTCATGCATTGCCTTTAAGGCGAACCAAAACACAAACCACCATAAAGGTGATTCGGATGGTCATGAGAGTCAAGTAGTGCCTTTAAGGCAAACCAAAACACAAACCACCATAAGGGTGATTCGGATGGTCAAGAGAGTCAAGTATTGGTAAGGTAGGGATGTATCCACAAACCTTTCAAGTTAATAGATTAATAGAGTTTTGAAAGTATATATTTTAGTATTTACATATTATAACTATAGGGTTAAAGTAGTGTATGGTGACTTAGTTTGGAAGAGCCTTGGCTTTCCTTTGTCAACCATTAACCATAGCCCAAGTCCATCCAACATTAAGTTGTTGGTGAACTTGGTTGGTATCACTTCAACTAACCTTCTAGTGCATAAAAACAATAGAAGATGAACCACTTTTGAGGCCTCATTTTGGTGTCCTACTCATATCCATTTGCCATAGCAAACAAGAGTTAGGTCCTAGAGGTTTCTCCAAGGGGTTAGAAGAAGAAAAGAAGTGAAGAAAGAAGAATAAAGTTGGAGTTTATGAGAAAACTCACTTAGAAGTAGACTTCCACACTTGGGATTTCCTTGAAGAATTGGGAGGTTTAGAGAGTTTTAGAGATGAACAAAGGATTAAGAAGTGGAGAGGGTTGTATTTATAGGTGGGTTAAGGTGGTAGGGTATTAAATAGAGTTATTAGGGTGTTTGAAAAAAGATTAATGGGGGTTAAGTTTAATTAAAATTAAAATGGATTGTCTTAATTCTTTGCTTCTGCTGATGTCTTTCGAAAATTTAAAAACAAAACGAATGAACAACACTTAACTCTTTCATGTTGTTTTGTTGTTTGAAAAGTCAAAGGTATTAAATACTAATTCACGTTTTTTTTTTTATATATTTTGTTCCTTTTCTTTTTTTTTCTTTTAAACTAAGAGTATTCTTATATTAAGTATATATATTAATAAATAAATAAATATATATTAAGATCTTAACTAAATGAGTTTCTAAATTATATTGACGACTCGTCAAGAATTGGTAGGAGTGACATAAAAGAAAACGAATAAAGACGAACTTGAAATTTGTTAAATATAGAATTTAAAATACAATAAAATTAAAAATCACGCGATGTTACAGTCTCCTCTACTTTAAGAAATTTCGTCTCGAAATTTAATTAAGAGTTAACCTTTTGAAAAATGGTAAGTAGTTTGATTAGGAAGGCCTAATCGCCTATAAGGGAGGCGAGTAGGCAATATTAGGGGCGAGTAGGGGCTACTCGTGTGCCCTAGGGGGCGATTAGGCCCCAAATGCCTGAACATCATGTGATTAGGATCCCTAATCGCGTGTACTGGCTGCATAATCGCTAGTTACGTGCTGGACGACTAAAAACGACTATAAATACCATACTTGACCTCATAAACTTCATTATACAAACCCTAGTCGTCCCATAACCTGCCCCAACACACACACAACCTCTGGAACGCGATTTTTGATCAAAACACAAGGTTTCAAGCTTAATCCATCATCCTTTTACAAATCTAAGGTTTGGTTTTCATCCATGCAATCTTATAAACGTTTTTATTCAATCCCTAATAGTCCAGACCCGTTCTAAAACGAAAAAGCTTTCTGAAAATCGTTAATAAGTGTTGTTAATCGGATTTTAACTAGTATACATGTGTTATGTGTGTTTATGATTAGAAAGCTAGGGTTTTTATGATTCAAGATAAAGGATTAACATGTTATTAGGATTAATTCAGAATACTAATAATATTATGATGATAAAATCTGAGAATTTATTATTAGGGTTGTAGTTACGCATGTTAGTGTAATGTTGCATGTTATGTGAATGGTGTTTGGGATTACGTGATTGCATGCAGGGCTGATAATACGAGGCAAAACGAAGGGTTTTAGTTGAAACATGTTTAGGATAGTGTTTGGGATGATATTGGGTGGTTACACACGTTCTGGGTCTGATTTGGAGCGTTAAACGCGCGAAAAACCGGAACAGCATGCTTACAGGCGATTAGCATCCTAATCGCCTATGTTAGAGGCGATTAGGAGGCTAAATGCCTATGTTATAGGCGAGTAGGGCCTAAATGCTATTAGATACATGCGAGTAGGGCCTAAATGCTAGTAGTTACATGTGGTATAGCCTAAATGCTAGTAGTTACATGTGGTATAGCCTAAATGCTAGTAGTTACATGTGGTATAGCCCTAAATGCTAGTAATTATATGTGGTATAGCCCTAATCGCCTATATTATAGGCGATTAGCCTTCCTAAATGCTAGTTGACCAACCTAAATGCTAGTTGACTTTTCCTAATCGCGTGTACTGCTGCTGTAAGTAAAAATTAGCATTCCGAGACCCGATTTGACATGTAGGAACATGCTAGGAACCCCGTAACATATCTAATAACTTGGTAACATATGTTTGAATGTAATTCGGTGATACGTGAACTATGTGCTATAAATTGTTGTGCGTTAACGTATGTTAAGTGTGTTTACATGATTGCATGTTTGAGAGCGTAAACATAACACGGGGAGTCTCGGGTCACCAATGGGATGTCGAGTCTTGTACTTTGGGTCAGTTAAACAGTCACGGTGTTTTCAAACGAACTTGGTTATGGTCTGGACATCTAGGGACTAATTAACCTGCGGGTTATTAGTCTAAGTAATTGTAACTGTCATATGTTAGGTCGCCGCTTTACGGGACTAGCATAGCAGCTGAGTTTACTCGGGTTAAGGAGTAACGCAACTTAAGGTGAGTTTACGGCCCCTCTTTTAAACTGGTTTCATACTTTCGGGGGAGAAAACATGTGTTAAAACGATTATTTGGTAACTACTGTCATACTATGGGTTTCTATTGTGTACTACACGATCTTTGGAAGTCCCGGGGGGAACCATGAATGTGCGGGTTTGCACAACGGGGAAATGTGAATAGCGCTATTGGGAGTGACCAACCCCGCTCGTCGGCTTGGAGGGCCGGGCGAGTGCATATTGTCTCAAACAGGAACAACAGGAACAACTGGTTTACTTTTTCGGGCACAACAACTGGTATGCGTGTTAGTAATGGTTTTCCAATCGTGGTAGTAACAAAACATACGCCTAGCTAGCGTACACTGGTTTTCGATTTGTTATAGTATGGACAGGTGGACTTAGTACTTGGATCACAAAACCTGTAAACTCACCAGCATTTTTGTGCTGACGTAAACTTTTACATGTTTTCTCAGGTCGCTAAGGTAGCACAATGGAACTAGGGCGCACGCGTCTGCACGGCGTCTAGCTAGAGTTGCATGATTTTACAAACGTTGAACATTGGTTTACTATTGAATAATTGTTTTGAATAAGCTTCCGCTGTAAACGGGGATTTTAAACTATGTTTTGAAATTGCATTATATTCATTTAGACTTGTTTATTGTGATCGTTGGTTTGGATCCTGGTTTGTCATGCGCGTCGCGGTAAAACTCCGCAAGTGGATTTTGAGGGTGTGACAGTCGAACAACAGACTTCAGATTAGGATATCAGGACCTAGCGTCGCCGATGCCAACTCTGGCGTCACAGACGCCATTATCAGGTCAAATCCCATTTTAATTGTATTTTTGAAGATCAATTCGGGGGTTTCGATTTTCTAGCTTTAAAACACTTTGAAGGCTAATCATTAGGGATTATCTTCCACTTTAATCCATTCCATAAGTCCTAATAATTCCCCAAGATTCAAAATCATTCAAACCTCTTGTTTTTTTTATTTAAGATTCAAGACCCATCTTTGAAGAAAAGAGTTCCACGGCCATGAGTGGCTAGTTTCCTAGCATCATTCCCGGGTGTAGACAATTGAGGTCCTAGGGTTTATAACATTTGGGTATTTCTAAACTCTTATTTGTGTAATCGTGTGTTTGAATAATTGTGTTGAATGCTTTAATTTTGTGTTAAATTCACTTATGTTATTTTTTCTTGTGTCAAGTGCAAGTGAAATGAATTTGGTTATATGCTTTGACATGAAATTAGGATTGTAGGTTCTAGTGTAATAAAGTATATTATTGTCCATCTCGCCTATTGAACAATCAATCCATTAACACTAGTTACATTTGAGTTATTTGGCCTGTTTGTTAAACCTTAGACTTATGTTGAAACCCGTGTGTGATCTTTTCTTATCAATTATTTACAATTTATTTTATCAATTACTTCTATTGTAATTCAATTTCAAGTTTTATTAAAACAATCAAAATCATTTCAAAAATATCTTAAATGAATACACGAGAAATCTTCATAATCAACTAGAAATCTTCATAAAGCAACAATTTCTTTTCAACTAAACCTTATTCACCGAACACAAACTCTTCATGGTTCGACACCCTTGTTGCCACTACTACAGCTAGATGTAATTAGGACTTATAAATCTTATTTTTGACCAGACCGCGACATCCGATCAGTCAACGGCACAAGAGGATGCTTTGGCATGATCTTGGTGCTATGTATCGAAAAGCAGGGAGAAAAGTAATGAAATAAGAAAGGGGAGTTTTTGGAAGGTGGATAAAAAAGCATTACACACAATTGATGGGAGGATCCACCTAAAGCCTCGATCAACTTACTTCAAATTGGACCTCCATGAACCCACAAATGAATGTTTTCAACGTACTTCATCAACAAGCAGTAATAATTATAATTATAGTTAAAAAGTATACTTGTATTTTATTATATAAATTTTACTAAAATATATGTTTACTTACTTGAAATAGGAGTGCCTTCAAGGAAGTGGATGTAGTGATCTTAACGTGATGCATCAGGCACTGAAAGATTACAGAGAAAGTCATGGTTTTAATCATGAAGCGGCATGTGATATTGTAAAAGATCACAACAAATGGAAAAAGAAAGCGTTGATGGGTGAAGAACTGTCCGATAGTCATTCCAAAAATAGAGGGAAGTCTTCAGAAGGCGGCAACTATCACGTGCCTTCGTTTTCTACACCGGATGACTCCACCCCACTAGCCACATGTTGGATCTCAATGAAGATACCCACCTAACGAGACCAAAACACGAAAATAAGAAAGCCGCCACCGCTGAGTCTTCAAGCAAAACATCAATGGTTGACGAATTTGGGTCATACCGAGCGATGAAATAAGATAAATTGAACTAGTTGGTCAACCTACAAGCTCAACATGGAGAAAAAGTTTAGTATTTTTGAGGAACAACGTGAATTGTTGAGGCAAAGGCAGCATGACCACGACTTGAATATGTATTTAAAACTACACGACTACCTCAAAGCTAAAACCTTGGAATTGGTTTTGAACGAAAAGAAAATATCAAGGTGAAATACGATTGGGATCGTTATTGGGTGGAAGGCGAAGACGACGGGTAGATTATTTTTATTTGTATGTTTTTTAAATTGTTGTTTCTTGTATTTTTTTATTTTAACTTAATGTATTTTTATTTTAGTTAAAATAATGTTATTTTTAATTAAACTTTTTATTAAAAAAAAATTGGAAAAATAACATTTTAGTGAATGGCTACATCCAAAAACCTGTTTCAGTGAAGTGATGTAGTAGTGTCGGATTGGTAGAAATCGGTAAAGTTGAAAAAAAAAATTGCATTTCCTTTCCTAAGTGTTTAATTACTTTTATATTTTAATCTTAAAAGTATTTGTTTTTTATGGATCCATGAGGTTTTCAGTTTTTTTACATTTTCTTTTGTCTCACTACCGCCGTCTACAAAAGTCAGTTATATTAGCCGTATTTTGTTCATTTTACTTATTTGTTTATTTTTTTTTTCTTATTTTACTTTATTTACTTAATTTTAATAAAACAAAAATATTTTTATTTATGTTATATAAAACCCGCCACATCCCTAGCAATACCCACCTATCTATCTCTCTAATCTCAATCTACAACCCTAGCACATAAAACCACCGGTTACCCACACCACCACCCCATCATAACCTCTGGCCAGCATTTTCATCCTCATAACATTTAACCTCCTTAATAAAACACCAAAATTATCATAACCTTCACCCTCATAGGGTTTTGAGATCAAATCTAGATATGCAGCGACTATGGTGGATGGTGGGTGGCGACCAAGGTCTTCAAGTTTGGTGACAATGGGATTTAGCTAATTAGGTTTTAGGTGGTGGTGAATGGTGATGGCAGTGCTGGTGGTGGACGGTGGTAGCAGTCGTGCTGAACGATGTTGGAAGTGCTGGTGGTGGCGACGACAGTAGTTGTGAGCAGGGGCGAAGCTTGGTTCGTCAATCGGCGGGGGCCGAACTCAATTTTTTTCGATCGGTAGTGCAAATCGGCGGGGCCGAACTCAACCGGACTAAATTTACCTACGAAAATCGCAAATTTCCACTAATGCGCCAAAAAACAGGGGGCCAGGGCCACCCCTGGCCCTCATAATCCTTCGTCCCTGGTTGTGAGGGGTCAACGATGGTGGCAGTGGTGGCGAACGGTACCGGTGGTGATTGTGGTTCTGGGGGGTCAACGATGGTGGCAATGGTGGTGAACGGTGCTGAAAGTGGTGGTGGTGGTCAATGGTGATTGTGATGTTCTAGAGAAAGAGAGACATAAAGTTGGGGTTGTCTGTATTTTTTGTAAATAACACTATATATGTGTGTGAGTGTGTCATATAACATTATATATATATATATATATATATATATGTGTGTGTGTGTGTGTATACGTAACGGTTCGTGTTCAAATGCCATATTGTAAGAAATGTGAGAAAAATTAATAATTGACATGTAAGCATTATGTTTTGGATTTAGACATGCTGTTTTTGTTTTTGTTTTTTTTTTTTTGCTAGAAAAACACCAAACACGACAATTTAAAACACAATGCAATGTATCATAGCTATTGAATTTAAAACACATGGTCTTGGCATGGGGTTTTCATTTTTAAGCCTAAAGTAAATTGGTTTGTGTTTAATTGTTATTTTTGGTGTTATTTTAGCTAAAAACAATCTAAAACACCATGAATACGTCTAAAAATGATGTGTTGGATCATATTGTTCTTTTAACATTTCTTATTTATGAACACTTGTGTGTTGTAAATATATCAAAGCAGATTTGCACAGTGGAATAAGTAAAGTGTTCAAGTTAAAGTTTCACTTTCAATAGAAGTTATTACTCCCCTGGATTTAATGAACTAAAGCAGTTAATGAGAATCTAAACAATTCAATGCATATAACAATAAGTGTTGTGGAAGATTCTCATATATGAAATGGTTTTTCTATTAAAAAGTCTTTGAAGGATTTCAGTTAAAATCGATGTCTAAAATAGTGGGATAACCCATCTATTTATAGACAAACAAATTAATACATACAAGTTGATTAAGAGATAATACTAAACAATACTACAACAGGCTGTAGTATTGGAACTTGTACAAAGACTTTAACAAAACAATATAATACCTAACTACTGAAGTACTAAGGCGGTGGAAAGCTTCTATCAAAACAACTGATGAGTGACAAACTACTGATGAGTAGTTTGTCTTCAGTAGTTCTTCAGTTGAATTGTCTGGTTAGACTTCAGAACTTCTGATCATTACTCTTCAGCACTTGATATCTTCTTCTTCAGTACTTTCAATCTTCTTCTTCAGCAGTTTCTATACTTAGCTTTATTTGCAAAAACAGGAATTAGACTAAGGCATTCAAAAGTGGTTTCTTCAATCCTTTTTGTCCTTACATGATGCCTACAAATTAATTTTTTAATCCTTTTCACACTTTTCCTGAAATACGATCTTTGTACACTAACCTCACCATATATATAGAGGAAAGATAATTTGAAAACTCTCACCAGTTAAGAAAACCCATAAAACCCACACCCTAACTTGACATCTTAAGTGATCAACGGTGGTAATTATTTATTGCTTTTGATCAAAAGTTAAGATACATGTTTAGTGAAAACAGGGTAATATGTTCCATGAATTTTGAAGTGCCTCTCTACTCTCTCCTCTTTCATCTCTCATCTCTCATCTTTCCTCTCTCCTATTAAGATAGATTCATGCTTTTCTCTCAAAAAATTCAAACGAACAAAAACAAACTAATGTTATCAGGTTTCAAGTCTCAGGTAACAATTTTTTTTTTTTTGTAAATATTCGAGTAACACATGATTCAAACCTCAAGTAACTGATGCTAAATTATAACACAAACAACAAAAACATATGATAAATTAGAACCCAAATACAAAAACATATGATAAATTATAACTCAAATAACAAAAATATATTTTTTTAAATAAAAACAAACATTATATAAGAATATAATTTGTCGATTTCTTTGTGAGAGGGATTTACTGTAGAAACTACAGTAACGGAGGCCCAATCTTTGCCCACCACGTATGGTGTTGATAAACGACGCTACCCACCCTTCGTTGCTTACTATTCTCCACGCGTCTGCCATAGCAGTCCTTTTCATGCTCACATGTCACACCCCAACCGATGGCGGAATACATCGGGGCGAGACTTGGGATAGATTGTTCAAAGACTTCATGACACTAGAATTCGTGATAATATAATTTAAAGATAAAATTTCATTCATAGCATAATCATTGTCTAAAAAGATAACATAATACAAATTGTTTCATGAAAAGAAAAATAGAACATCAAAATATAGAACTTAAACTAGCATGAGTTTCAAGTCCAATCCTAAGTAGATTTCTTGATAAACCTGCATTAAACATTTCCTGCAACATATATAAAATATCCGTCAACACATAAAGCATTGGTGAGCATACTAGTTTGAGTCTAAGTACATAGTATAGAAAAGTCTACTCGAATCGTCATGTTATAGGCATATGCACGTAGAACCATACAAACGGCAACAACACTCGATAACACAAAAGACTTCATCTTTTCATGACCCATAAAGGGGGCGGCGTGTCAACCTATAGCGCTATACATGTAAGATGGGTTGTTAACTAATCGTACATTTGTATGTAAGACTTTGAATTCTAGCATGACATAGCATAATAGCATTTAGATTGAGCATAATAGTTTTTAAGAGTATAAAATCGTTTAAGTTTTGATAGTGATATATGTTGAGCCCCAAAGAATAAAGAATAAAAGGGGGACAAATATGAACTCACCTTAGGGTGCGTTTGTTAAGTTCTCAAAAAACGAGTCTTGAGAAATGAGGATTTTAGCTCCGGTTAGACTAGAGTTAAGAAAAGAAAAAAAAATGAATTTAGATTCGGAGGGAGATTCAAGAGTACAAGGAAGTCATGCATTGCCTTTAAGGCGAACCAAAACACAAACCACCATAAAGGTGATTCGGATGGTCATGAGAGTCAAGTAGTGCCTTTAAGGCAAACCAAAACACAAACCACCATAAGGGTGATTCGGATGGTCAAGAGAGTCAAGTATTGGTAAGGTAGGGATGTATCCACAAACCTTTCAAGTTAATAGATTAATAGAGTTTTGAAAGTATATATTTTAGTATTTACATATTATAACTATAGGGTTAAAGTAGTGTATGGTGACTTAGTTTGGAAGAGCCTTGGCTTTCCTTTGTCAACCATTAACCATAGCCCAAGTCCATCCAACATTAAGTTGTTGGTGAACTTGGTTGGTATCACTTCAACTAACCTTCTAGTGCATAAAAACAATAGAAGATGAACCACTTTTGAGGCCTCATTTTGGTGTCCTACTCATATCCATTTGCCATAGCAAACAAGAGTTAGGTCCTAGAGGTTTCTCCAAGGGGTTAGAAGAAGAAAAGAAGTGAAGAAAGAAGAATAAAGTTGGAGTTTATGAGAAAACTCACTTAGAAGTAGACTTCCACACTTGGGATTTCCTTGAAGAATTGGGAGGTTTAGAGAGTTTTAGAGATGAACAAAGGATTAAGAAGTGGAGAGGGTTGTATTTATAGGTGGGTTAAGGTGGTAGGGTATTAAATAGAGTTATTAGGGTGTTTGAAAAAAGATTAATGGGGGTTAAGTTTAATTAAAATTAAAATGGATTGTCTTAATTCTTTGCTTCTGCTGATGTCTTTCGAAAATTTAAAAACAAAACGAATGAACAACACTTAACTCTTTCATGTTGTTTTGTTGTTTGAAAAGTCAAAGGTATTAAATACTAATTCACGTTTTTTTTTTTATATATTTTGTTCCTTTTCTTTTTTTTTCTTTTAAACTAAGAGTATTCTTATATTAAGTATATATATTAATAAATAAATAAATATATATTAAGATCTTAACTAAATGAGTTTCTAAATTATATTGACGACTCGTCAAGAATTGGTAGGAGTGACATAAAAGAAAACGAATAAAGACGAACTTGAAATTTGTTAAATATAGAATTTAAAATACAATAAAATTAAAAATCACGCGATGTTACAGTCTCCTCTACTTTAAGAAATTTCGTCTCGAAATTTAATTAAGAGTTAACCTTTTGAAAAATGGTAAGTAGTTTGATTAGGAAGGCCTAATCGCCTATAAGGGAGGCGAGTAGGCAATATTAGGGGCGAGTAGGGGCTACTCGTGTGCCCTAGGGGGCGATTAGGCCCCAAATGCCTGAACATCATGTGATTAGGATCCCTAATCGCGTGTACTGGCTGCATAATCGCTAGTTACGTGCTGGACGACTAAAAACGACTATAAATACCATACTTGACCTCATAAACTTCATTATACAAACCCTAGTCGTCCCATAACCTGCCCCAACACACACACAACCTCTGGAACGCGATTTTTGATCAAAACACAAGGTTTCAAGCTTAATCCATCATCCTTTTACAAATCTAAGGTTTGGTTTTCATCCATGCAATCTTATAAACGTTTTTATTCAATCCCTAATAGTCCAGACCCGTTCTAAAACGAAAAAGCTTTCTGAAAATCGTTAATAAGTGTTGTTAATCGGATTTTAACTAGTATACATGTGTTATGTGTGTTTATGATTAGAAAGCTAGGGTTTTTATGATTCAAGATAAAGGATTAACATGTTATTAGGATTAATTCAGAATACTAATAATATTATGATGATAAAATCTGAGAATTTATTATTAGGGTTGTAGTTACGCATGTTAGTGTAATGTTGCATGCTATGTGAATGGTGTTTGGGATTACATGATTGCATGCAGGGCTGATAATACGAGGCAAAACGAAGGGTTTTAGTTGAAACATGTTTAGGATAGTGTTTGGGATGATATTGGGTGGTTACACACGTTCTGGGTCTGATTTGGAGCGTTAAACGCGCGAAAAACCGGAACAGCATGCTTACAGGCGATTAGCATCCTAATCGCCTATGTTAGAGGCGATTAGGAGGCTAAATGCCTATGTTATAGGCGAGTAGGGCCTAAATGCTATTAGATACATGCGAGTAGGGCCTAAATGCTAGTAGTTACATGTGGTATAGCCTAAATGCTAGTAGTTACATGTGGTATAGCCTAAATGCTAGTAGTTACATGTGGTATAGCCCTAAATGCTAGTAATTATATGTGGTATAGCCCTAATCGCCTATATTATAGATTTTTCTAACCATCCCCAAAGGTACCGACCCCGGATCGCCGGAAAAGTAACAGCCCACAAACGTTTTAAATAGCGAAGGAATGATTCCCGGTTACCTGTGCAAGCAAAACGGAGAGAACACGGTGGCGAGCGGTAGTGTAGCGGTGGCGACTGACGGGACTCGAGCGATTAAAACGATGGCAGCGAACCGAGTTGATGCGTTGGTACAGGAACAGCGAATTCAGTGGTCGGCGCGAAAGAGTCGTGCGGTGTGTGGTGGTGGTTGAGGAATACGGTGACGAAGATGGTGGTTCGGTTGAGAGGAACGATCAAGAGAAGTTGTTTTTTTTTTTAAACCTAAAGGAGCGGTACACAGGATTTATAATTTCATAAGTCGGTTGTATACGAGATTTCCGAAATCAATTTTGATTTCCTAATTGTCGAGATTTTAGCTGTTATGATAATTGAGAAAAGTCTCAATTTTGACTTTCCAAACTCAAAAGTTTACATTTATATAAAGATTTGATTGATTATTATTAATAACAATATTATTATTATTATTATTATTATTATTATTATTATTATTAGTTATTATTAGTTATTATTAGTTATTCGGGTATTACAATTCTACCCTCCTAAAAATCAATTTTGTCCTCAAAATTGGTAAATACGGATATGGATATTTTTTTTCGGATCTCAAACACATAGGAGAAACTCGATACTACCACATAAATTAGACATGGGAAGAATTGCACTCTAAAATAAGGAGTCACTAGGGTGACAGGTAACCATAACTGAAATAGACTGAAGTTCAAAAGCAAACCAAATAAAGTCATCTAACCTGCACTGCGAAGAACTAAGGCGCTAACAGACTCGGATATTGGGCGCGGACCGTGTCTTCCACCTCCCATGTGGCCTCACGCTCTGAATGATTCTTCCAAAGAACTTTAACGAAAGGAATAGTTTTATTGCGCATAACGCGTTCTTGTCGATCAAGAATAGCTTCGGGTTCCTCTTCGAGTGACAAGTCTTCCTGAATCTGATGGAGCGGATAACTCACAACATGTAGCGGATGATAGTTGTACCCCCTAAGAAGAGATACGTGAAAAACATTGTGCACGTGCGATAATTGGGGTGGTAGTGCCAAGCGATAAGAGACTTCCCCAACTCTATCAAGGATTTCAAACGGACCGATGAATCTAGGGCTAAGCTTTCCTTTGATTCCAAAACGGCGAACACCCCTAAAAGGCGAAACTCGTAAGAATACTCGATCACCAACACTAAACTCTAAAGCTCGACGATGTCGGTCTGCATAGCTTTTCTGACGACTCTGAGCTTCCTTCAATTTTTCTCGAGCGATAGCTACTTTATCACTTGTGATCTGCACTAATTCTGGTCCCTCAATGATTTTCTCGCCAACTTCTTCCCAACAGA
Source organism: Ambrosia trifida (assembly GCA_028751855.1). Classification (NCBI taxonomy): domain Eukaryota; kingdom Viridiplantae; phylum Streptophyta; class Magnoliopsida; order Asterales; family Asteraceae; genus Ambrosia; species Ambrosia trifida. Next base: position 9,964,278 of record CM054133.1, on the reverse strand, counting down.
TAGGAGCCCTACACTTCTGACCGTAAAGAAGTTCAAATGGTGCCATACCGATGCTAGCTTGCCAACTATTATTGTAGGCAAACTCAACAAGACAAAGATACTCATCCCAATTTCCAGTCCACTCTAAGGCACAAGCGCGAAGCATATCCTCGAGTGTTTGAATGGTACGTTCTGACTGTCCATCGGTCTGAGGATGGAACGCAGTGCTGAACCTCAATCTGGTTCCCCACGCGGCCTGCAACCCTTTCCAAAAACGAGAAGTGAACCGCGGGTCTCTATCAGAAACAATAGAGACTGGGGTACCATGGAGTCTAATAATTTCTTGAGTAAAGATCTCAGATAATCTGCTGACTGAGAATCCCTGCTGAATTGGAAGAAAATGAGCAGACTTTGACAAACGATCAACTACAACCCATATAGCATCATTCTTTCTAAATGTTCTTGGCAACCCTGTTACGAAATCCATCGAAATATCATCCCACTTCCATACTGGAATATCTAGTGGTTGAAGCAAACCACCAGCCCTCTGATGTTCGGTTTTAACTTGCTGACAAGTAAGACACCTACTAACAAATCTAGCCACATCCTCTTTCATATCGTTCCACCAAAAGTGTTGCCGAAGGTCCCGATACATCTTCGTGGATCCCGGATGGATTGAGAATGGTGAACTGTGAGCTTCAGCTAATAACGATTCCCGTAGGGTGGAATCATTTGGCACACATAACCGTTTTCCACACCAGACTGTTCCATTTTCGTCAATCCCGAATTTTGTTTGCTTACCAACCTTCAAATTCTGCACTATAGCCCAAAGTTCCCCATCATCTTGCTGAGCAACCTTGATCCGTGATATCAAGTCTGGTTCAATTTGAAATCGAGCTAGATAACCGTCGGTGTCACCAAGGTATAGACCAATACCTAGCCTGTCTAGATCAGTGACAATATGTGGTTGCAACTGTAAAGAGGAAACAGACCCTGAATTCTTTCGCCTTAGAGCATCAGCCACAACGTTGGCCTTCCCTGGATGATACTGAATGTTGGCATCATAATCCTTTAGCAGCTCTAGCCAACGTCTCTGTCTCATGTTCAACTCCTTTTGTGTAAATATGTACTTCAAGCTCTTGTGATCGGTGAAAATATCACAAGTCTCTCCGTACAAGTAATGTCGCCAAATCTTTAGAGCGAAGACGACAGCAGCAAGCTCAAGGTCATGAGTTGGATAATTAACTTCATATGGTTTCAACTGACGTGAAGCATAAGCAATGACCTTATTATGCTGCATTAAAACACATCCAAGACCCTTTTTCGAAGCATCACTATAAATCTGATATCTACCTGTACCCGATGGAAGTGTGAGAATTAGGGCAGACACCAACCTTTTCTTCAGTTCTTGGAAGCTTCTCTCTCGATCATCATTCCAAGAGTACTTAACCCCTTTTCTCATAAGTTGCGTGAGCGGCAACGCAATAGTTGAAAATCCTTCGACGAATCTATGATAATATCCGGGGAGGCCGAGAAAACTACGAACCTCAGTGACTGAAGTAGGTGTAGGCCATTTAGTGATTGCTTCCACCTTAGCAGGATCCATCGAGATACCACTAGCAGAAACAACATGACCGAGGAAAGCTACCTGGTCTAACCAGAATTCGCACTTTGAGAATTTTGCATACAATTTCTTTTGTCGCAAAATCTCAAGTATAATACGAAGATGATCCTCATGTTCTTCTCTGCTCTTAGAATAAATAAGAATATCAACAATGAAGACTATGACGAATTTATCAAGAAACTCATGAAAAACTCGGTTCATTAGATCCATGAAGACGGCCGGAGCATTAGTTAAACCAAACGGCATGACCAAAAACTCATAGTGACCATACCGAGTACGAAAAGCTGACTTAGGCACATCCGAATCTTTAATCTTCAGTTGGTGGTAACCAGATCTCAAATCGATCTTAGAAAAACATTTGGCACCTTGAAGCTGGTCAAATAGATCATCTATGCGAGGAAGCGGATATCGATTCCGGATGGTGATTTTGTTTAACTCTCGATAGTCGATACAGAGTCTCATAGAACCATCCTTCTTTTAAACGAATAAGACTGGTGCGCCCCAAGGTGAGACGCTTGGTCTGATAAAACCAAGTTCCAACAATTCTTGTAGTTGTTCTTTGAGCTCTTTGAGCTCTAGAGGTGCCATACGATATGGTGCCTTAGAGATCGGTTCGGCACCGGGAACAAGATCAATAGTGAACTCCACCTTACGATATGGGGGGAGTCCAGGCAACTCCTTAGGAAATACGTCTGGAAAATCACAGACAATCGGATAATCAGAAATGCTAGGTTCCTCAGAAGTTGTATCTTTCACTGAAGCAAGAAATCCAGCACAACCATGCGACAAAAACTTTTGAGCCTTGAGTGCAGAAATGATTTTCAAAGATTACGAGGTTGAGTCCCTTGATAGATAAATTCGGGACACTGAGGGTTTCCAAAAAGAACACAACGGGTTTGACATTCAATCGAAACGTTATGCTGTGATAACCAGTCCATACCAAGAATAACATCAAAATCACTCATGTGAATAGGATACAAGTCTGTTGCACGGATTACAGAATCAATTCGGATCGGACAATCTCTATACACATGAGAGATGACAGAAGCATCTCTCAAAGGAGTAGATATGAATAAAGGGCACTCTAAGGTAGTAGGTGAAGACTTCAAATACTTAGTAAATAAAAGCGATACCACAGAATGTGTAGCACCGGTATCAAATAGAGCATACATTTCATGTTCACCAATAAGCACATAACCAGAAACCGTACCTATGGAAGGAAAATAAAATTCATACTATGATGAATGAACAAAATTTGCATCCATTGAAAGAAATGAAATCCTATTAAGGTGATAAGAAAATAAAATCTGTACCTGGGGCATTAGCTGCATCATTAGCTGTAAGTGCAAAGACTCGTCCAGCAGGTTTGGTGTTTCCCCAGCATTTGCTTTTTGATTAAGCTGAGGACAAGCTTTAATCTGGTGTCCGGCACCTCCACATCTGAAGCAGAGAACTTCAGCTTTGCGACAAGGACCCTTATGTGGCTTCCCACAAGTGGCACAAGGCGGGTCGCGATTAGGTGGCGGATTCTGTTGATCCTGAGGTTTAGGTGCCTGATTTTGCTGAGAAGGCCTATAATTCTGGTTTCGATTTCCCCCATTTCGCGACTGGTTATTGAAACCTCCATCAGAACGGTGCCTACGGTCTCGAGGTACCGAGGATTTATCATTACCAGCATGAGAATAAGAGTGATCCTGATTATTTTCTCTCGGTCGCTTACGGTTATCATCAAATACCTTCTGACGATGCTTCTTATCGTTATCCAGGTTCTTGACAGCATCAACTATCTCATTAATGTCAGCCAGAGGAAGGTTTAGGATAAAATTCCTATCCCGATCACAAATAGCCCATTTGAAACGATTGGTTTGTTGCTGTAGTGTACCTGCAGCTGGGCCTAGGCAACTAACCAAACGACAGAAACGGGTCTTAAACTCCATAATAGGTTCATCATTACTCTACATAATAGAAGAGTACTCCCTCAGATATTCATTGCGGTCAGCGTCTGTGAAATATTGCCCATAAAACAATGTCCGAAACTCATCCCAAGGCAGTGTAGCAGCATAATTATCTCCTCCTCGGGCATTCTTCAGAGTCTTCCACCATCTGTGTGCATCATCCTCCAGTTTATAACTAGCAAGCCTAACTTTGAACACATCATCCACACCCAACACCTCAAATAACTTCTCAATATGAGCAATCCAATTCTCAGCCTCAACCGGAGTAGCGGCAGTACTGAAGGATTTCGGCTTTAGCTTTTGGAACCGATCCAGCCAAACATGAATGCCAACAGGAGGGTTAGCATTAGCATCTCCATTGGCATTGGCGTTGGCGTTGGCATTAGCGTTGGTGTTGGCGTTAGTATTAGCATTACCATGCTGAAGCTGTTGGATCAAGTTAGGAATCAAGCCCGCAATCGACGCATTAACAGCGTTAGCAACGAGGGTCTCGAGGGGAACGTCGCCATAATTCTCTGCATCATCGCTAGGGTTGTTCCCACGTCTAGGAGCCATTCTGAAAGGATGTTATACGTGTGAGTAAAGAAGAAAAAAAAACATTTATATTATGCGAAAGAAGAAAAAAAATATGGAACGGAGGAATCCTAACCCAACGTCTACCCATTACCTCACATGATTAATTATTAGGGTTTAAGTTTTCTACAGGAAAGAGCCTGAGGCTCTGATACCATAATTGTAACACCCCAACCCGGCTAGGGTTGACATGTCACTATTACAGATATCATAAATTAAACGATATTCCATTTAAACAAAGAAAGTAAAAATCCCAAGACAGCGAAAAAGTATCAAGTCAATTCAAGGAATCCTATGTCTTAATTTATTTAAATCCAAAAGTAACGAAAACGATAAGTCTTTTTTTTAAAAAAAAAAAAAAAAACTTGAACTTCTTATTTCTCTCATCCCTGATATCCCGGATTACCTGCCAACCAAAATACACAAACACAAGAAAGAAAATACGGCTGAGCCAAAGGTTTGCTCAGTAACGGAAAGATCAATAGTATTGGTAATTAACGAACATAATGAAAGAAATACGAAAATTTGAACACACTCTTATTCGAACTCGAATCCAAAACTGACATTGAAACAAATACTGAACAAAATCTGAGGCACAACATGATACTAAATCGGACGAAAACAAAAATATACAGAAGCAGATCAGAGCACATATACAAAAGTCAAACCACATGACTACCTCTAGCAATAAATAAATTAAGTCACGTGAAACGGATGCACCAACGAGCCTAAACAGACCGGTACACAACTAGCTAGTCCATGCACCTATGAGATGGTGAGTGTGGCGTGCACCCTTTATTCCATCTCCAGACAAACAAACTCAAACTCAGAGCTAAGATCGATCTATACACCTCTAGGGGCCAAGTGTTTTGTAAACACAATCTAGAAACGCCGTGAACTTTTATTATGCACCATCACGATAAGTGCCATGCCGTTGACGCCCAAACAGCAAGCCAGACGCTCGGGTGACAGAGTACGAAACTAAGGCCGTGTATAAAAATTAATGGCAACTGAAAGTCATGCTAACGGGAACATGCAACAATGATTACAATTTTTAAGGTCTATTGCATGCTACAATACTTTGACAAATATTTAAGCGAAACCGAAAGGACTAATAAAAGAAAATAACCCGTACCGCAAGGTAGCGGGTATATAGAAAATAAATGAATGAATAAATAAAAGAATACTATTATGTCAAGAAATTAGAATCTGTACCTTAGTTAGCAAAGCAAAAGATATCTACAAATTGAGGTAGTCCTTAAAAGTATGCAACCCTAAATCCCTATCTATGAGATTAGTATATAATAGTTTAATAAAAAATCGTTTGATAAAATTTTCCCGGAGACCCCAAATTAAACCGACCCGACATAATTTGTTAATATATGCAGCTTACAAAATTTACTTAATCACCTTATTTTAAGGACTTTTGCAAACTTACGTATGGCATGTGTTTTTAGGATAATGATCTAGAAGTTTATATCTTATTTAGTAAAATAATCTTTATAAAAATTTGAGATTTATAATATTCACTACATAAACTTAAACCATGGTAGTAAAAAAAATATTTGTTTGATTTCCCTTTAATCAATTTAAACAGATGCACATCTATATATAAATATGTGTATACACATTAAAAACCCACACCACACACATTCATACAAGACACACGCTAATATTGAAATCCAAAATTTAGAATCTATCATCTTTCCCATGCAAACTTACCCACACACACATATATATCCATCCCCAAAGGTACCGACCCCGGATCGCCGGAAAAGTAACAGCCCACAAACGTTTTAAATAGCGAAGGAATGATTCCCGGTTACCTGTGCAAGCAAAACGGAGAGAACACGGTGGCGAGCGGTAGTGTAGCGGTGGCGACTGACGGGACTCGAGCGATTAAAACGATGGCAGCGAACCGAGTTGATGCGTTGGTACAGGAACAGCGAATTCAGTGGTCGGCGCGAAAGAGTCGTGCGGTGTGTGGTGGTGGTTGAGGAATACGGTGACGAAGGTGGTGGTTCGGTTGAGAGGAACGATCAAGAGAAGTTGTTTTTTTTTTTTTTAAACCTAAAGGAGCGGTACACAGGATTTATAATTTCATAAGTCGGTTGTATACGAGATTTCCGAAATCAATTTTGATTTCCTAATTGTCGAGATTTTAGCTGTTATGATAATTGAGAAAAGTCTCAATTTTGACTTTACAAACTCAAAAGTTTACATTTATATAAAGATTTGATTGATTATTATTAATAACAATATTATTATTATTATTATTATTATTATTATTATTATTATTATTATTATTATTATTATGGGTTAGGATCAAATACACAAGACACTTTTTCTAGAAAGGGTGAGAAGGATTGTGATCCATTGATCATATATTTGAATGGTTGAGATTAGTTTGTTTGAAAAAAATAAATAATAAATTAGAGGAAGGGCATAAAAGGAAAACCACATTTGTTGACTTTCTCTCTCCACATGCAATGCACATGTCAATTCCCCCCATCATTTTAAAACGTCTATAACTTTTTCATACGACATTTTTTTTTCAAAAAAAATTCACCATATTAACGAGCATTTTTTTATCTTTAATATGAGTACCACATTGCTACATTAAAATTGAAAAAAAAAATTCATGCTAAATGGGTTTTCTTCTCCGTTGTGTCTTTCTGCTCGTTCATTGTGTTATAGTATGCATGTGTGCTTTATAAATATGTTATTTATGTTTTTTTAGTCTACACATGATTTAACTTTGTCCATTGTGTTTTTAGTATGCTTTTAATTATGTTTTACGCAAATGAGTTTTGTATTTAGGTGTACATTGTGTTTTATTATGTTCATTGTGTTTAAGTCTATTATTCATTGTGTTTTAGTGTTCTGTTCATTGTGTCTTTTATATGTCGTCCATTGTGTTTTACACAATTGGGTTTTTAACTTTTTTTTTCGAAAGTATTCATTGTATTTTAGTCTTCTGTTCATTGTGTCTTTCGTATGTCATCCATTGTGTCTTACGCAACTGGGTTTTCAACTTTTTTTTTTCAAAAGTATTCATTGTATTTTAGTCTTCTATTCATTGTGTCTTTAGTATGTCGTTCATTGTGTTTTACTAGACTCTTGAATGTGTTTTATACCCTATATTTAATTGGTGTTCATTGTGTTTTACATTCCATTGTGTCTTACGCAAGTGGGTTTTGATTTTTTTTCTAAAGTATAGCAATATGGTACTCATATTAAAGATAAAAAGACGCTCAATTTTATGGTATAATTTTTTTTAAAAACGGATGACGTATAAAAAAGTTACGGACATTTAAAAATGAAGGTGGAAATGACATGTGACTTGCATGTGCATATGTTTTTGACAAAATTACCCCTCCCACTTGTTAATCCTTTGGACACATGTCATTTTCTAGTGGCTTCTCACCCTTCTCATTTTTTGTAGCTTTTGTAGAATAACCCAACCCTTAATATTATTATTATTATTATTATTATTATTATTATTATTAGTTATTATTAGTTATTCGGGTATTACATTAGGTTTTCGAGGCTAAGGGTCAAGTTTGATGGTAGAAGAATTTAGTCCGTTGGATGTTAAAGAAAAGCATATTTAGTTGAAGTGGGGAAAATTTAGTGTAAAAGTCTTATCGAAGATGGTCGTTTGATTTATGAAAAATCCATTTTATTAAGCGAGGAAAAATAGTTTATTGACAATTTTAGTTTGGCGTTGATGAATATTTTGACTCGTGATACGATTTCAAGAGAAAAGGTTTTGGGATTATAAAGAAGTAGATTATTTGATTTAGCGTGTCTTTGCTCACAAGTTCTGTTTACGAAAGAATATTTTTTTTTAAAACTTTTACTATTTAGAATCTTGTTTGTCATACAGACTCGAGGCGCACATTTATTAGTGGTTTGAAAGTGAGGATTTTATAGAAGAATAGGCATCCTCTTAGAAATAGTAGGAAGAATTTTGCTCAAAAATTTGGAAAAAAGATTATGCGCGAGGAGAAAGGGGTTTTGCGATATTTGAATTTTGCCGATAAATTATGATTGTGAACTAAGATAACGATGGTATTTCATAATTCATAAAAGAAGATTTCACATCCGAACGATTTCTTGAAAACATTACATAAAGAAATTCCCATATTTAAAAAAAAAAAAAGAAAAATCATCTTCTAGTGAGTGGGTCTTCCAGCATCGTAGATCACCATGGCAAGTCTTGGGCATTGGTTACGCCTATGGGTTGGGTCGTTGCACTCGGGGCATATCCATGCATTGGTTTTAGTGGGTGAGGTAGTGCTACTTGGTTTTTTTTTTGGGTCTTGGTTTAGTGGTGTGGCGACATGTTTTCGCTAAATGACCATATGCATCACAGTTGGCGCATATGCGGCATGGTGCGTGAGTGGATGGTGGAATTTACAACTCTTGCATAACGGATGGGTTCCATGGTACTGCTTTTTGTTGGGGATCGGAGTCTCAGGGGTTGTCGAAGTGTGGTTTCGTTTGTGGTTTTTTTTTTTTTTTTTTTTTTTTTGCGTTTTCGGTTATCCTTTTTCGTTTGTTTGGTAAAGGTACGGGTGGATGGTTTAGTGTCTACATGGTTTGTGTTGTCTTGGATGGTATCGCCGGAATTTGGAATTGGGTTTGTTGGTGTCTCTAAGTTAGGGAATCTTGATCAATTCTTGGGCAATAAGACTCGGCAGTTGGTTGAGATCGATGCTGTCGAGACGGAAAGACATCTACGCGAATTATAGATAAGAAAATTTGCATAAACGTTTTTTTTTAAACAAGGTGACTTTTGAATTTAGGCAATGAGTTATTAGAATGTTGATTAACAATGAAAGCTTGTGAGTAAAATTTCACTAGATCGGTAAACTTGGTGCAAATTCGAATATATAAAAATTTTCTTTTACGTAAGCTCAAGTTGTTTTCATAGACTTAGTATGTAAGTTCAAGTTACATGTATTGTATGCAAGTTTCACATTGTTCAAATAACGTAACACGTATGTATAAGCAAGTATGGTGCGCTTAATTAGCATAAAAGGAGTTTTGATTTATGTTGGTTGCGATTATTAGTATTGTTTGGAGATCGCGAGAGTAGCTTGAAGCGCGAGTCTTGAGAGCCTTTGCTAGTGGTAAAAAAAAAATAAATCGAATATTTGTAGTGAAAACATAGCATGAAAACAACATTGAAAATATTATTAACATAAAATGAGGGGCTTGTTTTAAGCAAGCCATTGGAGTGTTCCGGAACGGAATTATGACTAACCCAAGTGATTCGAATTTACCTTTGAGTTTGGAAACATGCTTTGGCCTAATAGGTGAAAATACTCTCGCCAAAAGTTTCGGTTAACGGTATTCACCCTTCCAGTTACTACATGTTCCCTTGTCATTAGTAAATTTGCGACTTTGGCGAGATTAAGAAAAATAATCAAGGATTGAAACAAATCGCTAAGTTGCGGATTTCACTCCTATCTTAGCGAGGTCGTTTCTTTGAGTGTGGTTTGTACACTTAGTCCAATGTGGTAAGAAAATTAGTTCTAACCTTCAATTGGTAAGTGTCCACTAGAATGAGAATTGTGAAATTTCCACCAAGGTGAGGATATCACTCCTATCTTGGTGTAGTTTCAAAAACACAAAGATTTTACGCGGATTGAAATTTATCACCAAAGTGAGGGTTTCACGCCTATTTCGGTGATTTCCTTTCGTTTGTGTTATACGTACGTCTTCGAGTGTAGAGTAATCCACAAGTAGGAAGGTAAATTTTTTTTTTTTTAAGTCCAAAAGAATAAAGTAGAAGCAAGATATGGAGAATAAGTGTATTAAGCATGATAAGAGGAATGGTCAAAAAGGTTCTTAACTATAGTCTAGGTTAAACATGACAATTTTTCCTAGATCCCTATAGTCATGGCTCTGATACCAATCTGTCACACCCCAACCGATGGCGGAATACATCGGGGCGAGACTTGGGATAGATTGTTCAAATACTTCATGACACTAGAATTCGTGATAATATAATTTAAAGATAAAATTTCATTCATAGCATAATCATTGTCTAAAAAGATAACATAATACAAATTGTTTCATGAAAAGAAAAATAGAACATCAAAATATAGAACTTAAACTAGCATGAGTTTCAAGTCCAATCCTAAGTAGATTTCTTGATAAACCTGCATTAAACATTTCCTGCAACATATATAAAATATCTGTCAACACATAAAGCATTGGTGAGCATACTAGTTTGAGTCTAAGTACATAGTATAGAAAAGTCTACTCGAATCGTCATGTTATAGGCATATGCACGTAGAACCATACATACGGCAACAACACTCGATAACACAAAAGACTTCATCTTATCATGACCCATAAAGGGGGCGCGTGTCAACCTACAGCGCTATACATGTAAGGTTGGTTGTTAACTAATCGTACATTTGTATGTAAGACTTTGAATTCTAGCATGACATAGCATAATAGCATTTAGATTGAGCATAATAGTTTTTAAGAGTATGAAATCGTTTAAGTTTTGATAGTGATACATGTTGAGCCCCAAAGAATAAAGAATAAAAGGGGGACAAATATGAACTCACCTTAGGGTGCGTTTGTTAAGTTCTCAAAAAACGAGTCTTGAGAAATGAGGATTTTAGCTCCGGTTAGACTAGAGTTAAGAAAAGAAAAAAAAATGAATTTAGATTCGGAGGGAGATTCAAGAGTACAAGGAAGTCATGCATTGCCTTTAAGGCGAACCAAAACACAAACCACCATAAAGGTGATTCGGATGGTCATGAGAGTCAAGTAGTGCCTTTAAGGCAAACCAAAACACAAACCACCATAAGGGTGATTCGGATGGTCAAGAAAGTCAAGTATTGGTAAGGTAGGGATGTATCCACAAACCTTTCAAGTTAATAGATTAATAGAGTTTTGAAAGTATATATTTTAGTATTTACATATTATAACTATAGGGTTAAAGTAGTGTATGGTGACTTAGTTTGGAAGAGCCTTGGCTTTCCTTTGTCAACCATTAACCATAGCCCAAGTCCATCCAACATTAAGTTGTTGGTGAACTTGGTTGGTATCACTTCAACTAACCTTCTAGTGCATAAAAACAATAGAAGATGAACCACTTTTGAGGCCTCATTTTGGTGTCCTACTCATATCCATTTGCCATAGCAAACAAGAGTTAGGTCCTAGAGGTTTCTCCAAGGGGTTAGAAGAAGAAAAGAAGTGAAGAAAGAAGAATAAAGTTGGAGTTTATGAGAAAACTCACTTAGAAGTAGACTTCCACACTTGGGATTTCCTTGAAGAATTGGGAGGTTTAGAGAGTTTTAGAGATGAACAAAGGATTAAGAAGTGGAGAGGGTTGTATTTATAGGTGGGTTAAGGTGGTAGGGTATTAAATAGAGTTATTAGGGTGTTTGAAAGAAGATTAATGGGGGTTAAGTTTAATTAAAATTAAAATGGATTGTCTTAATTCTTTGCTTCTGCTGATGTCTTTCGAAAATTTAAAAACAAAACGAATGAACAACACTTAACTCTTTCATGTTGTTTTGTTGTTTGAAAAGTCAAAGGTGCTAAATACTAATTCACGTTTTTTTTTTATTTTGTTCCTTTTTTTTTTTTTTTTTTAATTTTAAAGTAAGAGTATTCTTATATTAATTATATATATATATATATATATATTAATAAATATATAAATATATATTAAGATCTTAACTTAATGAGTTTCTAAATTATATTCACGACTCGTCAAGAATTGGTAGGAGTGACATAAAAGAAAACGAATAAAGGCGAACTTGGAATTTGTTAAATATAGAATTTAAAATACAAGAAAATTAAAAATCACGCGATGTTACAGTCTCCTCTACTTTAGGAAATTTCGTCTCGAAATTTAATTAAGAGTCAACCTTTTGAAAAATGGTAAGTAGTTTGATATGGGTTTAATGAGAACAAAACTTGTTAATTTATTATGTTTAAATCAAATACGGTATCTAGTCATTTGTGCGATAATTATGCTCGTACGAAAAGTACTTTTAAAAATTTTAACCCAAGGTCGTACGTAGAAATTTGAAAGTTTGACCGACTAAAGTGTTTTGTAAATAAAGAAGGGAGGGGGTACATATATCTAGGTTTGTATATGGAGTTAATGCAACAAATTTTTTTTGGAAAGGTAAGTAAGTATACAACATTACATGCATGAAATAGTAAAGAAAATAAGTATTTATACTGTATAACATATATGAAGTAGCAATAGTTTGGAAGGATAAGTAAGTGTGCGGTATGAAATAGTAAAAATCCTGTGAAGGCTGGTAAGTATATTGTGTATAATAAATAGTAAAGATTTTGGAAAAATAAGTATTTATACGATATGAAATAGTGAAAATTGAAGATAGGTAAGTATATTGTATAACATATAGAAATTTTGGAAAATAAGTAATTATACGGTATATCACATATAAAATAGTGGAAATTCTGGCTTGTAAAAGAGGTGTCCTTGGGTAATTGGGTGGAATAGTAAAATTGTGAGTATAATGAGTGACTAGAGGTGGGAATGAACAGTATTTAGTATTAAATATTTGGTTTGCACAAGGTTGAAAATTTTACCAGAATTTTTTTTTTAAAAATAAAAGCGAGAAATTGGACTATTTGAAAACAACTTTTTAGTGATATAAATAGTAGTTATTTAGTTTTGAAATCTAGTACATAATTAGTCAAGAAAATATATAAAAGTGAGAGACGAATCTTGTTTTACATGTATAAATGCTTTTAGAGATTGAGGCCAGAGCTTACGGGATTTAGAAATAGATTCTTGATAATGGAAGGATTGCTGATTAAGCAAAGAAAGCATGAGGAAGGAACGAAGTTCGATGGAGATTGCAAGTATAGATTATTCTTAGCAAGGATGATGTTGCATAGTAGAAAGTGGGGTTCAAAACAAGGTTATAATATGCATAACAGATAAATAATGTGAGCATAATTAGACTAGTAAACTATAACATAAACGGTATCGCAACAGATAAATAACGTAAGTGTTGGTCAAAATTTAAACTCGACACCCAAAACTTCTCATGGCACGAATAACTCTACTTTTGGTAGTATGACAGGACATTTATGTATAGGATGTACCGGCGGCGTATCCACCATGCCGTTGTCATACCTCATCCGTGTTGTTATTCAAGTCATGATAGGTTACACACACTAGGACTTGTTATGTTTTCCATTCGCCAAATTTTTGTAATTACGTGTGCACCCGTAATTAGTCCAATTGTCGTATGGTCCACATAATTTGTCTTAGTTATGTGTGGGTTGCTAGTGAACACAAAATACTTCTACACAAAGGAAAAGACATTAAACTAGGACAGTAAACAGTTTTGATATTGTAAATATAGCAAGTAATGTGACATGCAAACACATAATGTAAAAAAAAAAGCATTAAGTAGGTTTGTGATGGTGTTAACCGGACGTGTTCTTGGCGTAGATGTATGGTTTCATGACATAATGGTGTAGACTTGTGTATATGTGGTTACGTTTAGTTGTATAAAATCAAGCAAAAGCATGGACAATTGGATTCTAAATGAAAACGTTCACGCGTGAAAAAAAAAAGAATGTTTTGACTAAGAGTAACAGAAAATTCGAGTTCATTACAAATTTAGTTTATGAGTATGCGAGCGATTTTAGCTTTTCGAGGCTAAGGGTCAAGTTTGATGGTAGAAGAATTTAGTCCGTTGGATGTTAAAGAAAAACATATTTAGTTGAAGTGGGGAAAATTTAGCGTAAAAGTCTTATCGAAGATGGTCGTTTGATTTATGAAAAATCCATTTTATTAAGCGAGGAAAAATAGTTTATTGACAATTTTAGTTTGGCGTTGATGAATATTTTGACTCGTGATACGATTTCAAGAGAAAAGGTTTTGGGATTATAAAGAAGTAGATTATTTGATTTAGCGTGTCTTTGCTCACAAGTTCTGTTTACGAAAGAATTTTTTTTAACACTTTTACCATTTAGAATCTTGTTTGTCATACAGACTCGACGCGCACATTTGTTAGTGGTTTGAAAGTGAGGATTTTATAGAAGAATAGGCATTCTCTTAGAAATAGTAGGAAGATTTTTGGTCAAAAATTTGGAAAAAAGATTATGCGCGAGGAGAAAGGGGTTTTGCGATGTTTGAATTTTGCCGATAAATTATGATTGTAAACTAAGATAACGATGGTATTTCATAATTCATAAAAGAAGATTTCACATCCGAACGATTTCTTGAAAACATTACATAAAGAAATTCCCATATTTAAAAAAAAGAAAAATCATCTTCTTTGGTGTGGTGAGTGGGTCTTCCAGCATCGTAGATCTCCATGGCAAGTCTTGGGCATTGGTTACGCCTATGGGTTGGGTCGTTGCACTCGGAGCATATCCATGCATTGGTTTTAGTGGGTGAGGTAGTGCTACTTGGTTTTTTTTTTTTTGGGGTCGTGGTTTAGTGGTGTGGCAACATCTTTGTGCTAAATGACCATATGCATCACAGTTGGCGCATATGCTGCATGGTGCGTGAGTGGGATGGTGGAATTTACAACTCTTGCATAACGGATGGGTTCCATGGCACTGCTTTTTGTTGGGGATCGGAGTCTCAGGGGTTGTCGAAGTGTGGTTTCGTTTGTGGTTTTTTTTTTTTTTTTTTTTTTTTTTTTTTTTGCGTTTTCGGTTACCCTTTTTCGTTTGTTTGGTAAAGGTATGGGTGGATGGTTTAGTGTCTACATGGTTTGTGTTGTCTTGGATGGTATCGCCAGAATTTGGAATTGGGTTTGTTGGTGTCTCTAAGTTAGGGAATCTTGATCAATTCTTGGGCAATAAGACTCGCTAGTTGGTTGAGATCGATGCTGTCGAGACGGGAAGACATCTACGCGAATTATAGATAAGAAAATTTGCATAAACGTTTTTTTTAAAACAAGGTGACTTTTGAATTTAGGCAAAGAGTTATTAGAATGTTGATTAACAATGAAAGTTTGTGAGTAAAATTTCACTAGATCGGTAAACTTGGTGCAAATTCGAATATATAAAAATTTTCTTTTACATAAGCTCAAGTTGTTCTCATAGACTTAGTATGTAAGTTCAAGTTACACGTATAGTATGCAAGTTTCACATTGTTCAAATAACGTAACACGTATGTATAAGCAAGTATGGTGCGCTTAATTAGCATAAAAGGAGTTTTGATTTATGTTGGTTGCGATTATTAGTATTGTTTGGAGATCGCGAGTATGGTGCGCTTAACACAAAAGCATATGATAAATTATAACTCAAATAACAAAAATATATTTTTTTAAATAAAAACAAACATTATACAAGAATACAATTTGTCGATTTCTTTGTGAGAGGGATTTACTGTAGAAACTACAGTAACGGAGGCCCAATCTTTGCCCACCACGTATGGTGTTGATAAATGATGCTACCCACCCTTCGTTGCTTACTGTTCTCACATGTCACACCCCAACCGATGGCGGAATACATCGGGGCGAGACTTGGGATAGACTTCATGACACTAGAATTCGTGATAATATAATTTAAAGATAAAATTTCATTCATAGCATAATCATTGTCTAAAAAGATAACATAGTACAAATTGTTTCATGAAAAGAAAAATAGAACATCAAAATATAGAACTTAAATTAGCATGAGTTTCTAGTCCAATCCTAAGTAGATTTCTTGATAAAACTGCATTAAACATTTCCTGCAACATGTATAAAATGTCCGTCAACACATAAAGCATTGGTGAGCATACTAGTTTGAGTCTAAGTACATAGTATAGAACAGTCTACTCGAATCGTCATGTTATAGGCATATGCACGTAGAACCATACATACGGCAACAACACTCGATAACACAAAAGATCTCATCTTATCATGACCCATAAAGGGGGCGGCGTGTCAACCTACAGCGCTATACATGTAAGGTGGGTTGTTAACTAATCGTACATTTGTATGTAAGACTTTGAATTCTAGCATGACATAGCATAATAGCATTTAGATTGAGCATAATAGTTTTTAAGAGTATGAAATCGTTTAAGTTTTGATAGTGATACATGTTGAGCCCCAAAGAATAAAGAATAAAAGGGGGACAAGTATGAACTCACCTTAGGGTGCGTTTGTTAAGTTCTCAAAAAACGAGTCTTGAGAAATGAGGATTTTAGCTCCGGTTAGACTAGAGTTAAGAAAAGAAAAAAATGAATTTAGATTCGGAGAGAGATTCAAGAGTACAAGGAAGTCATGCATTGCCTTTAAGGCGAACCAAAACATAAACCACCATAAAGGTGATTCGGATGGTCATGAGAGTCAAGTACTGCCTTTAAGGCTAACCAAAACACAAACCACCATAAGGGTGATTCGGATGGTCAAGAGAGTCAAGTATTGGTAAGGTAGGGATGTATCCACAAACTTTTCAAGTTAATAGATTAATAGAGTTTTGAAAGTATATATTTTAGTATTTACATATTATAACTATAGGGTTAAAGTAGTGTATGGTGACTTAGTTTGGAAGAGCCTTGGCTTTCCTTTGTCAACCATTAACCATAGCCCAAGTCCGTCCAACATTAAGTTGTTGGTGAACTTGGTTGGTATCACTTCAACTAACCTTCTAGTGCATAAAAACAATAGAAGATGAACCACCTTTGAGGCCTCATTTTGTTGTCCTACTCGTATCCATTTGCCATAGCAAACAAGAGTTAGGTCCTAGAGGTTTCTCCAAGGGGTCAGAAGAAGAAAAGAAGTGAAGAAAGAAGAATAAAGTTGGAGTTTATGAGAAAACTCACTTAGAAGTGGACTTCCACACTTGGGATTTCCTTGAAGAATTGGGAGGTTTAGAGAGTTTTAGAGATGAACAAAGGATTAAGAAGTGGGGAGGGGTTGTATTTATAGGGGGATTAAGGTGGTAGGGTATTAAATAGAGTTATTAGGGTGGTTGGGAGAAGATTAATGGGGGTTAAGTTTAATTAAAATTAAAATGGATTGTCTTAATTCTTTGCATCTGCTGATGTTTTTCGAAAATTTAAAAACAAAACGAATGAACAACACTTAACTCTTTCATGTTGTTTTGTTGTTTGAAATTTCAAAGGTGCTAAATACTAATTCACGTTTTTTTTTTATTTTGTTCCTTTTCTTTTTTTGTTTTCTTTTAAACTAAGAGTATTCTTATATTAAGTATATATATTAATAAATAAATATATATATATATATATATATTAAGATCTTAACTAAATGAGTTTCTAAATTATATTGACGACTCGTCAAGAATTGGTAGGAGTGACATAAAAGAAAACGAATAAAGGCGAACTTGGAATTTGTTAAATATAGAATTTAAAATACAAGAAAATTAAAAATCACGTGATGTTACATCACACGCGTCTCCATTTCAGATAAGCTCGACCTTCTTCAAATCCACCGCTTCATTGTTTCTGTACTTCCTCTCAGTTGTAGGTACAAAATAATATTTTGGTGGTGTTGCAAGCTTACATAGGTTATCTTCCGAGTCCTAATTATGTTCGCTTACTGTTCCTGATTTTTGACTACTGCCCCGTGATTTTTTTTATGCTTCGGCTTACCTACTTAGTCTTCTTGCTTAATTTTCTTTTATTTGCCTTTGTTGCACCGCCAACGATTCCAGCCGTCTGTGGCGGCGCAGAGTTGTGGTCATGGTTCCTTGAAAGAGACGGTGTTGGCTGTGATGGTGCAGTGGCTTAAGAATGACATGAAGGCGGCGGCGGTGATGGTTCATGGCGTTACTTTTTGCAGTGGATAAGCAGTCGACATGTGGTGGTGCCGGAGTATGGCGGTTAGAGACGATTTGTTGATGGTTTTCGGTGGGCGATGGTTAGGTACTAGCAGTTAGATGGTGTTGTAGTTGTCTCGGTTAGGTGGTGGTGGTTTTGATTTGGGGTTGGGGTACAGAGTAGAGAACAATTGTAGAGAGGAGATCGGGAAACCTAGCTTTTTGACTTTACTTGATTAATTGTATTTGAATCTAGATTTCATTCCGTTCAGCGAAACGAAACGAACAGTCGGCTACACCTACATTCCAAGTCATATTAAAGTTCTCGCGCGTCGTTTGTGGATGAATCGTATAAATGCAGCAGTTCGCGAAAGGGGGGTTTGCTGTATATGTCATGCCTATAACAAAGTTACACTTTAGTATCGTCACCATAACGCGTGTAACGAAGTTACAAATACTAGGATGTCGCCTCAACGCGCGACACGCGTAAAAAGCTAGCTTCTAACAAACACCACTTACCATCATAAACCAGCAAAAACACTTTTAAACTCATTTTCAACATATCTTATTCAACAATTATGCATAGTTTGCTTTGATAATTACAAAGAACTAGTAGATTTCCCCGCCGCTTCGCGGCGGTGGCGTTGTCACCGCCATGACACAAACGCGGACGGTTTGATAATCGCAAATACGAACAGGCTCACTCCGATATCAGCATCTAGAATACGAACGTACTTTCTTAATGTCCCACTAGTAAGAAATCTGATTTTTATATCTGTAAAAAAATCATACAATCAAGAAACATAACTAAATTAACTTAAATCCAGGAAAAAGATCATATTATGTAAGGCATGTTTCAAGCAACACAATCAAAACTGGGAATTCAAGATCACGATTTCGGGTGTGAAACATTATTTAACACCAATCTTCAAACTACAATAATCACTTTCAAACAATATTCCAACAATGTGATCAAGCAAATCAAGACTTAAAAATTGAAACCCACAAAATACAGTCAAATATCATTAACCAATGAGATCCCATCTTCCAATTATCACAAAAGCACTAAAAGACATGTGCACCCTCTTCAATCTTTGGACCAACAAAAGGATGCTTAGGATCAAGCAGCCACCTTGCTTACAAACTACACTCCCCTGTGGAGTAAAACCCATTTCCTGATCCCATTTTTTTCCACTCTCTATCCCCAAACGCCCACTGAGGACTTTTCACAAACACCTGGCAGGTAAACCTTGAAGCCCACATCCTTACTTAACCCCACAACAAAAAGATCCAAAACCACTTTAATATCAAAGACTAATATGAGATTAACTTCGGGTTTCGACGGCAAGGGTTCAGACGTGAATGTGGCCTTTCTCGGCTGCCCGGGATGAATTTTTTTGCGCGATTTTCGCGGACTAACAACGACATGCTGTCCAACATCCGATTCTGTATCATCCTTTCAGACGCCATCATCCACCACATTGAACCAGACGACGGAGGCGGAGGCGGCTGAGATGCATCTCTGAACACAGAAGGGGCATAGTAAGAACAAAAGACATCGCCAATTGACGCGTGGCCCGAGTCCCCGACCTTAACAACTTCATCGTATGGCCGATGAAGATAAGTATTCCGTTGAGGCCGGTATGACGAGGAAGCCGTTACCACTCATGAGAGACAGGATGTGTGGAGGGATCTGAGAGAAAGAGGCGGTTTCAAGGTTTTCATAGAGAGACTAAGAGAGGGAGAGAGAGAGAGAGAGAGAGGAAATGGCAGAAAGAAGAAAGAGGCAGAGGCGAAAAGTTGTGGCAGAATCGAAGGCAAAGAAGTTTTGTGAGGAAAAGTTAAAAACCGCAAAAGCCGTTGTTCCACCGTCAGTTAGTAATTAATATATATAGTAATATGTGGCAAAAATAATAGGCAAACCCATAAACAACTCACTCATTCAACTTCATTAATTTACATCTTAAAAACCCATGAGCAACCGCCTTTAAGAAACTGCATCTCCCATCGCCATACACCACCAGTTCGGGCAAGAATTGTTTATATGAGAACCATTTAACTCGGTTTCGAAATAACCGAACCAGTGGTGTTTTATACAAGCTGGTTTCGGTGTTTGTATTTATTTATCATTTAACGGTTCCAGCTCAGATTGGTTCAGTCCAGTTCTAAACCGTTACCCCTAAATAGTTCTTAGCTAAATCCAATCCTGTAGTGACTGATCCACAACCAAATCAATGAAAATCTGTCATCAGTACGGCTGCAAACGAACTGAACTTTCAATGAACATTTCATGAACCGTTCGACGGGAAGTCCGTTTGTGTTCGTTCGTTTGATAAATCGAACACGGAAAAAAATTGTTCGTTTAGTCAAACGAACGAACATGAACAGAGGTTGCGTTCGTTCGCTTATGTTCGTGAACGTTCAGTAACGTGTTCGGTTATGTAGTTTGTGTTCGAAAGCTTATTTTATAATTTGTTTAATATTCTTTTATTTTTATTTATTGTACCAAAAATAATAGATAATTTATATAGGTAAATATATGTATGTAAATTTGATCTTACTCGAAAGTTAACATACGTCCGTTTGTGCTTGTTTTCGTTCATGAACACTTGTTTGTGTTCATGAATGTCTGTTTGTTTTCGTCTGCGTTCATAAAGAAAATTAAAAAATGAACATTGACACAAGTGTTTTCTTAACGAACGAACACGGACAACAAATCTCGTTCGGTAAGTGTTCGTAAACACATATATTTTCTTAACAAACGAACACGAACAAAGCCTTATTTTTGTTCGTTCGGTTTATTTGCAGCCCTTAGTCACCAGTCCTTTAGTGACCGATCCAAAACCAACTCAAAGAAAAATCTGCCACAATAAAGTAGCGATGATCATTTAGAGGTACCAGTACTGAAAACAACCTGTACTTGTACTAGTATTCGCATGTAAAAATCAATATTTACTGGTATTGTACTGAACTGTACCAAGAATACCGGTATCGAAAACTGAAAAAAGTGAGTATCGATTCGGTAACAAAACAATTCAGTACCGGGTATCATTTGCTCATCCTTACTCAAGGTACCCATCAGCCGAAATTTCGTGGACCATGGTTAACAGCCTCACATTCGGTATCGGGTATCATTTGCTTATCCTTACTCAGTACCAATATTGGGTATCATTTGCTCATCCTCGCGCATAAGCCGAAATTTCGCGGTCCGTGGTTAATAGGCGCATGGTTTTGGTCCATATGATATAGTTGGACAAACTCACAATCATGCCCCAGCAACTTACTCTGATTCTATAGTTGTAACTCCAATTTTATAAAAACTTACATGTACATATTTTGTTGGTTCAGCCCCTACTCAATACACTCACAAATTTGTTACTGTGTAATGAAGCAAACTTGCTGTTATATTATTCAATAGCAAAAGAAGGTACAATACTGATCTTTATCCTAAAGAACCGGACATAGAAGACCCTACTCAATACACTCACAACAAAGCAAACGTTGGAATAAAAAATAACAAAAAAAACTGATCTTTATCCTAAAGAACCGGACATAGAAGACCCACTCTTTACCCAAGGTGAATCCTTACGAATCGGTCAATTATAGAAACTTATAATAGAACGTGAATTATATTAGTATCTTCTGCTGACCCGCTGACTCGTGACACGTGAACAACTCGAGTAACCCAACATATTTTACAGCTATCTATTTCACTATATAGTTAAACAAAAACTCCAGCCATCACCACACTTCACCAATCCTCTCCCCTCAGTTCTCTCAACCTCCTAGAATGAGGCCACTCCGGCACGCCCCTAGCCGCCGCCTCCCTAAACATCCTTACCGCTCTTAACAAACTCTCCTCCGCCGTATCAAGCTGCTCCGGCAGCCACGTCATCACCTTCTCATCACCAAAATACCCAGCCGCCGTCGCCTGCACCACCTTCTCTAGCGGCTTCCTCGTTTCACCCATCTCCATGTTCGACAACGGAGACGCTTTATGCTCCTTAAAATACGCTTTATCATCTTCTTCCTGCTCTTCCCTGCTCGCACTCTCCTCCTCTGGCCACGGTGTCCCGTCCAGCCCCGCGCACGTTAGATCGTCACTCGGTTTCGTTGCTAACGTGCGCTTTTGTTGGATATGTGGATCGATTGGAGTGTTGACGCCTGGGGTTTGTAGTTTTGAGGATGAGAGATTAGACGGTGTCGTTTTGGGACGGACGTAGTGATCGTCTTCTTTTGTGGGGGTAATGTTATCTTTGTCATCTGGTTTAGGATCATAGGTTTCACCTTGTGTGTCAACTCCTTGTGTCATGGAGTCGTCTTCTTGGGCTTCATGGTTATTTGAAGACGCAGATGAGTAGGATAATCGTGATATTGTTTGGAGTTTTGGTGTTGGGAATAATATTTTGTGGAGTTTAGAGACAGAAACTAGTTTAGATGCCATTTTTTTATTGATATGGTGGCTTTGTTTGTTGGTGGTATTTGTAGGGTTTGAGGTTACTGTACGAGAAAGATGGAGGAGGATCTAGATGAAATTGTGGACACGTGGCAGGGAGTTTCGGGAGGTGTCTAGATTTAGAGTTGACGTGGCAGTAAAGGCAGTAGTGGTGTCATGTCGAAGAAGTGCCTGCCTACAAGACTGGCTGGAAGTTTCGGGAGGTGTCTAGATTTTTATTTGGGAAAATGGCCAAAATAGTTTGTTGACCGGGCGTTTTGCATAAATAGCCCTCTTCACCGTCTTTGGAGAGACGGGACACGGCTCCCAACGAGCCTGAACCGTCTCCGAGACCATTTGGTTTTAGATCCAATTGCCAACCAACAAGTGGCGTCTCTGATCCCGAGGCTGTACCGTCTCTCTCCAGACGGGTCAGAACTCTCTCCCAGACGGTTCACTTTTCCCATGCCGGCTGCCCCTTCGGTTCAACCGTCTCAAAAGACGGTTCACCTTTCCCCATGCCGGCTGTCCCTTCGGTTCAACCGTCTCAAAAGACGGGTCACATTTCCCCGTACCGGCTGGCCTTCGGTTCAACCGTCTCTCAAGACGGTTCACATTTCCCAACTCCGGTGAGTCCCGATGATAGTCCGACGCTTCGGTTGTCCAGCTCAGCCCTATAAATACCGTTCTCCCGTCCCATTCCCGTCACCCCAACACCGTCTAACACTATCCACCACCCCACCACCACCGTCCAACATCGTCTAATTCATCCAAAAATGGCACCGCAAAGATGGACCGAAGAACAGGAAATTGCCCTGATTGCAGCATGGCGTCATGTTGAAGAAAGCACCCACCAAACCAACAAATGGTTCCGAATATTGCACGAATACAATCGGCTGGTTGGAGGGTCAGACCGAACAACCGAGTCCCTTAGTCGGAAGTTGACCGATTTGACTACGAAGTGTCAAATCTTCAACGGGTACCACAACCGGACACTTCAGGAGGTACCGTCTAACTTTCCCGAAGACGTGGCAATTAGACACAGTCAAAGACAGTATAAAAACAGGGAGCGCAAAGAATTTAAACACGTGTCTGCCTGGCAAATGATGAGGGATCGTCTCAATTAATTTGTAGTTTATTAAACTTTTGTAGTAATCTAAGTATTTTTATTAATGTAATGAATGTTTAAATTTTGTTTTTTGTATTAAAGTAAATAATTCATTAAACAACCTATACTATTACAATCACAATAAACAAACTATACTATTACAACAACAATAAACAAACTATACTATTACAACAAACTTCCTAAATTTACTTCCAGAACTAAGAACTTTGTTTGAAGTAATCGAAGTGTCTAACCAACTATTGAAGACTACATCCTAGTGTTAGATGTTTTGTCCTCCACAGTGGTGGTAGTAGCAGTGGTCTACATAGACGTTGTTTCGAATGGTGTATGTGCTCTACACAGACAAGTCCGAGACGTTTTCTCGTTTTATGTAACAATAGTTCTCAGTGAGCACACGTCGAACATCGAGACATAAATTCGGGAAGCGAACGAACTTGCCTCAAATGTAGACCACCACATCATTGATCCATTCTACACGGGTTAAACCACGCGCAGATGGAACAACAATCCAAGTAGCCGTACGCAGATGAAACAACAATCCAAGTAATCGGACAATATTTTCATAAGCCGGTAGGCTTCGGCTGGGAAAGCAAAAAACGTCATTGGTTTGGAAGATGAAAGCTTTGAGGAGAGCGGTGGGTGCAAATTTCGTTAAGTGAATTGGGGTATTTATATACACTCGTGAGACGGTTCAGACGATTCAGACGGTAGCACAAAACGGCTTAAGACGACTTGGGAAATGTGACCCGTCCTTTGAGACGGTTGAACAGCCGGCATGGGGAAACGTGAACCGTCTTTTGAGACGGTTGAACCGAAGGCAGCCGGCATGGGGAAACGTGAACCGTCTGGGAGAGAGTTCTGACCCGTCTGGAGAGAGACGGTACAGCCTCGGGATCAGAGACGCCACGTGTTGGTTGGCAATTGGATCTAAAACTAAATGGTCTCGGAGACGGTTCAGGCTCGTTGGGAGCCGTGTCCCGTCTCTCCAAAGACGGTGGAGAGGGCTATTTATGCAAAACGCCCGGTCAACGGGCTATTTTGGCCATTTTCCTTTTTATTTTATTTTACAAAAGTGTAAGGTTTTTTTTTTTTTTTTTTTTTTTTTTTTTTTTTTTTTTTTTTATGTTGCTAGAACAAGGAACAAGTATGGTTGTAAGATCTCAGGGTAAAGGGGTTAAAAGTTTTTTTTTTTTTTTTTAACGGTAAAAACGCTTCATATATAAATATAAAGAGTCAGTAAGGAGCTGGAAATACACCAGAACATCCAAAGAAAGACAATTACAACACCATATTTAGATTAAAATCAACCCAATCCACCCAAGAGATGTTAACCAGCTTCGATCTTTGAGTCAACCAAAGGAAAGCGTCATCTTTAATACTATCCACTGTATCTCGAACAGATTCAAAGGTTCCGTCAAACTTCTTCTTATTGCGAGCTAACCAAATTCTCCAAAGAGTAGCTTGGATGATCACCCCCACAATCTTCTTCCAGGACTTCGAGCCCGGATTTGGGTGAAGACACAGAAGCCAGGAATCAACTGAAACAGCATCCGAAGGCCATGTGATCCTAACCCAAACCAGAATATTCCACCACACCGAACGGGCCCATAGACAGCTCACGAAAGCATGATCAATATCTTCGGGATATAAGCTGCATCTAGGACAGAGAGAGTCCGATAAGACAATTCCTCGAGAGCACAGCTCCACCTTCGTAGGCACTCTTCTCAGCAAGATTTTCCACATTAGCACGTTCGCTTTGGCGATAGCCCAACGGTTCCACACTGTATTAGCCAAGACAGGAAGCGGGTCAGTGGCCCTAGCCAGCTCCAACCTGATATCTTTAACCGAAAAAAGCCCCTCGGTATTGTTACCCCACTGCCACACATCCCGGGATCCGTCCAAAGCCAAACCGTCCAAAATGGAGCATAAATTCAGCTTCTGAGCAAATAGAGAGGGGTGCAAAACAGTTCCAGACCAGCTCCATTTCCACACAATTTCCCCACTGATGACGTTAAAACAATCTGCCACATTTGCGTCTTTGTTACTAACAGCCGAGAACAGACCTGGAAAGCAGTCTTGAAACTAGTATCGGCAGCCCAACGATCTTTCCAAAACAACACTTTGGAACCGTCTCCGACTCTTGGTTTAAGATTGTCCAATAAGATAACACCCCTAGATCGAAGTGTCCCCTCGACGAGCCCGATATCTTTCCATACACCTGGGATTGCCTTCTTAACCGGGATGATAGATGAGCCCCTACCCGAGGAATGGATCGACTTAACAACTTTCACCCAAAGACTATCCGGTTCTTACTTGAATCTCCACCACCACTTAGTAAGCATGGCGACATTGAAGTCTTCAATGCTACCCACACCCGCCCCACCACTCTTTTTTAGCTCCAGTAACTTGTTCCACCTCACCCACCGAATTTTGTTTCTAGAGCCGGTCTTACCCCACAAAAAATCTCTTCGGATGCCTTCGAGCTTTTTTATAACGAATTTAGGGTCAGGGAACATCGATAGAAAATAGGACGGAATGCTACCAAGGACGACTTTAACTAATGTTAATCTCTCCGCGAAGGAAGGAGTTTTCGCCTTCCAAGCCGTTAATTTACTGTTAAATTTGTCGAAAACGGGCTGCCACCACTTTATCCTCTTCATATTCACACCCAACAGGACTCCCAAATAAGAAAACGGTAAGGAGCCTTGAGCACACTTAAGGACCGAGGCAAAGGAATCAATTTCATCGCTCGCCACATTAAATCCGTATAGTTGGCACTTTTTGGAGTTCACCTTAAGCCCTGACACAAGAGATAAGCAACGGAGGAATCTTTTAAGAGTCACGAAATTCTCCCTAGACCATTCTCCCAAAAATAAAACATCATCCGCGAAACAAAGGGTGGACACAATTGGGCCACCATTTGGGAGTTTTACGCCTTTAAACAAGCCCAAATCAATAGCGTGATCCATAAACTTCTTGATAGCTTCCATAGCGATAATGAAAAGGAAGCGAGAGATAGGATCTCCTTGACGGAGGCCTCTCTTGTAAGCGAACTCAGGAGTAGGGGACTCGTTAACTAACACCGAGCCTCTATCCGACGAGAGACAAGCTTTAATC
Organism: Ambrosia trifida; assembly: GCA_028751855.1. NCBI lineage: Eukaryota > Viridiplantae > Streptophyta > Magnoliopsida > Asterales > Asteraceae > Ambrosia > Ambrosia trifida. The sequence goes on along the minus strand of CM054133.1, from coordinate 9,937,717 downwards.
CATCCAATCCATTTTTCCGAAAACCCCATAAACTCCATCACCGAGAAAAGAAACTTCCAATTTAAACAATCATAGGCCTTGTGGAAATCAATCTTGAACACTAGGAGCTTATACTTAGTCCTCTTAGCCCACAAGATAATTTCGCTTACCAGAAGGGGCCCGTCAAGGATATTTCTTCCACCCACAAAAGCCGATTGAGTAGGCCCAATAAGATCATCCAAGACACCTTTTAACCGATCCGATAAAACTTTCGGCAAAATCTTATAAACCGAAGAGACCAAAGAAATCGGTCTATAATCGGTAAGATTTTGAGGGTCCACCTTCTTAGGAATGAGAGTAATAAACGAGGCGTTGCAACCAAAGGATATATCACCTGAAACATAAAACCCATTAAAAAACAAGATAAACGAAGGTTTCAGCAAGGGCCAAATTTTTTTATAAAATTTCAAACTGAATATGTCTGGGCCCGGAGTGTAACACCCCAACCGATGGCGGAAACATCGGGATGTCACGTATTGATGATTGTTCAGTAGCTCATGGTGAATAATAAATTTCATTAAATGATTAAATGAGTTACATACAATTGTTCTAGAATTCGTACATCAAATTGAATAAAACTATACACATATCTTCAAGCATCAATTCAAATCTTCAAGCAAATAGAACCTGAAACATGTTAAGTTGAAAATGTTTTGGGTCAACAAAAGTTGGTGAGAATTACATAGGTTTTTGATGATTGAATAAAAATGTTGTGCAATTCATGTGTCATGTCAATCTAGCCCATATGCGAGAACATACTAGAAATAAATCGAGTGCATAATCAACCCTGATGACTGTTATAATATGATACATACCATACGCTCATGGTCCACTTGAATATGTTATGCGATAACAAACACCCACGCTACCTTTGTAGGAGGCACGTATCCGGGTGGGATTGTCAGTCCAATAGATCTATCAATGTATACCGTCGGCTTGTACGGAGTTAATGATTATGCTAGAATGGTGCTTACTCTAATCATGCTCAAGACATAATGCAACATAGAAAACACATAGACACATTGATGATTGAATTGCAATAATGATGTTATAACATGTTTCACCCCAAAAATGGTGATAAATAAAAGGGGCTATGTAAAACTCACCTTAGCAAAATGTTATGTCTCGTGAAAAAAATAGAATAATGTGTTGTGAATGTATGCGAGGCGAATCCCAAAGACTCAATAACGTAGCTAGTCCAAATTGAAGAAAACGAAAAAAGAAAGAATATCAAGCTTCCAATTCGCCAATTGCAAGAGCTTATAATCAAAGCTTCAAATGTAGAAGTAATATACTCTAGAAGAAAGGTATGAGGGAGAGTTTAATCGAATTGAAACAATCGATTTAGAGGTGCAAAGTGTAATGGGTCATAGGTGGGTTTTTATACTAGTTTTGGATTCAATTACCAATTAAAATTGGTCAACACCATAAAGTAAGGTTTTATGATGAATTGACTATTTGACTAAAACTTTGACTGTTTGACTAAGACTTTGACTAGGACTTTGACTATTTGACTCAAGGCTTTATTTAAAAAAAAAAATCTTGTATGTGAAAAAAAAAAAAAGAATTTAGAATCATATTATTATTATTATTATTATTATTATATATATATATAAGTTGGGAGTTAGGAAAATAAAGACTTAGGCACATTTGTATAATATTAACGATAAAGATGTAAATAAAAAAAATAAGGGCTTTTATGTATTAAAATTTGGGGAAAAAAATTCTGCGATGTTACAGTCTCCCCTACTTTTGAAAACTTCGTCCCGAAGTTATTAATAACACAGGGTTGAGGGTGATTGGGTAGAAGTTAGGGCAACTATGGTTTGTAAAATTTGAGTTAAGGGACGACATGAACTTATAGGTAATAGAATAATCTGTTTTCGAATAATTTGGGTAAGAGGTTTAATATGTGTGAGTTTTAAGGGTTGAATTAGGTTCATCTGAAATAGCAAGGAGAATAAAAATCTTAAGTTTTAGGAGTCCTAAAAGGAATGAGTTGATGGACTATTGAAAAACTAAATGAACTACCAGATAACTAAGGTTTATAATTGGTCAACTACCAAAAACCTTGATAGAATTTCACACTACCTTAACGTACCTGTAAATTCATGATTACGTTCCGGACCGCAATCACCAATTTACCTTACATTAGGGTTTTGTGTCCTTCTATGACTCTAAACACACATGCAAGTAATGCAAAATAACCTTGTGATTGAATCGTTTACAATGTATCCAAAAATGAGTCCAACTGTTGAGTAGGAAAAAGACTTCTACCAGTCAGTGAGTAAGAACCTCTACCGATTGTTGAGCAGGTGCGATAGCCTCTACCAGTCGTTGAGCAGGTTGTAGGGCCTCTACCGACTGTTGAGCAGGCATGATGACCTCTACCAATCGTTGAGTCGGTTATTTGGTACTCAACTAACTGTTGAGCAAGTACTTCATCCTCTACCAGTTGTTTGATTAAGTGTACCAATTATTTCACACATAAATTGCAAATTGATAATATGTACATATAAACAATCAAGTATCAAGCATAGCATGCGAGTTGTAATAGTGTTGTCCTAGACAAGGTTAATGACTCTAGGTGTGTCTATAGCAAATAGTTTATATTCCATGATTTCTAGTATCAAATGTTTAAATATGGTAGATAATCGAATCCTCATGTATAACTAAGGATTAAGTTTGATGCAACACACAACCAAGTTTCAATAGTTTGGTTATCATGGGTAACTAGCTCATGTGTGAAAAGGTGAAGGATATGAATTTAGTTCTTGAGAGGATGATGAAAAATCTTGAAGCAGAATCAAAGTTGTGAGAGATAGTGAATGTGAAGATAGTTGATAAAGAGTTTATTTTATAGTAAGGAGATTATGTAGCAGTGTAAATTTTGGGGTTTGGATCAAAGGTTATAATCAAGTGTATAAGAAAACATGATTGTGGTATATGCCAAATATTGTAAAAATTTGAACAAGTTGAAAATGAGTGAGTGTCGATGGAGAATTTAGAGACTATATATTATTCCTATGGATAAAAAAAAAAATTTATTTTCAAAATTGGTTTTGTACATAAAGCAAAAGTTGTTAAATAGTACAAGCTTAGTGGGCTTTGATTAAAATATTCCCGTTAGTTGGAGATTTCAACATGACATTAGGTTTTGAAGATCAAGGTTCTATTAAGTGATTTTTAATAGTTTAAAGCATTATATAGAAAATTGTTTGTTACATCAATAAATAAACAATTGAATTTAAGTTCGAGGACATCTTTTGACAAAAATATGTACTTTTGTAAAGTTACTAGGTAATGAAAATACAACAGGATTTAATAATCTTTAGTTTGTGCTAAGGTATGAGGTTATAGTTTTTAAAAATAAGTAACATGTGGAGAAATGAAATAATATGATTTGGGTAGGGTGTAGAATATTTAAAAAGTGGCTAAGATGGTAAGGTGAAGTGTGATTGTGAAATCCATAGATGGTTATGAAATGAGATTGATTTAAGCTGTAAAATTTTGAGATTTTAGAGCTTAGTTTAAGGAAAGTGAGTGTAATCATTTATTCATTAATTAAAACGAATAAACGAAAACGTTGACTTATCAAAACTTCTAGATTCTAATAACATAATGAAGACATGCTTTAGCCTATAAGTGAACACTCATCCCGAGAATCCCCAGGTAGGCATCCGGGTCCCTCGTCTGATTGGGATATATGCGCAATGCCAGCCTAGACAGAAGACTCAGAATACAGGCGTTTACCCTTCCAGATTGCACGTGTTCGTTATTAAGATTCTAGAACTTCGACGAGATCTCAAGGTGGTTCAGGCTAAACCTGAGGATTTTGTCCTATTAGTCTAGGAGTGGATCCAGTGATGGAGAGCAACCTTCTTGTAGGGATGAAAGTAGGGATATGAAGTAGGAGGGAGATAGAGTATAGCAAGTAAGAGAAGCAAGTACTGGTTAAATCCTATGGTTATAGACTAGATTATTTTTCTAATAACCTAATTCCCTATAACCATGGCTCTGATACCAATCTGTAACACCCCAACCGATGGCGGAAACATCGGGATGTCACGTATTGATGATTGTTCAGTAGCTCATGGTGAATAATAAATTTCATTAAATGATTAAATGAGTTACATACAATTGTTCTAGAATTCGTACATCAAATTGAATAAAACTATACACATATCTTCAAGCATCAATTCAAATCTTCAAGCAAATAGAACCTGAAACATGTTAAGTTGAAAATGTTTTGGGTCAACAAAAGTTGGTGAGAATTACATAGGTTTTTGATGATTGAATAAAAATGTTGTGCAATTCATGTGTCATGTCAATCTAGCCCATATGCGAGAACATACTAGAAATAAATCGAGTGCATAATCAACCCTGATGACTGTTATAATATGATACATACCATACGCTCATGGTCCACTTGAATATGTTATGCGATAACAAACACCCACGCTACCTTTGTAGGAGGCACGTATCCGGGTGGGATTGTCAGTCCAATAGATCTATCAATGTATACCGTCGGCTTGTACGGAGTTAATGATTATGCTAGAATGGTGCTTACTCTAATCATGCTCAAGACATAATGCAACATAGAAAACACATAGACACATTGATGATTGAATTGCAATAATGATGTTATAACATGTTTCACCCCAAAAATGGTGATAAATAAAAGGGGCTATGTAAAACTCACCTTAGCAAAATGTTATGTCTCGTGAAAAAAATAGAATAATGTGTTGTGAATGTATGCGAGGCGAATCCCAAAGACTCAATAACGTAGCTAGTCCAAATTGAAGAAAACGAAAAAAGAAAGAATATCAAGCTTCCAATTCGCCAATTGCAAGAGCTTATAATCAAAGCTTCAAATGTAGAAGTAATATACTCTAGAAGAAAGGTATGAGGGAGAGTTTAATCGAATTGAAACAATCGATTTAGAGGTGCAAAGTGTAATGGGTCATAGGTGGGTTTTTATACTAGTTTTGGATTCAATTACCAATTAAAATTGGTCAACACCATAAAGTAAGGTTTTATGATGAATTGACTATTTGACTAAAACTTTGACTGTTTGACTAAGACTTTGACTAGGACTTTGACTATTTGACTCAAGGCTTTATTTAAAAAAAAAAATCTTGTATGTGAAAAAAAAAAAAGAATTTAGAATCATATTATTATTATTATTATTATTATTATTATTATTATTATTATATATATAAGTTGTGAGTTAGGAAAATAAAGACTTAGGCACATTTGTATAATATTAATGATAAAGATGTAAATAAAAAAAATAAGGGCTTTTATGTATTAAAATTTGGGGAAAAAAATTCTGCGATGTTACACGGAGCTTTTCCACCGTTACAACCCTTTATGGCACCCCAAATTTCCTCTTCCTCGAAAGGCCTGCACAAAGCATTCACTTAAGCCGAGGACAAAGTAGAAAGCCCCATATTCTCAAACTTCGGTCTCCTCCTGATCGGCTCAAGGAATAGGCTTCGAAACCATCTATATACCTCGTCCTTTATCATCTCTAGATCGGTCTCCCACTGCCCATTAATCACCAGACTGTCAATTTTATTTCTGGCAATATTAGCATTAATGATACCGTGGAAAAACGCCGAGTTTTCATCTCCGTTTTTCACCCAATTAATCCGAGCTTTTTGTTGGAGATCTTTAACTTTGGTTAACTCCAAGTCCCAAATTTGTTTTCTCATAGTAACTCTCATCATTTTTTCGTCTTGCGACAAAGTCCGAACAACAGCAGAATCTTCGATCGCTTTAACCCAGCTATTGAGAAAATTAAGATATCTCTGCTCTTTTAATTTCAATTCAACCCTCTTCACTTTTATATCAGCCTTCACATTTCTCAAGAAGGACAGCAGAGCAACATCCGGCTTATCGCTGGTAGGAGGAACAGTCAATCGTCTTTCAGTCGTGTGCACTAACTCCTCATTGTGGAGCCAAGAGTTAAAAAATTTGAAGGGAATAGCGCCAAAAATTCTGTTCGCACAACTGAGTGATAACAGGCAGTGATCGGAAAGGAGTCTATCCTGAACTTTCAACAATGCCATAGGCCATAAAGACACAAAATTATTGCAAACAAAGACACGATCAAGTTTGCTCATCTTAATCTCTTCATGATCGGAGATGTAAGTATACTTACCTCCCACCATATTATATTCAACCCAACCAACCCGACGAATAAAATCGTTAAAGTGGGCCGCATCAATCGGATTAAAGCTATAATTCAACCTTTCGGACTGCTCTCTAACCTCATTGTAATCGCCCATGGCGATTCAATTCCCGGTATACTGGGGCACTATACCGGCAATCTCATCCCACAAGACCCTTCTATGTGACGCCTCATTAGGGGCGTAAATATTAATGATGTTTAACTAAACCCCATGCCCAATTAATTCCCCATAAATCAGTAAAAAGTACCTCCTTTTGACACAACCAGCCACGCGGAAACGAGAAGGATCCCATATAGAAAGAATACATCCCGATCGACCAACCACATTGTAGGTCCTTTGAATGGATCGATTACAAGCCAGATCAGATCTATCAAGGTGCGGAATCCCTTGATAGATGTTTATGCAAACTAAGAATCAACATGAACGAAGAACACGACGAATAATATAAAACCGGCTTGCCTATTGATAATATTTAAGTGGGAACAAATATCAATTACAAGCTTGCAAACCAAAAACACTAACTCTAGCCTACACCCCATGCACCTATTTATAGTGCATGGGCTGAACGAAGAAGCCCAAGAAAAGATTCCTTCTCTAACTTCTCCTTCAGGAGAAGATACACTAACTTCTCCTTCAAGAGAAGATGCTCTAACTTCTCCTTTAGGAGAAGATGCTCAAAGGCATCTTTTCCTATGCCATCTTCGTTCATCAACAATGTTAGCTAGGATTTAAACAAAAGACTATCATACTTGACTTATAACTCCGTCAAGCATGTTACAATTAAACTATCAACCAACACAAAAACGATACTGATCTAGAGAAGCATTTGTCACACAGACATGCACTAACACGCATCAACAGACTCAAAGGCCTGAGGAGACCGATCCCATAATCTAGAAACGCAATCATGTTGAAGCCCACTTTCGTGTGTCTCTTGGATGCCGACAAAATCTGCATTACAAGTACGTTTAAGGTCATGAACCCAACTTTGTTTTCAAGACGCCAAGACACCATTAAAATCAAGACTTAAGAAATTCATTGGACTAAATCTTCATCCCTTTCCCCAGCAACAATCTTTCCGTCACACCACGCCAATGGCGGAAACACGTGGCACGACGGTTCAATGGTATAAAGTCAAGATTAACGCAAACTACAAGTAACTAATCAAAAGGGATCATTTATTGATACGTCAATACCAAGTCTTAAGTTACATGTTCAAAACCAAATTGTTTTAATACATTAAAGGAGGTTTCTCAAATATATCCCAACACTTGGGAAATAATAGCGAAACCCCTCCCCAAAATATCCGACGTAAGAGTGTGAGATCCCCCGACCCTACTAGCCATGCCATCCTTCAATTACCTGAAAGATATGTTTAAAAATCGTCAATATATAAATATTGGTGAGTTCACAGGTTTTAGTTTCCAAACTTTACTTTTTGGGAAATACCATGTTATGACTATTATAGGAGTTGCAAATTCCTACAATCTACTTGAGCCAATAACCAAACCAAGACTAATAATAATGCCCCGCTCCAAGTCGTTTCTCGGTATCCAACGACTTAATTTTAGAATATATGCACCCCTGGCATACGCCGATGCATAATCGACGCTATCGATTAGGGGTGGGCCTTGTCAGGCACCAATAGTACTATCCAAATATTCCTTCGGTTTCATTTCCCTGAATTAATGGTTACAGAAGAGAGGACTCAACCCCGAGTGGCGATCACTACTCAAGTAACTATCCTGTCACACATTTCCTTAACATATCTTTCCCCCAAAAAACGTAAAATAGTTTAAAATGGGGTCGTGAAACTCACCTCAACAAGTGCACGGGACTGAGTAGAGAATAGTTTGCTCGAGGTCAACACCTACAAACGTTCTAGACGTATAAGCCACTAAACCTATAGTGCGTGTGTTTCGGCAAGTTGTACACCCAACTCCCAAACCACGATTTAAACCAATTCCCCGTTTAATTAAACGTGTATCCTAGGTCTGTTGGTGATGGATTACCCTTTTCACAAGTTACTTATATTTTCATGAATATTTCTTTAACTTTTGTAATATTATCCTCGACTCAACTTCACTTAACGTATAATTATTTTCCCATTAAATAATTATACTTAAGATCTCGTCGTTCGATATAATATTTTTACCACTCGACACGACTCACTTTACCGTATATTTATTTTCCCATTTAAATAAATACGCTAAGATCTTGCCGTTCGATAATATATTTTTAACGCTCGACTCGACTCACTTTACCGCATATTTATTTTCCCCATTCAAATAAATATACCAAGGTCTTGTCGTTCGATAATATTTATATATATATATATATATATTGTTTTCTTCACTCGAATCGGCTTACCTCCCCGTATATTTACTTTCCCATTAAATAAATATACTAGGATTTCGTCGAGTCGAATATATATATATATATATATATATATATATATATATATATATATATATTTTCCTTGTTAAGTCCATACACTTGTTTAACGTTTAATCGTTAAATTATTTACGTTACTTTTCTCCCATGAATATTTTCCAACACTTAGGAAAGTGTTATGTATTTTTCACCCAATCATATATTTTAAATCCTTAAAATATATTTATACTCATCTTGACGTAATGATACTTTTCTCGTTCGTCCGTTTTTACGTCTTAGTTCGTTAACACGTCAAAGTCCGATTACTGAACTTATATATATATAGTTAATTTTTCTCAAGTTTCCCAATATGTGCATTCTAGGAAAGTTATTCACCTTTTTAATTTTCCTACACATATTACTTGGAAGTTTTATAAATACTTTTGTATTTTTAACACAAGACTTGGTAACTTATATATAAAAATGCTCCAACACTTTTATATTCCCTTTTATATAAAAGTGTTTATTTTTATATAAGTTCTCCCAAGTTTTTAATTTGTCTAACATTTTTATAAAAACCTTTATTTTTATATATATCCATATGTTAGAAAAGTCCATATTTTTATAAAACTCTATTTTATAAAAATACATTTTTATACAAGAAACATTTGTATAATTACTAGTATTTACCAAATCTACCTTGGAAAATTATTATTTACACTTTTGACACCAAACTTTCCATAGTGATATTTTTAGACACAAGTTTCTAAAAATATCATTTTAGTCCCTCAACTTTTAAAGTTACAAAAATAGTCCTTTGACTTATAAAAGTTGCATTTTTCCATTCTATCTTTCAAGATTAGCAATTTCCTACTAAACTAGTAGACTTTAATGGATCAATTTTGTCATGTTAGTTTATTTTCAGGTTTCAACACTTTTATTAGTCTTGTATCATCTCATTTAGGCTACTAATAAGTGTAATTAGTGTATTTTGTTCTAATAACCATTTTTAAGTTCATTCAAGTTCTAATAACAAGTTATATTTAAATCACCATTTTCTTCAAGTATTCATAAACTTAATAATAACTACAAGAATACTTAACATCCGGTCCCGGAATTCAATTCAAGTTCTCCGGTACAGGGGTCTTCTCGAATAGGGCGGGATACTTCTGCTTCATCCGGTCCAGCCTTTCCCGCGTGAACTCCGGTCCACGCTTGGCATTCCAACGCACTTTGACCAATCTGATCTTACCGCGTCTCAGTTTCTGAACCTTCCAATCGGTCACTTCGATCGGTTCCTCGACAAAATGTAGCTTATCGTCAATGTGGATTTCGTCGGCAGGGATAAAAATGGTCTCATTAGATAGACACTTTTGCAAATTCGACACGTGGAACGTGTCATGTATCCCGTTAAGCTCTTGTGGTAACTTGAGCTTGTATGCGACAGGGCCTACTCTGGACAAAATTTTGAAAGGACCAACATATCGTGGGTTCAACTTCCCACGCTTTCCAAAACGCGCGACACCTTTCCAAGGTGGCACCTTCAGTAGGACACTGTCTCTGACTTGAAATTCCAAAGGCTTTCGCCTCATATCCGCATAACTTTTCTGCCGGTTGCGGGCCGCTTTGAGACGTTCTTTTATCAAAAAGATTTTATCCGTCGTCTCTTGAACAATTTTGGGCCCGGTAAGTTGTTTCTCTCCGACTTCAGCCCAACACAGCGGAGATCTACACTTACGTCCATATAGAGCTTCAAAAGGTGCAGCTTGAATGCTCGTATGGTAGCTATTGTTATACGAAAATTCCACCAATGGCAAGTGCGTGTCCCAATTACCACCGAAATCGATTGCACAAGCCCGGAACATATCCTCCAAGGTTTGGATGGTTCGTTCACTTTGACCATCGGTTTGAGGATGATATGCGGTACTCATGTCTTGGCGAGTACCGAGGGCCTCGTTCAAGCTTTCCCAAAATCTTGAGGTGAAACGACTATCCCTGTCAGAGATGAGGGAGATAGGTACACCATGTTTAGACACCACTTTCTTGATATACAGACGGGTCAATTTTTCCAATTTATCCGTTTCGCGGATCGGAAGGAAGTGTGCGGATTTCGTCAATCGATCAACAATTACCCAAATCATATCATGGCCGCTCGTCGTCTTGGACAATTTAGTAATGAAGTCCATGGAAATTTGTTCCCATTTCCATTCAGGTATTTCCGGTTGTTGGAGCAAACCGGGCGGCCTTTGGTGTTCGGCTTTGACTTTTGAGCAAGTTAAACAACGCGCTACATAAGCCGCTATATCCCTCTAGAAATTCGGCCACCAGTAATTTTCTTTTAAATTATGGAACATTTTATCCGCACCGGGGTGAACCGAATATCTAGAGCTGTGAGCTTCAGCCAATACTAGCTCACGTAATCCACCATACAAAGGAACCCAAACTCTATTCATGAAATATAAAGTTTGATCCGCCTTAGGCTCCAATGAATCAACCATTTTTTGCAACCTTTCCTTTTTCACGTTCTCGGGCTTAAGAGCATTATTTTGGGCTTCATGAATTCGGTTCGTCAGATTCGTGTGAATAGTCAAACCCAAAGATCGGACACGTAATGGCTTAACCCGTTCCTTGCGACTTAAGGCATCCGCTACAACGTTCGCCTTTCCGGGATGATATTTTATTTCACAATCATAATCATTTAATAATTCAACCCATTGCCGTTGTCGCATATTCAAATATTTCTGATCAAAGATGTATTGTAAACTCTTATGATCAGTGAAAATGGTGCACTTAGTTCCATACAGATAATGCCTCCAAATTTTGAGAGCGAATACCACTGCACCCAATTCCAAATCGTGTGTAGTGTAATTCTTCTCATGGATTTTTAATTGTCCGGAAGCATATGCAATCACCTTTTCCCGATGCATCAATAGGCAACCTAAGCCTTGATGCGAAGCATCACAATAGACCACGAAATCTTCCGTACCATCAGGAAGCGATAATATTGGAGTGCCACATAATTTCTCCTTCAACAATTGAAAAGCCGACTCTTGTTTTTCGGTCCACTCGAACTTTTTATCATTTTGGGTTAGCATGGTCAAGGACTGTGCTATCTTAGAAAAATTCTCGATGAATCTTCTATAGTAATCCGCAAGGCCAAGAAACCGTCGAACTTCAGTAGGAGTTTTGGGTGCTTCCCAATTTTTGATTGCCTCGATCTTGGCGGGATCGACATGTATACCTTTTTCATTCACCACATGGCCTAAGAAATGAATCTCTCGAATCCAGAAGTCACATTTTGAGAATTTGGCATAGAGCTTCTCCTTGCGCAATAATTCCAAAACCAAACGAAGGTGATTTTCATGATCTTTCTTGGTGCGAGAATAGATCAATATATCATCAATAAATACAATAACGAACTTATCCAAGTAAGGCTTGCACACACGATTCATCAAGTCCATGAATACTGCAGGTGCATTAGTCAAACCAAACTGCATTACTAAGAACTCATAATGACCATAACGAGTCCTAAAAACAGTTTTTGGTACATCCTCCTCTTGGATACGAAGTTGATGATAACCGGATCGTAGATCGATCTTGGAGTAAAAACTAGATCCTTGGGGTTGATCAAACAAATCATCAGTCCTGGGAAGGGGGTAACGATTCTTAATGGTTAATTTGTTCAACTCCTGATAATTGATGCACATACGAAAAGTGCCATCTTTCTTCTTCACGAATAAGACAGGAGCTCCCCAAGGTGAGAAACTTGGTCTTATGAAACCTTTATCCAACAATTCCTTCAATTGATTGGATAGTTCCTGCATTTCGGATGGAGCTAAGCGATATGGTGATCGCGCTACAGGAGCAGCTCCAGGAACAAGATCAATACGGAACTCGACTTGTCGAGGTGGTGGCAACCCCGACAAATCTTCAGGGAACACATCAGGAAAATCTCTCACTATCGGATTTTCTTCAAGCTTTCGCTCGTTGGCTTTCTTAACTACCACATGTGCCAAGAATGCGATAAGACCCTTTCGCAAGCACTTCTGGGCCTTCATGCTCGTAATAATTCTCAATGGCGTCCTGTAACACCCCAACCGATGGCGGAAACATCGAGGTGTCACGTAGTGACGATTGTTCAATAGCTCATGGACTAGAAATGTAAATTTGAATACATTGAATTGAATAATTTATTACATTGAAAAGAATTAAAAGATACAAAATTCTAACGTGACAACTAAAACTTAAATCCAATAAATCTCAAATCTAAGTGTAATTTCCAAAATTCGTCAAGGCATCTGGGATCATTCACAACCTTCACGTCATTTTAAATCTAGGTCTTTTAAAACACATTAGATTTACACATATTTCATGAAATGGTTTCATTTTGCATTTTATAAACTTGTATTGCATATTTTACAAGTCAAATGAAAACCCTTTGTTTTCATATAACGTATCCAATATATGTTTTCGGAAGAAACTTGCAACTAATAATAAGCCTTATAACATTTTTCAAACTCGACTCCTCGTAAACACATATCTACGAAGATTTTTCAAATGAACCAGTTTTGAATCTAAAACACACTTCGGTTACTAAAAAGTTATACTCATACATTACTACTATTCTTTCAACTATATCACAAAGATTGCACAAACTACGTTTTGATAAACGAAAATCTATCTTATTACACTCGCACTAATTATTAGTAGTTACTCTTACAACACTGGTTTTTGAGCATTAATTTAACTCGTTTACTTTCATTTTGAACGATTTACTCGATTTATATTATACCATTCTTTCAATCGAAATTTTATGCTATACTTATATACTTACATGAACGCATATTTGGTATGCATATTTTTTTTGTTGTGAGCAAAACCCTGTTATACTTTACATTATTTTGTTCATCATCATGGCCAACGAACATACTAGTTGATAACTCGTATGAGATCTAAGCCAGTACCCACATACGACTCGGATTAGAGTATTTCTTTAATCTGAGGGGAACGGTGTAAACCTCAGGGTCTATCAATATGAGTGTTTAGAGCCAACGATGTGAACAAAAGTTACCGGTTAAGGGTGAACCCGAAAGGGAAGAACCTCTAACCATGGCTATTACTTACATGTTACTCTCATTACGGTTAAAGGGTAAACCCGAAAGGGAAGGACCTCTAACCATGTTATTGTTTCATTGCAGTATCAATTACTTAGCATATCCTGATTGCACGCATTTGCTTATGGTATTACTTAGGATAGGGTTATGGAAAAGCATAACACCCTGGTGTAAGGTAAATCGATGATTACGGTCCGGAACACAATCATGGGCTTACAGGTACATAAGGGTGGTCTGTGATTCTATTTAGGCTATTGGTAGACAATCAGTACGAGTCCAAAGTATCAGGAGTGTGGTGGGTTAGCTGCGGTACACCCTATATATAAGCATAAACGATACTGCGGGAGCGGACTAGGAGTTTGACCAAGAACCTACCCATTACTACCTGTTCATTAGATTGTTGAATAATAGCTAGCATTTCAATAAGAACATTTTACATAAGCTTCAATGAGTTATGTTGGAGCCTTCCTTGTTGAACATCTCTACTAGAAAACTTTAAACTTGTTATACACTTACACTCTCTGTTAGTCGAAATCATGTTGCATGTCCTTAATAAAGTTCGGTCAGAAACCTTTCTAAAGTAGGGGAGACTACCTTCATCAGTGCCTTTCCCCTCACCAGTTACACATTCCCAGAACCATTCACACTTAAACACTCAATTTTTTTTTATCTCAGGTCAACTATCTAAGATTTTGAAACTTTTACTTTGAGTATTAGACATCTACTTTAAAATTTATCATAATATAAATGATGTAATATGTTTAAAAAAAAACCTACTTGGTTTTTACAACGCCTTCTGTTCCATAGGAACCTCCACTTAAAAGGAATTTCGAGATGAAATTTTCTAAAGTAGGGGAGACTGTGACATCCGTCACCTTTCACTATTATCATTTTACAACTTTAGTCCCCCCTTATTTCTTATATTTACATTTATAGTCTAATAGTCTTGTATTCGAAACTATTAATAATAAAAACAAATAAAACAATAAGACAAAATCCATTAATACATTCACCTTACATTCATATTCCGTTTTAATAATTATGTAATTTAACATATGGCATGAAATGGAGTTATGACTAGGTTTCGTAACCGATGAATATCATTTACATTCTTAAAAAAATACAAGAATTATTATATTTAGAAATGAAGTTACGAAAACTTATTTGAATATTAAATATGTCATGACTTTTCTTTCATCTTAAATTGAATTTAGAGTTCACAAAAATTTATTGTCAAAACAAAAAAAAAGTTAAAAACAAACGTATGTTTACTTATTAGTTATGTATTATTATAAACTTTTATTAATATATATTTATACTTTAAAGAATGTTTAATTCTAAATTTATTAATATTAAATATGATGGACATAAATTCTAATGAATGGAGATGAAACTTAAGGTATTATTTAAGTAACTTCAATTTTTTCATTTTTTTCATTTACTCCCTTACTAATTACAAGAAATCTCGTAAGCTATATAAATCATTGAAGGTGACTGAATTATGATATAACTTATTTAGAAAACATGAGATTTAGGTGTGCATAAGTTTTAGGAATTCGGGACACGTGATTCAAGCCTTAGCAATTATATGGCTTTCGTTATTTCTCGTTATTTTCTCATATGTTTATCATCGCGATCAATGTCAGTATATCTTTCCCCTTTTACTATTTACTCTTTTGGGGTGACTCATGTACAATTATTACTAAACTTATGTGTATTATTTATAACGCTATGTGCTTTTTGATATGTTTTGTGTGAATCGTATGAACGATTTGTCAAAGTCATTAACCTTTGGGCCGCACCTAACAATGAGTAGTACTACGAATTATATCCCTTGGTTACTTACGTGAACGAGTTAAGTCCTTGGTCATTTTTATGGTTTTCCTTGAACAATGTGTGAACGATTATTGAACGATGTGTGAACGATTATTGAACGATGTGAGGCTTGATTTTGACCCTTTTACATATTACAAATATCATAGCACATACATTGCGAAACACTTTTCTATTATATGTATTCAAACAGGGTATGCTCACCAATACATTTTTGTATTGACCAAATTATTTTCGTATATGTTTCAGGTTCTTATGAGATCATTTCTAAGCTTTTGGAAATTAGACTTAGATTTGATCTCATAAGAACCTGAAACATATACGAAAATAATTTGGTCAATACAAAAATATATTGGTGAGCATACCCTGTTTGGATACATATAATAGAAAAGTGTTTCGCAATGTATGTGCTATGATATTTGTAATATGTAAAAGGGTCAAAATCAAGCCTCACATCGTTCAATAATCGTTCACACATCGTTCAATAATCGTTCACACATCGTTCAAGGAAAACCATAAAAATGACCAAGGACTTAACTCGTTCACGTAAGTAACCAAGGGATATAATTCGTAGTACTACTCATTGTTAGGTGCGGCCCAAAGGTTAATGACTTTGACAAATCTTTCATACAATTCACACAAAACATATCAAAAAGCACATTGCGTTATAAATAATACACATAAGTTTAGTAATAATTGTACATGAGTCACCCCAAAAGAGTAAATACTAAAAAAGGGAAAAATATACTCACATTGATCGCGATGATAAACATGTGAGAAAACAACGAGAAATAACGAAAGCCATATAATTGCTAAGGCTTGAATCACGTGTCCCGAATTCCTAAAACTTATGCACACCTAAATCTCATGTTTTCTAAATAAGTTATATCATAATTCAGTCACTTTCAATAATTTATATAGCTTACGAGATTTCTTGTAATTAGTAAGGGAGTAAATGAAAAAAATGAAACAATTGAAGTTACTTAAATAATACCTTAAGTTTCATCTCCATTCATTAGAATTTATGTCCATTTTGAAACTCACTCACAATTACTACACTAAATAATACCTTAAGTTTCATCTCCATTCATTAGAATTTATGTCCATCATATTTAATATTAATAAATTTAGAATTAAACATTCTTTAAAGTATAAATATGTATTAATAAAAGTTTATAATAATACATAACTAATAAGTAAACATACGTTTGTTTTTAACTTTTTTTTTTGTTTTGACAATAAATTTTTATGAACTCTAAATTCAATTTAAGATGAAAGAAAAGTCATGACATATTTAATATTTAAATAAGTTTTCGTAACTTCATTTCTAAATATAATAATTCTTGTATTTTTTTTATGAATGTAAATGATATTCATCGGTTACGAAACCTAGTCATGACTCCATTTCATGCCATAGGTTACATTACATAATTATTGAAACGGAATATGAATGTAAGGTGAATGTATTAATGGATTTTGTCTTATTGTTTTATTTGTTTTTATTATTAATAGTTTCGAATACAAGACTATAAGACTATAAATATAAATATAAGAAATAGGGGGGGGGGGACTAAAGTTGTAAAATGATAAAAGTGAAAGGTGACGGATGTCACACGTCCCACGCCTTTTCCCTTGTATCGAAAGAGTTTCACCACTCGCGAGAGGAACTTGAATTATTTTATCGTCACAGACAACGACGGCGCGATGTGTAGATAACCAATCCATACCAACGACTATGTCAAAGCTACCCAATATTACCGGTAAGAGATTAATACTAAACTCGTGCCCACAAAGATTCAATCTACAATCCTTCGCTACTTCACTCGTTTCTATAGTTTTACCATTTGCCAGTTCTATAGAATAAGGTGTATCTAGCTTACTAGTTTTCAACCCAAGTAATCGTGTAAAGTCAACAGATACGAAGCTAAAATCGGCACCAATATCAAATAAAACAGAAGCATAATGGTTATTAAGAGGGAACGTACCGGTGACCACATTAGGGTCTTGGCGTGCGTCACCAGCACCAATCATGAATGCCCTTCCACGTGCCTGATTGTTCAGTTTTGGGCAATCCCTCTTCCAGTGATCGGGCGATGCACATGCGAAGCATGGCCTCGCTCCTCCAGTTTTAGGTGCTCCCGACGTACATTCCTCCGTTTTGTGCCCCGTACGGCGGCACTTCCCACAAATAATCTCATTACCCTTCCCCTGATAACCTGTCTTCCTTTCATTTCCACGACCAGTAGCAACATAACCTTTACCTTTCTTACTAGAATTCCCAGCTAACCCATCTTTCTTTCGCTTGCTTCTCTTCCTCTTCCCAAACTTCGAACGATTCGACTGCTCACTAGACCCAACACCAAAACTTGAACCCAGATTCTTTCCCTCAACACTGCTAGTCTCCGAAATCTTTAATCCCGAAACCTTTCGAATCAGAGTGCCCATTCGGATGGCATCTTCTGTGAGACTTAGGGTCTGTTTGGTATGAGGTAATGGAATGGAAGAAGGAATGGAATGGACGAGGTAATGGAATGGACAAGGTAATGGAATGGATCATTACCATTCCATGTCTTGTTTGGTTGCCATGTGGGAATGAAACAAAATATTATTTTGTGTTGTTGGATAGTCATGAAAAGACGAATGAATAAAATCGGTGGTTAGTGGCGGTGGTGGGTGGTGGTCAGTGGGGATGATGGTGGTCGTGATATGTGGCGGTAGCAGCGGTGGTGGGTGGCGGCAGCGACGGTGGAAGGTGGTGGTGGATGGCCGTGATGGTGGGTGGGCGATGATGGTGAGTAGTGGCGGCGGTGGGTAGTGGTTGGTGGTAGTGATGGTAGGTGGTGGTGTGTGGCGGTAGCGTGGTGGTGGGTGGCGGCAATGGTGACGATGGGTGGAGGTGGATGGCGGTGATGGTTGGTGGGTGACGATGGTGAGTAGTGGCGGTGGTGGGTGGCGGCGGTGGGTGGGTGATGGTGGTGGGTGGCGGTGGGTGGTGTTGGATGGCGGTGGTGGGTGGCGGCGACGGTGGTTGGTAGGTGGGTGAAGGTAGCGGATGGCGGTAGCGGGTGGCGGTAGCGGTAGCGGTTGTGAGCGACAGTGGTGGGTGGTGACGGTGGTGGGTGGTGGCGGCAGCGGTGGTGGTGACAGCGGTGGTGGGTGGTGACGATGGTGGTGAGTGGTGGGTTATGGTGTTGTTAGTAAAGGATGAATGAGGGATGGAATGAAAAAAAAAACATGGGGGGTGGATGGAATGGTTTTGAGGGAATGGAATGCGTTGTGGAATGGGTGATTCCATTCCTTTAACCAACCAAACACACTATTTTTCATTACATCATAATGGTCCATTCCATTCCCCCTTCCATTCCACCATACCAAACGCTACCTTAGGGCAAGGTCAATAGCCTCACGCATAGTCGTGGGCTTAGAGGATGTGACCATGCTACGGATTTGGGGTGCCAACCCGAATAGGTATCGTTCAATTTTCTTATTCTTTGGCGTAACCAGCCGGGGAACCAACCTAGAAAGGTCATGGAATCTGGACGTATAACCTGCCACATCCGCACCTACCATTGTGAGATTCCAGAATTCTGATTCGAGCTTTTGAACTTCGCTCGCTGGGCAGTATTCATCGATCATGAGTTCTTTCAGTTCCAACCACGAGAGAGAATACGCTGCATCATCTCCTAATGACTGGACCTGGCTGTTCCACCAAGCCAGAGCATTGTCCAAAAACAGATTGGTAGAGTACATCACTGTTTGAAGGGGAGTGCAGCTGCTAATACGGATCACTGCTCCTGTTTTCTCAAACCATTTGACTAACCCAACAGAACCTTCCATTCCACTGAAATTGATGGGTTTACAGTCCAAGAATGCCTTATACGTGCAACCACGTTCACGAGAGGCGGTTTCTGCAATAATAAGGTAATATGTTACTACGGGATAGGAGTATTACGATAAACTCCCAGCATTTCACTTTTTCATAAACCTCTTACCAGTGGGGGAGGTCTCACAGTGGTCGCTCCCTGTTTGGTCTCGTGATCCGTTAGTACGCACGGCGTTATGTTCCGCAATAGCTCGGGCAATGCGCTCCGATATCAGTTGTTCGAGTTCAGCAGGGGTCGTGGGCAATCCATCATTGCCGGTGTTACTTCGCGTTTCTGGTGCCATTATACTTCAATAATAAGTATCAAAGGTTAATTCGACGAATATTTATACAAATATTGTCACACACAACGCATAAATAACATCACATGAACATAGTCAACAACATGACATCACAATACAAACCACAATCCACACAATAAAGAATGAATAATAACCACAGACAATCACAAGATGCATAATGTAATAACAACATATTTTGCCATAACAATAACATGATTTTTCATTAATTTCAACAACGAGTACATCAATTGTATCATAACAACAAAAATGGTGGGTAACATCGTCCCACTTACATCATTTTTTCAATACAACCAAAAGATCATACTACACACTGTCACAACCCGCCAGGATAGGTAAAACGCAAAATAAAAGCTATCACTACATACTGCCTGAAGTTATACAATCGTCATGGTATCCCTGTAGCAATCGCGTCACTGGGGTGGCGGTGGCGGGTTCTAGGACTGGGGCGCGCTAGTGCTGATGGCCATGCTAATGGCCATGATGCGGTCATACAAGAACTGCCGGTGAGCGAAGTGAGTCTCACCGGTGATGCCACATAGAGCATCCATGCTAAGCAACTCCTCCGCATAGTGTGCCAGCGCATCCCTGGCATCTATAATCCTCGCCCACCTAAGACGTGCCTGCTGATCTACATGTGTGACGGTGCGCTGCACCGTGTCTGCTAGTGTCTGGAAATCGCTCTCCAGAGATATCAGGGTAGTCCAGGCAGGTCCAGGTAGTGGGGCCATCCCGAAGGGCTGCGACGGCCCAGGCATGTCTAGGTATGTCGGTTGCGAGGGGTCAATGATGTCCGGTACGAGGGGTGGTAGAGGAGCAAAAGGCTGAGGAAAACCCATCAGCTCGGGGGTGAAAGAGGGTGGCATCATGTAAGGGTATACTGTACCCCAAGTGTCTGGTGCAAATGGTAGGGTCATGGGCATGGTGAGGACTGGGGGTAGCATGGGTAGAGTGGGGATGGGTGAGACCATAGGTGCTGTGGATGGTAACATCGGCTCGGCAAGTGGAGCTAAGAGAGGTTGGGTGGTGATCGTCCACTCCGGGGTGGACACCACCACGGTGGGTGTGGCAGGACTGACTGTGGCAAAAGCAGTCATGCCCGCTCTGCGCAGCTCGGAGCTGCGGGCAGAGCTACCCTCTAACACGTGCCCGGCATATGCCGGCACATCGTGCGGTAAGGGCTCGGGGAGGGCGAGAGGGGCTGATGGTATAGCTGGGGCAGCCTCAGAAACTGGAGCAGCAGGCTCCTCATGGTCCGGGGATGGGACAGGTGCAGGCTCAGCAGGAGCCGATAATCCTAAGATAGCTAAGAGAGGCTGGGTGGTGATCGTCCACTCCGGGGTGGACACCACCACGGTGGGTGTGGCAGGACTGACTGTGGCAAAAACAGTCATGCCCGCTCTGCGCAGCTCGGAGCTGCGGGCAGAGCTACCCTCTAACACGTGCCCGGCACATGCCGGCACATCGTGCGGTAAGGGCTCGGGGAGGGCGAGAGGGGCTGATGGTATAGCTGGGGCAGCCTCAGAAACTGGAGCATGAGGCTCCTCATGGTCTGGGGATGGGACAGGTGCAGGCTCAGCAGCAGGAGCTGATAATCCTAAGACAGCTCGGGGCTGTGAGGTAGGGTACCAGATGGATGTCGGTCCAACGATGGTAGGTCTCACTGACGCTACCGACTCCTCGAGGTCCGTGCAAACCTTGGGGTGTCTGGGCTCCAAGAGCCCAGCATAGAAACCTCTAACAAAGAGTACCAAGGCCCTACCCATAGGGACCTGGATGACCGGGGGGTGGACTGGAGGGTGGTCAATAGGGGCCTGGGGGTTAAAGAGCGACTCGACAGTCTCAGACCGGGCTGGGGCTGGGTGCGAAGGGCCTCCACATCCTACGGGGAAGTCCCTGACAGCTGGGATGGGGTGTGGTGGTAGGGGGGCTACGGGGAGTGGGACCACAGGTAAGCCAACGTGTGGTGCCTCGGCTAATGGGTCCTCCTCCTCGTCCCCGCTGGGATCTGTCTCCTCTGTACTCTCGCCACCCGTGTCCTCCGCGGCGGCCTCTACCTCCATGGGCTCTACCTCAGGGTCGAGGACTACAATCTCGACGGGCGCGACCGGTGGAGCGTCGACAATGTGGATGCTACTATCGAAACTGGACTCGGGTACCGCACTACTTTCTGCAGACATTTCCTGGCAAAAGAACCGTACTAATATATATAAATTATCAATTAGAAAGTTATAGGCTTATATCTAGCACAACCTTCCTAACTTCTAATGCTAACGTAACATATATTGACACCCATGACTAGCTTGGTCGGAATCTCCCCATATACAATGTTCCTTTCTCTTTGGAAAAATTACTTTGTTGTGTTTTATATTTTAGAAAGCTTTATCCTTTGAACCAAATCCGGTTATAGTCTAGGTTTTCAAAAATACTAGTTCGCTATAACCTTGGCTCTAATACCACTTCTGTCACACCACGCCAATGGCGGAAATACGTGGCGCGACGGTTTAATGGTATAAAGTCAAGATTAACGCAAACTACAAGTAATTAATCAAAAGGGATCATTTATTGATACGTCAATACCTAGTTTTAAGTTACATGTTCAAAACCAAATTGTTTTAATACATTAAAGGAGGTTTCTCAAATATATCCCAACACTTGGGAAATAATAGCGAAACCCCTCCCCAAAATATCCGACGTAATAGTGTGAGATCCCCCGACCCTACTAGCCATGCCATCCTCCATCCTTCAATTACCTGAAAGATATGTTTAAAAATCGTCAATATATAAATATTGGTGAGTTCACAGGTTTTAGTTTCCAAACTTTAATTTTTGGGAAATACCATGTTATGACTATTATAGGAGTTGCAAATTCTTACAATCTACTTGAGCCCATAACCAAACCAAGACTAATAATAATGCCCCGCTCCAAGTCGTTTCTCGGTATCTAACGACTTAATTTCAGAATACATGCACCCCTGGCATACGCCGATGCATAATCGACGCTATCGATTAGGGGTGGGCCTTGTCAGGCACCCATAGTACTATCCAAATATTCCTTCGGTTTCATTTCCCTGAATTAATGGTTACAGAAGAGAGGACTCAACCCCGAGTGGCGATCACTACTCAAGTAATTATCCTGTCACACATTTTCCCTAACATATCTTTCCCCCGAAAAACGTAAAATAGTTTAAAATGGGGCCGTGAAACTCACCTCAACAAGTGCACGGGCCTGAGTAGAGAATAGTTTGCTCGGGGTCAGCACCTACAAATGTTCTAGACGTATAAGCCACTAAACCTATAGTGCGTGTGTTTCGGCAAATTGTACACCCAACTCCCAAACCACGATTTAATCCAATTCCCCGTTTAATTAAACGTGTATCCTAGGTCCGTTGGTGATGGATTACCCTTTTCACAAGTTACTTATGTTTTCATGAATATTTCTTTAACTTGTGTAATATTATCCTCGACTCAACTTCACTTAACGTATAATTATTTTCCCATTAAATAATTATACTTAAGATCTCGTTGTTCGATATAATATTTTTACCACTCGACACGACTCACTTTACCGTATATTTATTTTCCCATTTAAATAAATAAGCTAAGATCTTTCCGTTCGATAATATATTTTTAACGCTCGACTCGACTCACTTTACCACATATTTATTTTCCCCATTCAAATAAATATACTAAGGTCTTGTCGTTCGATAATTTTATATATATATATATATATATTGTTTTCTTCACTCGACTCGGCTTACCTCCCCGTATATTTAAATTCCCATTAAATAAATATACTAAGATTTCGTCGAGTCGAATATATATATATATATATATATATATATATATATATATATATATATATATATCAAAAACTTGATGTGTAAAATGTGTAGTAAATAAATAGGTCAATTTTTAAAAATGGGAAACCTACAAAACCACACACTAACGGCAAGTGTACCGGTCGCAGTGTAGCAGAGCAAGTAAGTCTGGAATATCGAACCGTGGACACAATATGGCGACTCTCGGTACTAAGCCTATGTCGACTCCTAGCCTAATAAATTGGATCTTTGAAAATTATTTTTAAACTAAATGCAAATAAAATAAAAGCAATTAAAACAAATAACAAAGAGATGAAAACAAGAAGCTAAGAACACTGGATTGAACTCAGATAATATGGAAGGCAACTACCTAGGTCTAGAATCCTACCCGCAGACTCACAACTCTCGGAATCGAATAATGGATTGGCTACCAGGTTTTCTAAAGATACGTCCGACCCAAGAAACCCCTAAAGCATGCTAGATCACCTCCCAGTCTCACTAACATCTCTCAGAAAATCCTAAGGGACGTGTAAATCACTGGTTACTAGTTCGGATCACCTCCCGGTCTCACCTCACTAGGGAATGCTAAGGTACTCGAAAGACTCGCTCACCTCCCGGTCTCGCTAGTCACAACACATCCAAAAATGTGAAGGGGTAATCTAATTGGCTTAGAAATAATTCGGAATTACAAGAATCTAAAGACACACTAGGCAAGGATCACCTCCCGGTCTCACCTCTACCCGATACCTAAAGATCTAGACAACCCGACACCCTATCACCTCCCGATCTCAAGGAATGGTAGAATACCTAAGTCCTCCAAACTCTCAAATCAAGTTCCTATGGAATTAGACATCAAAAACCATAAACTAGTCACAAGCACAAAGCAGGCAACCTAACATGCATCTATAACTGAAAGACATTCAACAAGACATGTGTGGAACTATCAAAGATCATAAATTAGACTTAAATATGCATACGCACCATAACCAAACACAATTAAATCTTTACCAAAACATAAGCCAATTATATAATTAAACGAATCCGAAAGTCATAAAAATGCTAAGTATTCATCATAACGACCTAGGTAGCCTAAATGTTTAGCTACTCATTAACATGGAAAAAGATAAAAACATAGGTTCAAAATAATATATAGCCATGGTACTAATATTTATAAACACGAAGTAAATAAATATAAAGCCAAAAATTATTATAGTCGAACCCGTGCCTTCAATCTTTAATCCACACCTTCTCTATCTTTGATTAAAACTGTTGTGTTGTTCCTCCAGTTCTCCTTGTGACGACTGTTTTGGTCTCCTCAAATTGTCTTATTAGAGCCCTATGTTTTTTTTTCTTTTTGATTTATTTGGGCTTCATCTCGTGACATGAGATGGTCATGTTGACCATTCTTTTTGTTGTTGTTGTTGTTGTTGTCGTTGTTGTTGTCGTTGTTGTTGTTGTTGATAGTATTATACTCCGTGCTCGCATCTCAGGTGTTCTTGGCTTGACCAAAGTTTCTCGTTTACGCTCCAACGTCTATGAACACCTGTTCTCAAATGTTCGTGTCCCGATTAGAAATCATTCGTTTTGAGCTCATTTTCCACGAACACCTATAAAATAATAAAATAAATAAATAAATAATAAAACTGACACGAAACGAATACAAACTTGACCAAATAATATACAAAATACATAGGAAATTAGATGTGTTTTGCAACACATCAATAAATATACTAGGATTTCGTTGAGTCGAATATATATATATATATATATATATATATATATTCCTTGTTAAGTCCATACACTTGTTTAACGTTTAATCGTTAGATTATTTACGTTACTTTTCTCCCACGGATATTTTCCAACACTTAGGAAAGTGTTATGTATTTTTCACCAAAATCATATATTTTAAATCCTAAAATATATTTATACTCATCTTGACGTATTGATAGTTTTCTCGTTCGTCCGTTTTTACGTATTAGTTCGTTAACACGTCCAAGTCCGATTACTTAACTATATATATATATATATATATATATATATATATATATATATATATAGTTAATTTTTCTCAAGTTTCCCAATATGTGCATTCTAGGAAAGTTATTCACCTTTTTAATTTCCTACACATATTACTTGGAAGTTTTATAAATACTTTTGTATTTTTAACACAAGACTTGGTAACTTATATATAAAAATGCTCCAACACCTTTATATTCCCATTTATATAAAAGTGTTCATTTTTATATAAGTTCTCCAAGTTTTTAAATTGTCTAACATTTTTATAAAAACCTTTGTTTTTATATATATCCATATGTTAATAAAGTCTATATTTTTATAAAACTCTATTTTATAAAAATACACTTTTATACAAGATACATGTGTATAATTGCTAGTATTTCCCAAATCTACCTTGGAAAATTATTATTTACACTTTTGACACCAAACTATCCATAGTGATATTTTTAGACACAAGTTTCTAAAAATATCATTTTAGTCCCTCAACTTTTAATGTTACAAAAATAGTCCTTTAACTTATAAAAGTTGCATTTTTCCATTCTATCTTTCAAGATTAGCAATTTCCCACTAAACTAGTAGACTTTAATGGATCAATTTTGTCATGTGAGTTTATTTTCAGGTTTCAACACTTTTATTAGTCTTATATCATCTCATTTAGGCTACTAATAAGTGTAATTAGTGTATTTTGTCCAACATGTCCAAATTACATCTTTCAAGTGTAGACTTTGATAATGTAAATTTTTGTATGACTTATTTTCTAACAAAAGCAACATTATAACAAGTCTTATATCCTTATGTTAAGATGATTAAAACCATTTTTAAGTTCATTCAAATTCTAATAACAAGTTATATTTAAATCACCATTTTCTTCAAGTATTCATGAACTTAATAATAACTACAAGAATACTTAACATCCATCACCATATATCGGCCATTTCACACTAGCTTAACACCATTTTAGTCTTTAAAAATCATATGTTTTATTATGAAAAGCTTATTCAAGTTCACCCCTTTGTACAACTTGCTTCAAGCTATTAAACATAAACTTTTAAAGATAAAACAAGATCAAGAATACTTACAACTAGCACAAGGCTAGGGAAGCTATCAATGCTTGATTTTGATGTGGTTTAGTGTGTTCTTCCTAAGTGGTTAAGCTCCAAGCTTGAAACACACAATGGGGGTTTGGAAGATGGATGTTTATGAGTGATTTGGAGGTGTTAAAACTTGAAAAATGAGTGTGTGTGGGGTCTTGCAAGTTCACGGCCAAACAAGGAAAAGAAGAAGAAGATTTGCTTTGCTTGATCAAGTATACACTCACATGGTCTCTTATAAGTCCTTATATGATCTTCCAAAGATCTCCCATAATCTTGCTTGCATATTAAATCCCTTAAAACATGGAGGTAGTGTACTTGAATGATCTTGGTGGATATGTTAGTGTGTGTGTGTGTTGGCCGAAATTTATCAAAGAAAAAGAAGGATTTTATAAATCTCCAAGTACACATGATCTTACACATATCTCCTTCTCAAATCCAATCCATACCTTAAGATTTAACTTAGATTTTGTGGGTTATTTTGTACAAAAGAAAGATTATGGTATGGCAAGGTGATGGGGCCGGTTTTGGGGGGTGGTTTTGGTGGGGTCCACAACACAAAATATTTGCTAATAATAAGTTAAGTTTAATCCTTTAACGTTCGGGTGTCGTTCGGGTATTTTTCAGATTTTAATCGCGTGTTATTCGGACATTATAAGTTCCTCTAATAACCCTTAAACATAGCCTAGTTTAAGTGTTGATTGGTTAATTAGGCTCTTGTTGGGTGAAATTATGAGTTATACGCGTACCGGGTGCGGTACGCGCACTTTATTCGTTACCGGGAGATTTGTATGTAAAGTTTTCACTTATGGTTTTGGAGTTCCAAAATACATTATATTTTGTGAAAATACCCTTTATTTTATATCATGGGTGTCTGGGATCCTTTTCGTTTATTTAATTTTTACCGGGTAATCACCAACGTCCATACCGGATAAGTTTATTCGTACATGATCCTATCATGCTTCCTCATTAAACGTGTGCATTCCTATGCATCATATGAGAATTTACTATTCTCTAAGGCCTCAGTTAAACAATTAACACGAATTTGAACTTAATTACGTTAATTACACATTAATTAATTAGTACGGATTTACCTTATTTTTGCCGGTTGTTACACTTTCGCATCTGATTGTCGAAACCGTTGAGTTCCATACCCAATTGGATGCCAAACTTAATAGTTTTCTGAGCCTCCCTTTCGATGGCATCCCCTTCATCCACCAAGTCCTCCTCC